>JADMNL010000030.1:180075000-180397500 GCA_016271365.2 Neoceratodus forsteri
AGAGACAGCACTATGCGTAGTAAATTTAAAAGCATAATTTATTTATTTATTTTCGAGTTTTACCAGGAAAGCATACTGGGCAACATGCTCGATTCCAGATGCGACCTGGGGGCCGAGATCCACATACATAAATTGGAAATGCTTAGACAGTGCAGAAAGGAGCAAAGGCTTGTACATAACATTTTAGGAGAAAAATTGGGAGAAAAATTACAGCCAAGGGTAGGATACAGACAATCAGTATAACGACACAGAGGGTAGAGTACTGTACAATACGTATTAGTTGATAGCAGCGTGACATTTAAATAAAATTTTCTTAGTTGAAACAGGAGCAACTGGAGGTGAAGTGTGCTCTGAGTAATTGGTTATGTAGGGAGGGGTTTGGTGCGTGTCTGATGGGGGCAGGTAGGGCGTTCCAGGTCTGAGGTATGCAGTAATTAAAAGCGGCCTGGCCTTTGGATGTAATGACTTAAGTTAGACTGAAATTTAACTGAAGAGTTAACTAAGTTGATAAATTTTAGGTAATTTAAGTTAGAATGTGGAAGTTTTATCTGGTGATTAGCTTAAGACGTATATGGAAATAATTGGGATACTAATTAGTATGTATTTGAATTTGCTACAGGCAGCATGTTGAGTGAAGTGTCAGTGTGGAACATTGTAAGTTAAGACAGCATTTGAGAAGTAGTGTGGAAAAGGTCAGCATTATTATTTCTTTGAGTTAACTTGATATTTGGAACACACTAGAAATGAAGTAATACTTATGTTTTTGGTTTATGATTAATTTTCAGCTCAGTAGTGGTCGAAGTCGAATCTGACAACATATTTAAAATTACAAGAACGATCCTTATAATAAGGTGATAATCTATTTTACATATGGAATAATATAATGTCTCTTCTGCAATATAAATGTTTTTTAAAAAACGTTATAAAAATTTTTTTTATGAAAAACATTTTTTTTTTTGTAGAGTGAAATATGGAAATGATTGTATGTATATATTTTTTACTTTAGAAACCAATTCCTGATGAAGGGTATTTTACCCGAAACGTAGAAATAAACGTAACGTAGAAAAAACGTAGAAACTGAGATAGCGGATTTGGATGTAACATTATTAAACAATTATCTGAAAAGTCTAAGACTACATAGTTTGTTGATTTACTTCAGGGTGAGTGGGGTGAAGTTCCAGTATACTTTTGTATTGTTTGAGCGTGAGCCTATACTGCTTACCATCCTCTCCCCATCACAGTTACTGATATGTATTTTGCCTTTAAATTTCCCCTTTTTTGAGGTTTTGGCTGTACAGGAAAGTCTTTTTTCGAAAGGTTCATAGATTATTTACAAGCTCAATGGGCTAAATGCCCTTTTAAAAGCTCACCACTATTTAAGAGTAGTATTCGTATTTTCTTTCTGCCATATGTAAATCTAAAACTGTCTTAAAGGTTTCAAAATTAGGACTTGAAACTACATAAAATGGTAGACTGTTCCATGAACTTGTAATTCTTTGTGTAAAGAAATAACTTCGTTTTGTGGTTCTAATATTATCATCACCTAAAATCTTACATCCATTATTTCTTGTATTTTTTTTCCGTTGTAAAAGGTTAATCTGATTGTCGATACAAGATAATTATCTCTTGAAGCTCTATATATATGTAAGGCATAGGTCTCCCCGGATTTGTCTATATTTTGCCGAGTACAGATTTAGATCCTTGAGTCTTTCACTGTATTCAGATGTTTTTAGGTTTTTTTTTATCTTTTTAGTATATTTCCGCTGGACTCCTTCTATAAGTTTATTGCTTCTACAGGTCTGAGGTTTGTTTAACTGAGATACATACTCCAGATGGGTCTAACAAGGCTAGTGAATAATGGTAACAAAATTTCTTGGTCTCTGCTATGTATATTTGTTAATATTGATTCAGTGATACAATGACATTTATTAACTTTAGTGGTGGTATTTATTTCAAACTTAAGATCATTAGAGTTAATTGTACCCAGATTTTTTTCTTCACTTATTGTTTGTAGAATGGAATTTTAGAGACCCTAACAATGCCTTCTTGATCTTAATGGATCAACTAATAGTCAATAAAGATATAATGGAGAATGTGAGGGCACATATTGCCCTTAATGAAGTGAAGATCAACCAGATCCGTGAGAAGATTGAACAGAGACAAGAACTCTCAGGTAAAGAATTTGAGTAAAGTAAATGATCAGCTAAGACTGGAATTTAGTATAATTGAAATTCCAGTTACTCCCATTAATAAAAGAGGTAAGAAAAGGAATAAGAACAAAAATAAGATAAAAAAGAAAGGAAGTTCTAAAATTAAAAAAAGAGCAAATGAAGCAATGCCATAGGAAAAACAATCGGTGGTAAAGGACTGCTCTGGGGATAATACGGAAAAGATGCCCATTAGTAAGAAATACGCTGATTTAGTTGATCCAGCTGACATTGAGCCAATGATGGTGAAGCATTCCAAGTTGGCAGTGCAATTGGCAATGCTAGAACAAAAAATCACAGAGTTAAACCAAGAACTGGGAGATATAAAAGGCTATACTCGGGCCACTTTTAAAGATTCAGAGAGTGAGAGGAAATAAGGTTGGGAGAACTGATGGAGGGAATGATGTTGGGGTCTCTAAAAATAGTATACCTTATACGGATACCGATTGCCTTCCTTTAATTAGACTTGTACGGTCCATACTCTTGGGGGTAATTTAGAGAAGGCGAACTTGGAATTTCATGCCTTAGAGACTTTGAATAGGGAGTTAGATACTGAGGTGACTGAAGCTGATATTGTGGAAATTAGAAAACTGTCAATTTGTGAAGCTACCATCAGTGATATTTATTTTGTTTCACCTAGAACTGCCAACTATGTGTGGGTCAATAGAGAAACACAGTGTAATAATGAAGTACTTTTGTTTTATCCTAATAGAGAAAAAAATTAATGAAGTAGTAGTAAGCAACATTGGCAGTGATAATTGTAAAATATTAACATTATTTGGAATGAGCCCAGTAGTGCAAGAATCATATGTGAAGTTTACCCAAGCAATAAGTGATGTAATGACCAACTTTTTGGCAAGTGCAGTTGAAAGCACGATCAACATACTTGCAAAACGTGTACATGAAGGAAGTCAAATGGACATATTGGTTAGCAGTGAAAGGCTGACTGAACAAATGCTAACACAGGCAGGGAAATTACACAATCTAGGATTGTATAATATAGATTCCACAATATTAGATGCTGAAAAACCCAAGAATGATCTGCCCAACTTAATTGAAGCCAATTCAATGCTTATGTTATCGAATAGATTTATGTTTTTGGCTGGATACAAGGATGCCTGACTACCCTTAAATCAATATATTTTTTTTTATCACAAGTAAACAACACATTTCATGGAACTTGCTATATTACATGGAATATAGCGGGGTGGCAATCATTATGGGTGGATAAACACAGTATAGCCTGTCTGATGGAGCATGGGGTAATCTGTCTCCAGGAAACTTGGCATGCTGAAGAGACAGTTATATTGAATGGATATGAATCATTCCAGGTATCAGGTTTAAAAAAACCAAAAGGTTGGGCAGACATACCGGGGGGATTATTACATTAGTGAAAATAGTTTTGTTTTTTTTGGTTTTTTAAATAAAACAATGGTTTGAAGTCTTCAAAGAATTTTGTAATTGTCTGGTTACAAAATGAAAGCAATGAAATTATAGTTGCTTTTATGTTCCGCCTCAAAATTCCTGTTGTCTTACAGAGAGGATTTGGCAAGAGTTGTCGGACGGTTTAAAAGAAGTGCAGCAGAGATTCCCTAAGGCAGAATTATTGATAATGGGTGACCTTAATGCATGCATTGGATCTTTTGATGGTCTTGTAGACCATTCCTTTTTTCTTACAGTTGCCAGATATAACAACCAAAGACCCAACAATCAAAAGATAAAATAAATAAAAATGGGAAGGTGGTGATAGAAATATTAAAAAAAAGAATAACTTGTACCCCTTAAGTGGGAGATATGAAGGGGATTATGATGGTGAGTTCACCTTCGTTTCCACACGAGGGGCTTCTATAATTGATTTTGCTTTTTGGTCAGGGCAGCCTGAATGCTGGTATAAATACCAGGTTCAAATTAGAGCTGATGGTGATCATTACCCTGTTATAATAGAAACCCATGAGGGACATGTAATCCCCCAGGATAATAACAGGGTTTGTATTTCGGAAATTAGAGCTTCACGCTGAATTTTCTGGAGACAGGATTCCCAGATTAATATAACTCCATATAATATGGAACTCCATAGTTGCACAGCCCATGAAGACTATTATCCATAGAGACCTGGATGATATTTATGCACAAATCAATATAGTGTTTGGAGAGATAAAAGCATCTTTGGAATCCCTAACCAAAAACAAAACTGATTTGCATAGAGATACCTGGTTCGACTATGAGTGTAGAAGGGCAAAATCGGAGTTCAAGAAACTTTGTCGGGTATATAATAAGCCCCAAAATAAACATAATCTTGGGGAGTTAAATGACAAAAAAAGGATCCTATAAGAAATTGATTGTGGAAAAGAAAAAGAGCTACTTTGAATCTAAATGGGTAAAAATGTTAAAGGCAGTACAGAATAAGGATATAAAGGCATTTTGGACCCTGGTTGCTAAGGGGCATGATACATTTAAGATGAACATTGACACTTATATTACAGCAGAAAAATGGGTAGCGCACTTCAAGGGGATTTATTATGACCCTGAGGTGGAAGAAGTTATCAATATGAATGAATTGCCTAACAATTTGTTTCACCCTGTGACACTAGATGAAACATATTTAGCAATTTATACACTTAAAAACCAAAAAGCAGCTGGCCCGGATGGGATTCCAGCAGAGGTTTACCTTACAGAGACACCATTATGGTGCCAGTTTTTGATCATGTTTTATAATAAATGCATTTTTGAAAAGCGTTACCCAGAATCCTTTAAGGGTGCTAATATTGTACCATTACATAAAAAAAAGGCCCAGTGAATGATCCTATAATGTATAGGCTCATCAGCTTATTAGATATTAATTTAAAGGTTTTCTCTAAAATAATCTTGAGACATCTTAAAATAGAAGTAGATAAAAGTGGGGGCATTTCACCATATCGAGCAGGGTTTAGGAAAAAATTTAACATCTTTGTATTGCATTACTTTATTGAAAAATATGTAAAATTGCGAGGGCAAAAACTGTATACTGCCTTTCTCACCCCAGGAGTCCTTTAGCATCAGTAACTTTTTGCACTTAGCTGGCTAGGTGCAGTTGCCCCGGAGGTGTGCCTTTAAGAGATTTTTTAATGAGCGTAGGGCCAGTCCATCAAAAGACAGGAGGGGGTGTGGACTGAGTGAGAGCTGTTGACTGCTTCAGAATTTTTTCTCCGCTGGACTGAGCATATTGCCTCTGATGTGTCTCCAAACTTTCCTTGTTGACAGCCTCCTAGTGCTTATCTGGGTAAAATTTTCCTCATAAATCATTTCCTTTAGCGTGCTGAGTGACCACTTTTACTTTTTCATTAGCGCTTTGCAAATTTTTTATTTTTAGCGCGACGGCGCTATTTAGACTTTATTTTTACCGCAACTGTTTACTTTAAAGGCTAATTTTATTGCGAGTGTTTATTTTCGATGGTTTCCTTCATTTTTGACTAATTTCTTGTGGGAACCGTCGAACTGGGGACAGTTGCCTTGTTTTTTACCTCAGACCTCATGGGGTTTACCACGAGGCACCTGCAGTAGATTTCAAACTTACAGTGCCTGGAGGTTTTCTCTCTAGATTGGCAATTACGAGGAAACCTTTTTTGTTATATTACTGGACCTTGGTATCATCTGTGTCAGGACTGTCCGTAAGGGTCCAGCAGCCACCTGTGCACAGTTGAGTATCACTAGTTTTCTATTAAGATTGGCACTGGTATAGATCCCAGTTTTACAACCAAAGAAAAAGGCACTCGTAATAGACAGAGTTTATTAACTGGGGCAGGACTGGCCAGTGGCATTTTCACAGAAACCTGCACTCAGTTCATAGGTCCCGAGCTGGTTTGCTTTGCTTAAATTGGCGAACATAGCAGACAAACCTTTGATAATTATGACTGAGGATAAATCAAATGTTTCCGACGAGGGGCCATCCAAAAATGTTAATACCAAAAGCAGAGGTGCTGAGGAACCCTCCAGATCCCAGTCAAAAAATAAAGCTTCCAAAGATGAAGTTCCTCACAAATTGAAAAATAATAAGAGTGACGAAAAAAGGAAGCTTGATCAAGCCTCTGAAGTGGCTAAAAAGAAATTCTGTCAAGACAGATATGCTCCCATTGCTCCTGGGAAAGCCAATAGTGAGACAACAGGCAGCTCAAAGCATTCGGAAAAAACAACACTTGCAAACTGTGCAGGTTCTTCCATCAGTGCAAGATATGGAAAAAGCATGGCAACTGTTTCAGACCCTTCAAAAGATGGGTCCTCTAATTACTGGGGCTGGCAAACACTCTTCCACAGTTCTCTGTTCTGTAGACTGTGAGGGTGACGCAGATGATGATCAATTCTATGATGCCCCTGACATGGATTTTGAGGGCCTTGAGCCCCAGGAGCCCCCGGACCCTCACCTTGGGGATCCCTGGGTGACCACGAGGATCCTTCCTCTATGTTTTCATTTATACAAAATATGCTGGATACCCTGGACCTTCCTACACAGGAGCCCAACCAGGATGTCGATGAAGACGAAGATTATAGGGAACTGAAGGGTCTTTCATCCTCAAAGACCCTGGTCGTCCCTATCTATAATGCATTTAGAAAAAATACCACGAAGGTGCTTCAATACCCCACTTCAGTACTAGGGGTTGATAAGCAGCTCGAGAGAAAATATAAATTGTCTAAAAATAGTAGAATTTCCGTCAGCACATCCTAGACACGAGAGTGTAGTGCAGCAGGCAGCTTGTGAGAAAGCTGGAGTCTCCTTGTCGCCCTCTCCCCCTGACAAGTATCCCAAGAAAATTGACTTTATAGCAAAGAAAATGTATGCCTCAGCTTCCCTGCTTCTCAGGCTTTCTTCTTACATGGCATTCACAGCCAAATATCAGAAAGCCCTTTGGAAATCTGTCCAGGCTATCACTTGCAATGGATCAGATTCTATGGTACAGGAGCTGGTGGATATGTCAAAAACTGCCTTGGAAGCTACTATGTACCAATTCCACATGGCAGATGACAATAATGATGCAGCCTCTGGGGCGATGGCCCATGCCATATCTCTGAGACACTTTGCCTGGCTTAGAACAACCAGTCTGACCACAGACACTCAGAACAAGGCCATGGATTTTCCCTGTGATCAAAATATGTTTGATTACAGAACCACTGACTACATGAAAAAGGTCGATGAGTACAAGGCCTCCTGGCAGAGCCATTCATCCAAGCCTAAACACGCCACCCCTCAGAGATCCCATCCCAGGGGCAGTAGGGGCAGAAGTTTTGTCCCCAGGCCTTACAGTCCCTATGCCCAATCTGACTTAGCCAGTAGAGGGGGTCTTTCAGAGGCAGGGGCAGAAGGGGCCAAAGAAGATCCACCTCTGCCCAGCCATCTGCCTCTGTCTAAGCCCTGATGTGAGTGTCCAGGTCGCCGCCCCATTTCCAGTTGGAGGCATACTCTTTCACTATCTTCAGCACTGGTCCCTCATCACGTCAGACAAATGGGTGCTGGAGATAGTGGAGAAGGGCCTGTCATTACAGTTCAAGCAGCTGCTAGACCTCAAGCGTACCCAGGTGTCAAGACCTCTGTCACCATCACAGGTACCACTGTTGGAAATGGAGGTACAAAACCTTCTGGCTTTACGAGCAGTGGAGAGGGTCCCCACCCACGAGAAGGGCAAGGGCCTCTAATTCAGGTATTTTCTGACACAAAAGAAAACTGGGGAGTGGCGACCTATCTTGGATCTCAGATATTTAAACAAACATCTGAAAAAAAAAAAAAAAATTCAGAATGGTCACTCTGTCACTGGTCATAAAGTCCTTACAGCAGGGCGACTGGCTAGCCTCCCTCGACTTAAAGGACGCCTACTTCCACATACCCATAAGGAGTTCTCACAGGAAGTTTCTCAGATTCAGACTTCCTTTGGGTCACTATCAGTTCACCGCAGTGCCCTTCGGTCTGTCCTCGGCCCCAAGAGTCTTTACCAAGTGTGTCGCAGTGGTAGCAGCACATCTCAGGAGACTGGATGTCGCTCTCTACCCTTATCTGGATGACTGGCTCATAGTAGCAAAGTCTCCTTGCCAAGTCAAGGAATCTCTTTCCCTCACAGAACACCCTCTGGAGTCTCTAGGTTTCCTGGTAAATCTCAAGAAGTCTCACCCGGAACCCACCCAGCTGCTCACCTTCATAGGGGCCCAGCTGGACACTCAGAAGGGATATGCTTTCCTCCCACAGGAAAGAATTCAGAGTTTCCTTTCAGTTTCAGATTCTTTTGCCCAGGGACAGCCAAGACCAGACAGACATTTCCTCAAACTTCTGGGACATATGGCCTCTATGACTGCAGTAGTCCCAGGGGTCAGGTACACGATGAGACTCCTGCAAGCCTACCTCAGAGCTCGCTGGTCTCAGAAGCAACATTTTCAAAGTTAATACTCATCGTGTCGAACGGTTCCTCAAAATTTGCTGTGGTGGAGGACCTGCAAATTTGCAGGCAGGGTTCCATTTCAAGCTCCTTTTCACAAAGGTGATCACCACAGATGCCTCCCTGTTGGGCTGGGGGCTCATCTAGACTGTGCCTCAGTAGCTGCAGCTGGACTCCCGAAGAGTCACAGTTGCACATAAATCTTTTGGAACTCGGAGCAGTCTTACTAGCTCTCAAAGCTTTCGCTCCCAGCATAGAAGGGCAGGCGGTTCAAATTCAAACAGACAGCACCACTGCAATGTTCTACATAAACAAGCAGGGTGGTACCAGATCAGGAATATTCTGGAAGCTCTGAAGCTCTGGTCTCTAGCATTCTCCCTGGGAGTCAGCTTCTCAGCTATTCACCTCCCAGACAAACTCAGTACTCTGGCGGATGCTCTAAGCTGCATCAGTCAAGGTCAGAGCGAATGGACACTGAACAAGCAAGTACTAGCCACAGTGTTCAGGCAATGGGGCACACCAGACGTGGATCTGTTTGCCTCGCCTCTCAATTTTCAGCTTCCTCAGTACTGTTGCAGGCCCCCAGTTCCGGGAACACTTCCTCTGGATGCCCTGATCCTGGACTGGTCAGGGAGGTTCCTATACGCATTTCCTCCCTTTCCCCTGATATTCAGGATTTTGCTGAAACTCAGGCAGCAGCCTGCATCCATGATCCTAGTGGCTCTGGACTGGCCCAGGCAAGCCTGGTACCCTCTCCTTCTCTCAATGTCCTGCAACAGGCCCATTCGCCTGCCTCCAACTCACTCCCTGCTGACCCTTCCTCAGACGCGAGTGCAGTACCCAGACGTACACTCTCTTCACCTCAAAGCCCTGTTCTTGAGGAGTTAGTTTCTATCCTCACAGTACTCTGAACAGGTCCTTAAGATACTGAGGATGGCTAAAAAACTGAACACTAAGAAGACTTATGCAGCCAAATGGAAAAGGTTTTCTCTCTGGTGCAGAAGCGAAAAGGTCGAACCCCTATCAGCTTCAGACCCTCAGCTGCTAGACTACCTGGTACACCTACAGGCGTCAGGCTTGAAACCATCTTCACTCAAGCTACACTTGGCGGTAATTTCAGCCTACCTTTCGGTGGGAAAGAAGAAATCATTTTTTTTTCCCATGACATTTTTAAACAGTTTTTCAAAGGCCTCTTGCACCTCCAGCCTCCAACCAGGGAGCCTGTTCCTTCTTGGAGCCTGAACCTTTGCACAGATGGGCTCATGAATCCACCTTTCGAGCCTATGTCCATGGCCCACATCAAGTTTGTAACTTGGAAGACCATCTTCCTGGTAGCCATTATGTCTGCCAGGAAGATTTCAAAGCTACAGGCCATGTGCACTGAGCCGAATCGTATCATCCCTCACAACGATAAAGTTGAGCTCAGGACAAATAAGACATTTCTGCCAAAGGTGGTTTCAGAGTTTCACTTGAACCAGTCCATTACTCTTCCTGTCTTCTTTACTGAGCCATCCATTCCCGGGCGAGCAAAAGCTCCACAGCTTGGATGTCAAAAGAGCCATCTTTCACTACCTAGAACATACTAGACAGTACAGAGGCTCTTCCACTCAGTTGTTCCTCACCTACGGGGATGTAGACAGAGGAAGACCAGCTACCAAGAGAACTATTTCTCGTTGGTTGGTCTCTTGTATTAGATTCTGCTATGAGAAAGCTGGTCAACAACCTCCAGTGGGGCTCAGGGCCCATTCCACCAGGGGCACTGCAGCCTCACTTGCAGCAGCAAGGGACATTCCCCTACTGGATGTCTGCAAAGCAGCTACCTGGAAATCTGTGCGCACCTTTGTGAAACACTACAGTTTGGATGTGCAGACCAGATCTGAAACCAAATTTGGCAGGGCAGTTCTACAGAGCCTCTTTCTTAAGTAGGTTCTCTGCCCACCTCCACTTGGTACTGCTTGGTAGTCTGCAAAAAGTTACTGATGCTAAAGGACTCCTGGGGTTAGAAGAAAAAATTACTCACTGCAGTAATCTTTTCTTCCATGGGGTCCTTTAGCAACAGTAAGCTCCCACCCTTCCTCCCCGGTTCACCTGTCTGAGAAGAGCTCATACGTCACCTTTTACCAAATTTGGCGTTTGTTATTGATGAGTTTTTACCTCGTGTTGCTGTTTCTATTTCCACTTTTGGACATTTGCATGTTTTTTTTATTCCTGTTAATTCTTTTTCGGGGCATTTGCCCTCGTTTTTCCTTGAAAAAATTCTGAAGCAGTCAACAGCTCTCATTCAGTTCACACCCCCTCCTGTCTTTTGATTGGCTGGCCCTACGCTTATTAAAAAAATCTCTTAAAGGCACACCTCCGGGGCGATTGCACCTAGCCAGCTAAGTGCAAAAAGTTACTGATGCTAAAGGACCCCATGGAAGAAAGAAGATTACTGCGGTGGGTAATTTTTTCTTATAGATTATAGTACCACCTTTGACAGTGTCTCAAGGGAGATCATGTGGCAGATTCTATTAAAGAGGGATAGATCCCAATTTAGTAGCTTTAATCGCCCAATTATATGCAAACACATGGGCAAAAATCAGACTTGGGGTGTGGGGTCAGTTATCCAGTGTCTTTAAAAGTAATTGGGGAAGTGCGACAAGGTTGTGTACTTACTCCTTTGTTATTTTCATTATATTCAGAAGGTATGTTGAAAGATAGTAGTGATGTTGACAGTGATTCACCAAAACTTAAGGATTTTCCATGTCCCTTATTGGCATATGCAGATGCCATTATAATTGTCATTAACAGAAAATGGGCTACAGAAACAGCTGCGTTACTTAGATAAGGAGTCCAGAACTTTAAAGTTGAAAATTAATATGAGTAAAACAAAAGTAATAATATTAGGGAGTAAAAATTGTAAAGGAACTTGGTACATTGGACCTCATAAAGTTGAAGCAGTACCCTGTTATGTTTACTTAGGGGTAATGATGCAACAGAATGGTAGATGGAGCAAGCATGTGGATATGACCTCAGAAAAGTTAAAAAAAACAAAAAAAAAACAAAAAAAAACTTTAGCTGTGTTAAATAAATTGAACTATACGTATGGGGGTATGATGATGAGATCTCTAGTACAGGTAATACAAGCTAAGTTTGAATCCCAGCTTCTGTATGGCTGCAAACTTTGGGAACTTAATGATTCAAATAAATTAATGAGTCCTCTATATAAATCATTAAAATATTTATTACGGTTAGGCCACTCTTGTCCAACTCCATATACAAAGTCAGAACTCGGGTTAGTAGATATTAATACTGTAATAGAAGCAAGAAAAGTTAATTATTGGATTTGGGCTACTAATCAAAATAAAGATTCACTAGTAAAGAAGTGTCTAGTAGAAAAGGAGTTTTGGCAAGGCATGGGGTACAAAACTGTTTTTTGGCTGAATTCCGTATTGCTTAATTTAGAAAAGCATAAGTTACGCCATCTAAAAAAACGTTGTTGATAAAGGAATCCTGATAAGTACAAAATATAAAAATATATTTGTAAAAAGATAACCATTGGAATAAAAGGGATTTAACCCAGATAACTGACTCGTATTATTCCAAATGGTTTGCTAATTATAAGCACGGATTAAAAAAATATCTGGATATATTAACTGATCTGAAATTACAGACAAATTATACATTGTATGAATGTGAGCAGTTTCCAAGTAAAGTTTTGGACCTTAGATACAAAAAAGTAGGACTAACTTCCGAGGATTGTGATTGTGGGAGTGGAAGAAAGGAGGATCTTGTATATGTATTATGGGACTGTAGGTGGTATGAAAAGCTGCGTGTATACTGGTTGAGCCCTTTTTAAATAATATTCATCAGACTAATAAAGTAGAATTAATTAATATTCTGTTTCGTACAGAAGATGTTTGGGCAGTAGAAGGATTGGCCAATTATTTCCATGCTACTAGAAATGTTAAGTAAAATCAAAATTATATAGCCCTTGGAGAGTGTAGGAATGTGCACTTTAAGAAAATTGTATTTAAAAAAATGCTATTTATGGAACAAGTTTCTATACAAGAGATGTATCTACTCCTTTTTTTATCTGTATTTAATATGTTGTGAAGGTTTTTTAACCATACAATAAAATGGATTGATTGATTGATTGATATTCTCTGCATCAGTATCATCTTGGAAAGGGGTAAGGCACTGATCCAGCCGATACAAATCCCATTAAATTTTACTTGGTGGATCTCTAAGTGTTAATTAAATGTGAAGTCAACGTCTCTATTTCTATGCCGGGACAGTTCAGTATCTCGGCATGCAGTACATTTAATACTTTAAATGGTGCCTTCCAGCCACTGCTCCCAAGAAGCAGACCTCCATCTTGTTATTGTAATCCGGCCTTCACTTTTACTGCTACATTAATTAAAACAGCAAGACTTTTGTTCACCCCTGTTGTTACATTTATGAACTTTGGTGGCAGTTTCTTGTTTCCACCAGGTGTTACATATGTTTTTGCCAGTAAAATCGGCTTTCTTCCGTTATCTTGTATTGCATTGTGCTAGATGTGTAGCTGTCGAATTTAAATATGGGGTTTATTGCAGTTCCTTGAATATAATGTGTATCAGGTGCCTAAATATATGATATATGTCATTTTTCTCCTAATTTAAGCACTAGAGGGCATCCAGTCCAGTTTTTGGACAGTACAAGAATTTGTGTAGTTCTTTAATCCATGGAATGTCCTCGTTCCTGGCAGTATTGGCCCATCCTGACTACATTTCTAACAGCTGAATAAATGATATTACCCCTCATATGAAGTAACAATATCTAGGATTTTATTAACTTCTATCATTGCATTTTGCTTGTGTCAGTGTTGTGTACAAAATTCTGGATGTACAAGCTTGTGTTTTTTTTTTTTTTGTGCAAGCTAATAAAAAAAAAAAAAAAAAAAAACCTCCACTATCTTAGCTGGCCTGCTGGTGCAGCTGTAGAGCTACTGCTTGCTACACTGATGACCTGCCGGTGCAGCAGCAGAGCTACTGCTCGCTACACTGATGACCTGCCGGTGCAGCAGCAGAGCTACTGCTGGCTACACTGATGACTTGCCAGCACAGCAGTAGAGCTGCTGCTCGCGGCACTGACGACCTGCCAGCACAGCGGTAGAGCTGCTGCTTGCGGCACTGATGACCTGCCAGCACAGCGGTAGAGCTGCTGCTTGCGGCACTGACGACCTCCCGGCGCAGCAGTAGAGCTACTGTTTGCAACACTGACGACCTGCCGGGACAGCGGTAGAGCTACTGCTCGTGAAACTGACTGACCTGCCGGCGCAGCAGTAGAGCTACTGCTCACGATACTGATGACCTGCTGGTGCAGTGGTAGAGCTACTGTTCGCGACACTGATTACCCACCGGCACAGCTCGCGACACTGACGAGATGCCACTGCAGCGGTAGAACTATTGCTCGTGACACTGATGACCTCCCAGCGCAGTGGTAGAGCTACTGCTTGTGACACTGACGACCCGGGTTTGGAGGAGCCACTGGGGAAGGGATGCTGGTTCCTGGCATTTGAGTGGCAGCTGGGTGTACACCGAGCCCAGGATGATAAAAAAAAATAGGGATGGCAGCGACAGACATCTGCGGGGACATACTTGGGGAGTACGCATGCCTGTGCGCTGATGTCATTGCATACCTGCGCCATGGGGACTGACACAAGGTAAAACCCTGTGCAGCAGCACATTGTGATGTCTGCCTCTTCTGCCAAATGAAGCTGGTGGCATAAGTCTCAGGTGGATTCAAAAAGGTGGATTACAGTCTGTCCATTAGGAGCCCCACCGTGGGGCGAGCTATGGGACCTCAACCTGGGACGCTAACGGGATGCTGGCGAGAGGTGAATCTGCACATAACTGTATTCAAAGTACAGTAAATGGAAATGCAGAATCTGCACATTACTGTATTCAAAGTACAGAACATGGAAGCAGAATTCTGCACCTCACTGTATTTAAAGTACAGGACATGGAAATGCAGAATCAGCATATTACTGTATTCAAAGTATTGGACATGGAAGCGTACAATCTGCAGATTACTGAATTCAAAACATCTAATCTGCACATTACTGTATACAAAATACAGGGCATGGAAACATAGAAATCTGCACATTACTGTATTAAAAGCACAGGGCATGGAAACATACAATCTGCACATTACTGCATTTAAAGTACAGAATATGGAAACAGAGTCTGCCCATTACTGTATTTAATGCACAGGACATGGAAGCCTAGAATCTTCACTTTCCAGTATTCAATGCACAGCACATAGAAATGCAGAATCGGCACAATACTGTTTTCAAAGTGCAGGACATGGAAATGCAGGATCTGCCCATTACTGTATTGAAAGTACAGTGCATAAAAATGTAGAATCTGCACATTACTATATTCAAAGTAAAAGACATGGAAACGCAGAATCTGCACATTTCTGTATTTAAAGTACAGCACATGGAAACATAGAATCTGCACATTACTGTATTCAAAGTACAGGACATGGAAAACGTAGAATCTGCACATTGCTGTATTCAAAGTGCCAGAGATAGAAACATAGCATGTGCACATTTCTGTATTCAAAGTACTGAATATAGAAACAAAGCATGAGCACATTACTGTAATCAAAGTACCGGACATAGAAAAATAGAATCTGCACATTACTGTATTTGAAAGTACAGCACATAGAAACATAGCATGTGCACATTACTGTATTCAACGTATAAGAGACAGAACTAGAGAATCTGCACATTCCTGTATTCAGAGTATAGGACATAGAAACATAGGATCTGCACAGTACTGTATTCAGAGAACAGGACATAGAAACATTGAATCTGCACATTAGTGTGTTCAAAGTACAGGAGATAGAAACATAGCATGTGCACATTACTGTGTTCAAAGTATAAGAGACATAAACATGGAATCTACACACTCCTGTATTCAGAGTACAGGACATAGAAACATAGAATCTGCACATTACTGTATTCAAACTACAGGACATAGAAACACAGAATCTGCACATTACTGTGTTCAGTATACAGGACATAGAAGCTTAGCATGTGCACATTACTGTATTGAAAAGTACAGGACATAGAAACATAGCATGTGCACATTACTGTATTCACAGTTCCGGACACAGGACGTCAGAATCTACACATTACTGTATTCAAAGTACAGTACAAAGAAACATATCATGTGCACATTACTGTTTTTAAAAGTACAGGACATAGAATCTACACATTTATGTATTCAAAGTACTGGACAAAGAAACATAGAATCTGCACATTCCTGTATTGGGAGTACAGGATGTAGAAATATAGAATCTGCACATTACTGTATTCAAAGTACAGGACATAGAAACACAGAATATGTTCATTACTGTATATATGGGTAGAGGACATAGAAACATAACATGTGCACATTACTGTATTCAATGTATAAGAGACAGAACTATAGAATCTCACATTCCTGTATTCAGAGTACAGGACATAGAAACACAGAATCTGCACATTATTGTATTCAGAGTAGAGCACAAAGAAACACAGAATCAGCACATTTCTGTATTCAAAGTAGAGACATAGAAAGATAGAATCTGCACATTACTGTATTCAATGTATAAGAGACAGAACTATAGAATCTGCACATTCCTGTGTTCAGAGTACTGGACAAAGAAACATAGGATCTGCGTATACTGTATTCAGAGAACAGGACATAGAAACATTGAATCTGCACATTACTGTGCTCAAAGTACAGGACATAGAAACATAGCATGTGCACATTACTGTATTGAAAAGTACAGGACATAGAACCATAGCATGTGCTCATTACTGTATTTAAAAGTACAGGACATAGAAACATAGAATCTGCACATTATTGTATTCAAAGTGGAGGACAAAGAAAGACATAATCTGCACATTACTGTATTCAGAGTAGAGCACAAAGAAACACAGAATCAGCACATTTCTGTATTCAAAGTAGAGACATAGAAAGATAGAATCTGCACATTACTGTATTCAAAGTACAGGATATGGAATCACAGAATCGGCACACTACTGCATTCAAAGTATAAGAGACAGAAACATAGAATCTGCACATTCCTCTATTCACAGTACAGGACATAGAAACATAGAATGTGCACATTACTGTATTTGGAGTTCAGGAAATAGAAACATAGAATCTGCACATTACTGTATTCAGAGTACAGAACATAGAAACATAGAATCTGCACATTAATGTGTTCAAAGTACAGGTCATAGAAATATAGCATGTGCACATTACTGTATTTAAAGTACAGGGCATAGAAACACAGAATCTGCACATTACTGTATTCAAGTACAGGACATAGAAACTCAGAATCTGCCCATTACTGTATATAAAAGTAGAGGACATAGAAATATAGCATGTGCACAATACTGTATTCAAAGTACATGACATAGAAACATAGCATGTGCACATTACTGTCTTGAAAAGTACAGGACATAGAAACATAGCATGTGCTGATTACTGTATTCACAGTTCCGGACACAGGACCGTAGAATCTACACATTACTGTATTCAAAGTACAGTACAAAGAAACATAGCATGTGCACATTACTGTTTTTTAAAAGTACAGGACATAGAATCTGCACATTTATGTATTCAAAGTACAGGCATAGAAACACAGAATCTGCACATTACTGTTTTTAAGTACAGGACATAGAAACACAGAATCTGTTCATTACTGTATATATGGGTAGAGGACATAGAAATATAACATGCACATTACAGTATTCAATGTATAAGAGACAGAACTATAGAATCTGCACATTCCTGTATTCAGAGTACAGGACATAGAAACATAGAATCTGCACATTATTGTATTCAGAGTAGAGCACAAAGAAACACAGAATCAGCACATTTCTGTATTCAAAGTAGAGACATAGAAAGATAGAATCTGCACATTACTGTATTCAATGTATAAGAGGAGAGAGAGAGAAACATAGAATCTGCACATTCCAGTATTCAGAGTACAGGACATAGAAACATAGCATGTGCACATTACTGTATTTAAAGTACATGGCATAGAAACACAGAATCTGCACATTACTGTATTCAAGTACAGGACATAGAAACTCAGAATCTGCCCATTACTGTATACAAAAGTAGAGGACATAGAAATATAGCATGTGCACAATACTGTATTCAAAGTACATGACATAGAAACATTGCATGTGCACATTACTGTCTTGAAAAGTACAGCACATAGAAGCATAGCATGTGCTCATTATTGTGTTTAAAAGTACAGGATATAGAAACATACAATCTGCACATTACTGTATTCAAAAGTACAGGACATAGAAACACAGAATCTGCTCATTTCTGTATTCAAAGTAGAGACATGGAATCACAGATTCTGCACCTTACTGTATTCAAAGCAGAGGACATGGAATCATACAATCTGCACATTTCTGTATTTATAGAACAGGACATGGAAACACTGACTCTGAACACTATTGTATTTATAGTACAGGACATGGAAACATAGAATCTGCAAATTACTGTATTCAAAGTACAGGACATAGAAACATAGAATCTGCACATTACTGTATTCAAACTACAGGACATAGAAACATAGCATGTGCACATTTCTGTATTCAAAGTACAGGACATAGAAACCAAGCATGTGCAGATTACTGTATTCAAAGTACTGGACATAGAAACATAGCATGTTTACATTATTGATTTAAAAGATCAGGAAAAAGAATCTGCACTGTACTGTATTTAAAAGTACAGCACATAGAAACATAGCATGTGCACATTACTGTATTCAACGTATAAGAGACAGAACTATAGAATCTGCACATTCCTGTATTCAGAGTATAAGACATAGAAACATAGGAGCTGCACAGTACTGTATTCAGAGAACAGGACATAGAAACATTGAATCTGCACATTAGTGTGTTCAAAGAACAGGAGATAGAAACATAGCACGTGCACATTACTGTATTCAACGTATAACAGACAGAACTATAGAATCTGCACATTCCTGTATTCAGAGTATAGGACATAGAAACATAGGATCTGCACAGTACTGTATTCAGAGAACAGGACATAGAAACATTGAATCTGCATATTAGTGTGTTCAAAGTACAGGAGATAGAAACATAGCACATGCACATTACTGTGTTCAAAGTATAAGAGACATAAACATAGAATCTACACATTCCTGTATTCAGAGTACAGGACATAGAAAGATGGAATGTACACATTACTGTATTCAAAGTATAGGAAATAGAAACATAGAATCTGCACATTACTGTGTTCAGTATACAGGACATAGAAGCTTAGCATGTGCACATTACTGTATTGAAAAGAACAGGACACAGACACATAGCATGTGCACATTACTGTATTCAAAGCATCGGACACAGAAACATAGCATGTGCACATTATTGTATTCACAGTTCCGGACACAGGACCGTAGAATTTACACATTACTGTATTCAAAGTACAGTACAAAGAAACATAGCATGTGCACATTACTGTTTTTAAAAGTATAGGACATAGAATCTGCACATTAATGTATTCAAAGTACTGGACATAGAAACATAGAATCTGCACATTCCTGTATTGGGAGTACAGGACGTAGAAACACAGAATCTGTCCATTACTGTATATATGGGTAGAGTACATAGAAACATAACATGTGCACATTACTGTATTCAATGTATAAGAGACAGAACTATAGAATCTGCACATTCCTGTATTCAGAGTACAGGACATAGAAATATAGCATGTGCACATTACTGTATTTAAAGTACAGGGCATAGAAACACAGAATCTGCACATTACTGTATTCAAGTACAGGACATAGAAACTCAGAATCTGCCCATTACTGTATATAAAAGTAGAGGACATAGAAACATAGCATGCACAATACTGTATTCTAAAGTACATGACATAGAAACACATATGTGCACATTACTGTCTTGAAAAGTACAGGACATAGAAACATAGCATGTGCTCATTATTGTGTTTAAAAGTACAGGATATAGAAACACGCAATCTGCACATTACTGTATTCAAAGTACAGGACATAGAAACACAGAATCTGCTCATTTCTGTATTCAAAGTAGAGACATGGAATCACAGATTCTGCACCTTACTGTATTCAAAGCAGAGGACATGGAATCATACAATCTGCACATTTCTGTATTTATAGAACAGGACATGGAAACACTGACTCTGAACACTATTGTATTTATAGTACTGGACATGGAAACATAGAATCTGTACTTTAATGTATTCTAAGTATTCAAAGTAGAGGACATAGAAAGACAGAATATGCACATTACTGTATTCAAAGTACAGGACATTGAAACACAGAATCTGCTCTTTTCTGTATTCAATGTAGAGACATAGAAAAATAGAATCTGCACATTACTCCATTCAAAGCAAAGGACATGGAATCACAAAATCTGCACATTACTGTATTCAAAGTAGAGGACATGGAATTATGCAATCTGCACATTTCTGTATTTACAGAACAGGACATGGAAATATAGACTCTGCACATTACTGTATTTATAGTACTGGACATGGAAACATAGAATCTGTACTTTAATGTATTCTAAGTACAGGACATGGAAACATAGGTTCTGCACATTACTGTATTCAAAGAACAGGGCATAGAAACATAGAATCAACTCATTACTGTATTTAAAGTACAAGACAGAGAAACAGAATCTGTACATTACTTTATTTAAAAGTACAGGACAAAGAAACAAAGCATGTGCACATTACTGTATTCAAAGTACAGATAGAAACATAGCATGTGCAATTTCTGTATTCAAAGTACAGGACATAGAAACTAAGCATGTGCACATTACTGTATTCAAAGTACTGGACATAGAAACATACCTGTTTACATTACAGTTTTTTAGAAGAACAGGTCAAAGAATCTGCACATTACTGTATTCGGAGTACAGGACATTGAAAGATTGAATGTGCACATTGCTGTTCAAAGTATAGGAGATAGAAACATAGAATCTGCACATTACTGTATTCAGAGTACAGGACATAGAAAGATAGAATGTACACATTACTGTATTCAAAGTATAGGAGATAGAAACATAGAATCTGAACATTACTGTTTTCAAAGTACAGGACATAGAAACAAAGCATGAGCACATTACTGTAATCAAAGTACCAGACATAGAAACATGGAATCTGCACATTACTATATTTAAAAGTACAGCACATAGAAACATAGCATGTGCACATTGCTGAATTCAACGTATAAGAGACAGAACTACAGAATCTGCACATTCCTGTATTCAGAGTACAGGACATAGAAACATAGGATCTGCACATTACTGTATTCAAAGTACAGGACATAGAAACATAGCACGTGCACATTACTGTATTCAAAGTACAGGACATAGAAACAGAATCTGCAGATTATTGTATTCAAAGTGGAGGACAAAGAAAGACATAATCTGTACATTACTGTATTCAAAGTAGAGGACATGGAATCACAGAATCTGCACATTACTGTATTCAAAGTATAAAAGACAGAAACATAGAATCGGCACATTCCTGTATTCACAGTACAGGACACAGAAACATAGAATGTGCACATTACTGTTTTCAGAGTACAGGACATAAAATCATACAATGTGCACATTACTGTATTCAGAGAACAGGACATAAAACATAGAATCTGCACATTCCTGTATTCACAGTACAGGACACAGAAACATAGAATGTGCACATTTCTGTATTCAAAGTACAGGATATAGAAACAAAGCATGAGCACATTACTGTAATCAAAGTACCCGGACATAGAAACATAGAATCTGCACATTTCTGTATTCAATGTATAAGAGAGAGAAACATAGAATCTGCACATTCCTGTATTCAGAGTACAGGACATAGAAACATAGCATGTGCACATTACTGTATTTAAAGTACATGGCATAGAAACACAGAATCTGCACATTACTGTATTCAAGTACAGGACATAGAAACTCAGAATCTGCCCATTACTGTATATAAAAGTAGAGGAAATAGAAATATAGCATGTGCACAGTACTGTATTCAAAGTACATGACATAGAAACATTGCATGTGCACATTACTGTCTTGAAAAGTACAGGACATAGAAGCATAGCATGTGCTCATTATTGTGTTTAAAAGTACAGGATATAGAAACATACAATCTGCACATTACTGTATTCAAAGTACAGGACATAGAAACACAGAATCTGCTCATTTCTGTATTCAAAGTAGAGACATAGAAAAATAGAATCTGCACATTACTGTATTCAAAGCAGTGGACATGGAATCACAAATCTGCAATTTCTGTATTTATAGAACAGGACATGGAAACACTGACTCTGAACACTATTGTATTTATAGTACAGGACATGGAAACATAGAATCTGCAAACTATTGTATTTATAGTACAGGACATGGAAACATAGAATCTGCACATTACTGTATTCAAACTACAGGACATAGAAACATAGCATGTGCACATTTCTGTATTCAAAGTACAGGACATAGAAACCAAGCATGTGCAGATTACTGTATTCAAAGTACTGGACATAGAAACATAGCATGTTTACATTATTGTTTTAAAAGATCAGGAAAAAGAATCTGCACTGTACTGTATTTAAAGTACAGCACATAGAAACATAGCATGTGCACATAACTGTATTCAACGAATAAGAGACAGAACTATAGAATCTGCACATTCCTGTATTCAGAGTATAGGACAGAAACATAGGATCTGCACAGTACTGTATTCAGAGAACAGGACATAGAAACATTGAATCTGCACATTAGTGTGTTCAAAGAACAGGAGATAGAAACATAGCACGTGCACATTACTGTATTCAACGTATAAGAGACAGAACTGTAGAATCTGCACATTCCTGTATTCAGAGTATAGGACATAGAAACATAGGATCTGCACAGTACTGTATTCAGAGAACAGGACATAGAAACATTGAATCTGCATATTAGTGTGTTCAAAGTACAGGACATAGAAACATAGCACGTGCACATTACTGTGTTCAAAGTATAAGAGACATAAACATAGAATCTACACATTCCTGTATTCAGAGTACAGGACATAGAAAGATGGAATGTACACATTACTGTATTCAAAGTATAGAAATAGAAACATAGAATCTGCACATTACTGTGTTCCAGTATACAGGACATAGAAGCTTAGCATGTCACGTTACTGTATTGAAAAGAACAGGACACAGAAACATAGCATGTGCACATTACTGTATTCAAAGCATCGGACAAAGAAACATAGCATGTGCACATTATTGTATTCACAGTTCTGGACACAGGACCATAGAATCTACACATCACTGTTTTCAAAGTACAGTACAAAGAAACATAGCATGTGCACATTACTGTTTTTAAAAGTATAGGACATAGAATCTGCACATTAATGTATTCAAAGTACTGGACATAGAAACATAGAATCTGCACATTCCTGTATTGGGAGTACAGGACGTAGAAATATAGAATCTGCACATTACTGTATTCAAAGTACAGGCATAGAAACACAGAATCTGCACATTACTGTATTTAAGTACAGGACATAGAAACACAGAATCTGTCCATTACTGTATATATGGGTAGAGTACATAGAAACATAACATGTGCACATTACTGTATTCAATGTATAAGAGACAGAACTATAGAATCTGCACATTCCTGTATTCAGAGTACAGGACATAGAAACATAGGATCTGCATATTACTGTATTCAGAGAACAGGACATAGAAACTTTGAATCTGCACATTACTGTGCTCAAAGTACAGGACATAGAAACATAGCATGTGCACATTACTGAATTGAAAAGTACAGGACATAGAACCATAGCATGTGCTCATTACTGTATTTAAAAGTACAGGACATAGAAACATAGAATCTGCACATTATTGTATTCAAAGTGGAGGACAAAGAAAGACATAATCTGCACATTACTGTATTCAAAGTGGAGGACAAAGAAAGACATAATCTGCACATTACTGTATTCAGAGTAGAGCACAAAGAAACACAGAATCAGCACATTTCTGTATTCAAAGTAGAGACATAGAAAGACAGAATCTGCACATTACTGTATTCAAAGTACAGGACATGGAATCACAGAATCGGCACATTACTGCATTCAAAGTATAAGAGACAGAAACATAGAATCTGCACATTCCTCTATTCAGAGTACAGGACATTGAAACATAGAATCTGCACATTAATGTGTTCAAAGTACAGGACATAGAAATATAGCATGTGCACATTACTGTATTTAAAGTACAGGGCATAGAAACACAGAATCTGCACATTACTGTATTCAAGTACAGGACATAGAAACTCAGAATCTGCCCATTACTGTATATAAAAGTAGAGGACATAGAAATATAGCATGTGCACAATACTGTATTCAAAGTACATGACATAGAAACATAGCATGTGCACATTACTGTCTTGAAAAGTACAGGACATAGAAACATAGCATGTGCTCATTATTGTGTTTAAAAGTACAGGATATAGAAACACACAATCTGCACATTATTGTATTCAAAGTAGAGGACATAGAAAGACAGAATATGCACATTACTGTATTCAAAGTACAGGACATTGACACAGAATCTGCTCTTTCTGTATTCAATGTAGAGACATAGAAAAATAGAATCTGCACATTACTCCATTCAAAGCAAAGGACATGGAATCACAAAATCTGCACATTACTGTATTCAAAGTAGAGGACATGGAATTATGCAATCTACACATTTCTGTATTTACAGAACAGGACATGGAAATATAGACTCTGCACATTACTGTATTTATAGTACTGGACATGGAAACATAGAATCTGTACTTTAATGTATTCAAAGTACAGGACATGGAAACATAGGTTCTGCACATTACTGTATTCAAAGAACAGGGCATAGAAACATAGAATCAACTCATTACTGTATTTAAAGTACAAGACAGAGAAACAGAATCTGTACATTACTTTATTTAAAAGTACAGGATTTAGAAACATAGATTCTGCACAGTACTGTATTCAAAGTACAGGACATTGAAACATAGAATTTGCACATTACTGTATTTGAAGTAGAGGACGCAGAATCATAGAAGCTGCACATTACTGTATTCAAAGTAGAGGACATGGAATCATATGATTTGCACATTTCTGTATTTATAGAACAGTACATGGAAACATAGAATATGCAAATTATTGTATTCAAAGTACAGGACAAAGAAACAAAGCATGTGCACATTACTGTATTCAAAGTACAGGACATAGAAACTAAGCATGTGCACATTACTGTATTCAAAGTACAGGACATAGAAACTAAGCATGTGCACATTACTGTATTCAAAGTACTGGACATAGAAACATAGCATGTTTTCATTACAGTTTTTAGAAGAACAGGTCAAAGAATCTGCACATTACTGTATTTGGAGTACAGGACATCGAAAGATAGAATGTGCACATTGCTGTTCAAAGTATAGGAGATAGAAACATAGAATCTGCACATTACTGTATTCAGAGTACAGGACATAGAAAGACAGAATGTACACATTACTGTATTCAAAGTATAGGAGATAGAAACATAGAATCTGAACATTACTGTATTCAAAGTAGAGGACATAGAAACAAAGCTTGAGCACATTACTGTAATCAAAGTACCAGACATAGAAACATGGAATCTGCACATTACTATATTTAAAAGTACAGCACATAGAAACATAGCATGTGCACATTGCTGAATTCAACATATAAGAGACAGAACTACAGAATCTGCACATTCCTGTATTCAGAGTACAGGACATAGAAACATGAGATCTGCACATTACTGTATTCAAAGTACAGGACATAGAAACATAGAATCTGCACATTATTGTATTCAAAGTGGAGGACAAAGAAAGACATAATCTGCACATTACTGTATTCAGAGTAGAGCACAAAGAAACACAGAATCAGCACATTTCTGTATTCAAAGTAGAGACATAAAAAGATAGAATCTGCACATTACTGTATTCAAAGTACAGGACATGGAATCACAGAATCGGCACATTACTGCATTCAAAGTATAAGAGACAGAAACATAGAATCTGCACATTCCTCTATTCACAGTACAGGACATAGAAACATAGAATGTGCACATTACTGTATTCTAAGTACAGGACTTGGAAACATAGAATCTGCACATTACTGTATTCTAAGTACAGGACATGGAAACGCAGAATCGGCACATTACAGTATTCAGTGTACAGGACATGGAAATGCAGGAGTCTGCACATTACTGTAGGCAAGGCACAGGACATGGAAACGCAGGATCTGCACATTACTGTATTCAAAGTACAGGACATGGAGACGCAGATTCTGCACCTTACTGTATTTAAACTACAGGACATAGAAATGCAGAATCTGCATATTACTGTATTCAGAGTAGAGTACATGGAAACGTAGAATCTGCACATTACTGAATTTAAAGTGCAGGACATGGAAACGCAGAATCTGCACATTACTGTATTCCAAGTACAGGACATGGAAACTTACAATCTGCACATTACTGAATTTGAAACATAGAATCTGCACATTACTGTATTCAAAATAGAGGGCATGGAAACAAAGAATCTGCCCATTACTGCATTGAAAGTACAAGACATAGAAATGCAGAATCTGCACATTACTGTATTCAAAATACAGGACATGGAAATGCAGAATCAGCACATTGCTGTATTCAAAGTACAGAAATGGACACTCAGACTCTGCACATTACTGTATTCAATTTACGGACATGGAAATGCAGAGTCTGCACATTAATTTAAAGCACAGGACATGGAAACCTAGAATCTGCCCATTACTGTCTTCAAAGTACAAGACATAGAAATGTAGAATCTGCACATTACTGTATTTAAAGTACAGGAAATAGAAACATAGAATTTGCACATTACTGTACTCAAAGTACCAGACACAGAAATGCAGGATCTGCACATTGCTCTATTCAAAGTACAGGACATAGAAATGCAAAATCTGCACATTGCTGTATTCAAAATTCAGGACTTAGAAATGCAGGATCTGTACAATACTGTATTCAAAATACAGGACATAGAGACACAGAATCTGCAGATTGCTGTATTCAAAGTCCAAGAAATAGAAATGCAGAATCTGCACATGACAGTATTCAAAGTACAGGACATAGAAACACAGGATCTGCACATTACTGTATTCAAAGTGGAGAAATAGAAATGCAGAATGTGCACATTACTGTATTCAAAGTATAGCACATAGGAGCATAAAATCTACATTACTGTATTCAAAGTAGAGGACATAGAAACACAGGATCTGCACATTACTGTATTCAAAGTACAGTACATATAAATGCAGAATCTGCACATTACTGTATTCAAAGTACAGCTCATAGAAACACAGGATCTGCACATTACTGTATTCAAAACACAGGACATGGAAATGCAGAATCAGCACATTCCTGTATTCAAAGTACAGGAAATGGACACTCAGACTCTGCACATTACTGTATTCAATGTACAGGACATGGAAATGCAGAGTCTGCACATTAATATAAAGTGCAGGACTTGGATGCGCAGAATCTACACGTTACTGTATTCAAAGTACAGGACATGGAAATGTAGAATCTGCATATTACTGTATTGGAAACATAGAATCTGCACATTACTGTATTTGAAGCACAGGGCATGGAAGCATAAAATCTGCACATTACTGTAGATAAAGTACAGGACATGGAAACTTAGAATCTGCAAATTACTGTATTTAAAGCACAGGGCATGGAAACGTAGCATCTGCACATTACTATATTTAAAGTACAGGACATGGAAACATAGAATCTGCACATTAGTGTATTTAAAGTACAGGAAATAGAAACATAGAATTTGCACATTACTGTACTCAAAGTACCAGACACAGAAATGCAGGATCTGCACATTGCTCTATTCAAAGTACAGGACATAGAAATGCAAAATCTGCACATTGCTGTATTCAAAATTCAGGACTTAGAAATGCAGGATCTGTACAATACTGTATTCAAAATACAGGACATAGAGACACAGAATCTGCAGATTTCTGAATTCAAAGTCCAAGAAATAGAAATGCAGAATCTGCACATGACAGTATTCAAAGTACAGGACATAGAAACACAGGATCTGCACATTACTGTATTCAAAGTGGAGGAAATAGAAATGCAGAATGTGCACATTACTGTATTCAAAGTATAGCACATAGGAACGCAAAATCTACACATTACTGTATTCAAAGTAGAGGACATAGAAACACAGGATCTGCACATTACTGTATTCAAAGTACAGTACATATAAATGCAGAATCTGCACATTACTGTATTCAAAGTACAGCTCATAGAAACACAGGATCTGCACATTACTGTATTCAAAATACAGGACATGGAAATGCAGAATCAGCACATTGCTGTATTCAAAGTACAGGAAATGGACACTCAGACTCTGCACATTACTGTATTCAATGTACAGGACATGGAAATGCAGAGTCTGCACATTAATTTAAAGTGCAGGACTTGGATGCGCAGAATCTACACGTTACTGTATTCAAAGTACAGGACATGGAAATGTAGAATCTGCATATTACTGTATTGGAAACATAGAATCTGCACATTACTGTATTTGAAGCACAGGGCATGGAAGCATAAAATCTGCACATTACTGTAGATAAAGTACAGGACATGGAAACTTAGAATCTGCAAATTACTGTATTTAAAGCACAGGGCATGGAATGTAGCATCTGCACATTACTATATTTAAAGTACAGGACATGGAAACATAGAATCTGCACATTAGTGTATTCAAAGTACAGGGCATGGAAACATAGAATATGCATTTTACTGTATTTAAAGCACAGGACATGGAAACCTAGAATCTGCCCATTACTGTCTTCAAAGTACTAGACATAGAAATGTAGAATCTGCACATTACTGTATTTAAAGTACAGGAAATAGAAACATAGAATTTGCACATTACTGTACTCAAAGTACCAGACACAGAAATGCAGGATCTGCACATTGCTCTATTCAAAGTACAGGACATAGAAACGCAAAATCTGCACATTGCTGTATTCAAAGTTCAGGACTTAGAAATGCAGGATCTGTACATTACTGTATTCAAAATACAGGACATAGAGACACAGAATCTGCAGATTGCTGTATTCAAAGTACAAGAAATAGAAATGCAGAATCTGCACATGACAGTATTCAAAGTACAGGACATAGAAACACAGGATCAGCACATTACTGTATTCAAAGTGGAGGAAATAGAAATGCAGAATGTGCACATTACTGTATTCAAAGTATAGCACATAGGAATGCAAAATCTACACATTACTGTATTCAAAGTACAGGACATAGAAACACAGGATCTGCACATTACTGTATTCAAAGTACAGTACATATAAATGCAGAATCTGCACACTACTGTATTCAAAGTTCAGGGCAGATAAACATAGAATCTGCACATTACTGTATTTAAGGCACAGGACACAGAAACATAGAATCTGCACATTACTGCATTCAAAGCACAGGGCACGGAAATGTAGAATCTGCCCATTACTGCATTCTAAATTCAGGACACAGAAAAGCAGAATCTGCACATTTCTGTATTCAAAGTAGAGGACGTAGAAACGCCGGATCTGAACATTACTGTATTCAAAGTACAGTACATATAAATGCAGAATCTGCACACTACTGTATTCAAAGTTCAGGGCATATAAACATAGAATCTGCACATTACTGTATTTAAGGCACAGGACAAGAAACATAGAATCTGTGCATTACTGTATTCAAAGTACAGGACATGGAAATGCAGAATCTGCACATTACTGCATTCAAAGTACAGGACATGGAAAAGCAGAATCTGCACATTACTGTGTTCAAAGTACAGGACATGGAAAGGTAGAATCTGCACATTACTGTATTTAAAGTACAGGACATGGAAATGCAAAATCTGTAGATTACTGTATTACAGTACAGGACATGGAAACAAAGAATCTGCACATTACTGTATTCAAAGAAAAGGACATGGAAATGCAGAATCTGCACATTTCTGTATTCAAAGTACAAGACATGGAAATGCAGAATCTGCACATTACTGTGTTCAAAGTACAGGACATGGAAATGCAGAATCTGCACATTACTGCATTTAAAGTACAGAGCATGGAAACACAGAATCTGCATATTACTGCATTCAAAGTGCAGGACATGGAAACGCAGAATCTGCACATTACTGTATTCGAAACATAGAATCTTCACATTGCTATATTCAAAGTACTGGGCAAGGAAACATAGAAATCTGCACAATACTGTATTTCAAGCAAACATGGAAACATAGAATCTGCACATTAGTGTATTTAAAGAACAGGGTATGGAAACATAGAATCTGCACATTACTGTATTCAAAGTAGAGGACATAGAAATGCAGGATCTGCACATTACTGTACTGAAAGTACAGGAAATAGAAATGTAGAATCTGCATATCACTGTATTCAAAGCACAGCGCATAGAAATGCAAAATCTGCACATTACTGTATTCAAAGTAGAGGACATAGAAACGCAGGATCTGCACATTACTGTATTCAAGGTACAGTGCATAGAACGCAGAATCTGCTCACTACTGTATTCAATGTAGGACATGGAAACACAGGATCTACACATTACTGTATTCAAAGTATAGCACACAGAAATGCAGGATCTGCACATTACTGTATTCAAGTACAGTACATGGAAATGCAGAATCTGCACATTACTTATATTCAAAGTAGAGGACATGGAAATGCAGAATCTGCACATTACTGTATTTAAAGTACAGGACATGGAAATGCAGAATCTGCACATTACTGTGTTCAATGTACAGGACATAGAAACGCAGGATCTGCACATTGCTGTATTCAAAGTACAGCACATAGAAATGCAGAATCTGCACACTACTGTATTCAAAGTACTGGACATGGATTCACAGGATCTGCCCATCGCAATATTTAAAGTACAGCGCATAAAAACATATAATCTGCACATTACTGTATTCAAAGTACAGGACATGGAAATGCAGAATCTGTACATTACTGTATTCAAAGTACAGGACATGGAAATGCAGGATCTGCACATTTTACTATAGGCAAAGTACAGGACATGGAAATGCAGGATATGCACATTACTGTATTGAAAGTACAATTCATGGAAATGAAGACTCTGCACATTACTGTATTCAAAGCATAGCACATGGAAAAGCAGAATCTGCACATTACTGTAGTCAAAGTAACAGGACATTGAAACACATAATCTGCACATTACTGTATTCAAAGTAAAGGACATGGAAATGTAGATTCTGCACCTTACTGAATTTAAAGTAGAGGACAAGGAAACGCAGAATCTGCATATTACTGTATTCAAAGTACAGGATATGGAAATGTAGAATCTGCACATTACATAGAAGTTGACGGCAGATAAGGACCACAAGGCCCATCCAGTCTGCCCATTACTGTGTTTAAAGTACAGGACATGGAAACACAGAATCTGCACATTACTGTATTCAATGTACAGGACATGGAAACGTACAATCTGCATATTACTGTATTCAATGTACAGGACATGGAAACGTACAATCTGCACATTACTGTATTCAAAACATAGAATCTGCACATAACTGTATTCAAAGTACAGTAAATGGAAATGCAGAATCTGCACATTACTGTATTCAAAGTACAGAACATGGAAACATACAATCTGCACATTACTGCATTTAAAGTACAGGACATGGAAACAGAGTCTGCCCATTACTGTATTTAATGCACAGGACATGGAAGCCTAGAATCTTCACTTTCCAGTATTCAAAGCACAGCACATAGAAATGCAGAATTGGCACAATACTGTTTTCAAAGTGCAGGGACATGAAATGCAGGATCTGCCCATTACTGTATTGAAAGTACAGGGCATAAAAATGTAGAATCTGCACATTACTATATTCAAAGTAAAAAGACATGGAAGCATGAGAATCTGCACATTACTGTATTTAAAGTACAGCACATGGAAACATAGAATCTGCACATTACTGTATTCAAAGTACAGGACATGGAAACGTAGAATCTGCACATTGCTGTATTCAAAGTACTGGATATAGAAACAAAGCATGAGCACTTTACTGTAATCAAAGTACCGGACATAGAAACATAGAATCTGCACATTACTGTATTCAATGTATAAGAGAGAGAGAGAAACATAGAATCTGCACATTCCTGTATTCAAAGTACAGGACATAGAAACATAGGATCTGCACAGTACTGTATTCAGAGAACAGGATATAGAAACATTGAATCTGCACATTAGTGTGTTCAAAGTACAGGAGATAGAAGAAATGCACGTGCACATTACTGTATTCAATGTATAAGAGACAGAACTATAGAATCTGCACATTCCTGTATTCAGAGTATAGGACATAGAAACATAGGATCCGCACAGTACTGTATTCAGAGAACAGGACATAGAAACATTGAATCTGCATATTAGTGTCTAAAAGTACAGGAGATAGAAACATAGCACGTGCACATTACTGTGTTCAATGTATAAGAGACATAAACATAGAATCTAACCATTCCTGTATTCAGAGTACAGGACATAGAAAGATGGAATGTACACATTACTGTATTCAAAATATAGGAAATAGAAACATAGAATCTGCACATTACTGTGTTCAGTATACAGGACATAGAAGCTTAGCATGTGCACATTACTGTATTCAAAGCATCGGACACAGAAACATAGCATGTGCACATTACTGTATTCACAGTTCCGGACACAGGACCGTAGAATCTACACATTACTGTATTCAAAGTACAGTACAAAGAAACACAGCATGTGCACATTACTGTTTTTAAAAGTACAGGACATAGAATCTGCACATTAATGTATTCAAAGTACTGGCCATAGAAACATAGAATCTGCACATTCCTGTATTGGGAGTACAGGACGTAGAAATATAGAATCTGCACATTACTGTATTCAAAGTACAGGCATAGAAACACAGAATCTTCACATTACTCTATTTAAGTACAGGACATAGAAACACAGAATCTGTCCATTACTGTATATATGGGTAGAGGACATAGAAACAAAACATGTGCACATTACTGTATTCAATGAATAAGAGACAGAACTATAGAATCTGCACATTCCTGTAGTCAGAGTATAGGACATAGAAACATAGGATCTGCATATTACTGTATTCAGAGAACAGGACATAGAAACATTGAATCTGCACATTACTGTGCTCAAAGTACAGGACATAGAAACATAGCATGTGCTCATTACTGTATTTAAAAGTACAGGACATAGAAACATAGAATCTCCACATTATTGTATTCAAAGTGGAGGACAAAGAAAGACGTAATCTGCACATTACTGTATTCAGAGTAGAGCACAAATAAACACAGAATCAGCACATTTCTGTATTCAAAGTAGAGACATAGAAAGATAGAATCTGCACATTACTGTATTCAAATTACAGGACATGGAATCACAGAATCGGCACATTACTGTATTCAAAGTATAAGAGACAGAAACATAGAATCTGCACATTCATCAATTCACAGTACAGGACATAGAAACATAGAATGTGCACATTACTGTATTTGGAGTACAGGAAATAGAAACATAGAATCTGCACATTACTGTATTCAGAGTACAGAACATAGAAACATAGAATCTCCACATTATTGTATTCAAAGTGGAGGACAAAGAAAGACGTAATCTGCACATTACTGTATTCAAAGTGGAACACAAAGAGTACAGGACATAGAAACATATCATGTGCTCATTACTGTATTTAAAAGTACAGGATATACAAACATAGAATCTGCACATTATTGTATTCAAAGAAGTGGACATAGAAAGACAGAATCTGAACATTACTGTATTCAAATTAGAGCACAAAGAAACAAAGAATATGCACATTTCTGTAGTCTAATGAGAGGATTAGAGACATAGAATCTGCACATTACTGTATTCAAAGTAGAGGACATGGAATCATACAATCCGCACATTTCTATATTTATAGAACAGGACGGGGAAACATAGACTCTGCACAGTATTGTATTTATTGTACAGGACATGGAAACATAGAAACTGCAAATTGCTGTATTCATAGTACAGGACATAGAAACATAGCATGTGCGCATTCTGTACTCAAAGTACAGGACATAGAAACTAAGCATGTGACATTACTGTATTTAAAGTACTGGACATAGAAATATAAGCATGTTTACATTACAGTTTTTAGAAGAACAGTACAAAGAATCTGCACATTACAGTATTCGAGTACAGGACATCAAAAGATAGAATGTGCACATAGCTGTTCAAAGTTTAGGAGATAGAAACATTGAATCTGCACATTACTGTATTCAGAGAACAGGACATAGAAAGATAGAATGTACACATTACTATATGCAAAGTATAGGAGATAGAAACATAGAATCTGAACATTTCTGTATTCAAAGTACAGGACATAGAAACAAAGCATGAGCACATTACTGTAATCAAAGTACCGGACATAGAAACATAGAATCTGCACATTACTGTATTTAACAGTACAGCACATAGAAACATAACATGTGCACATTACTGTATTCAACGTACAAGAGACAGAACTATAGAATCTGCACATTCCTGTATTCAGAGTACAGGACATAGAAACATTGGATCTGCACATTACTGTATTCAGAGAACAGGACATAGAAACATTGAATCTTCACATTACTGTGTTCAAAGTACAGGACATAGAAACATAGCACGTGCACATTACTGTGTTCAAAGAAAAGGACATAGAAACATAGCATGTGCACATTACTGTATTCAAAGTACAGGACATAGAAACATAGCATGTGCACATTACTGTATTTAAAAGTACAGGACATAGAAACAGAATCTGCAGATTATTGTATTCAAAGTGGAGGACAAAGAAAGACATAATCTGCACATTACTGTATTCAAGTAGAGGACATGGAATCACAGAATCTGCACATTACTGTATTCAAAGCAGTGGACATGGAATCACAGATTCTGCACCTTACTGTATTCAAAGCAGAGGACATGGAATCATACAATCTGCACATTTCTGTATTTATAGAACAGGACATGGAAACACAGACTCTGAACACTATTGTATTTATAGTACAGGACATGGAAACATAGAATCTGCAAATTACTGTATTCAAAGTACAGGACATAGAAACATAGAATCTGCACATTACTGTATTCAAACTACAGGACATAGAAACAGAGCATGTGCACATTTCTGTATTCAAAGTACAGGACACAGAAACCAAGCATGTGCAGATTACTTTATTCAAAGTACTGGACATAGAAACATAGCATGTTTACATTATTGTTTTTAAAAGATCAGGAAAAAGAATCTGCACTGTACTGTATTTAAAAGTACGGCACATAGAAACATAGCATGTGCACATTACTGTATTCAACGTATAAGAGACAGAACTATAGAATCTGCACATTCCTGTCTTCAGAGTATAGGACATAGAAACATAGGATCTGCACAGTTCTGTATTCAGAGAACAGGACATAGAAACATTGAATCTGCACATTAGTGTGTTCAAAGTACAGGAGATAGAAACATAGCACGTGCACATTATTGTATTCAACGTATAAGAGACAGAACTATAGAATCTGCACATTCCTGTGTTCAGAGTATAGGACATAGAAACATAGGATCTGCACAGTACTGTATTCAGAGAACAGGACATAGAAACATTGAATCTGCATATTAGTGTGTTCAAAGTACAGGAGATAGAAACATAGCACATGCACATTACTGTGTTCAAAGTATAGAGACATAAACATAGAATCTACACATTCCTGTATTCAGAGTACAGGACATAGAAAGATGGAATGTACACATTACTGTATTCAAAGTATAGGAAATAGAAACATAGAATCTGACATTACTGTGTTCAGTATACAGGACATAGAAGCTTAGCATGTGCACATTACTGTATTGAAAAGTACAGGACATAGAAACATAGTATGTGCACATTACTGTATTCAAAGCATCGGACACAGAAACATAGCATGTGCACATTACTGTATTCACAGTTCGGACACAGGACCATAGAATCTACACATTACTGCATTCAAAGTACAGTACAAAGAAACATAGCATGTGCACATTACTGTTTTAAAAGTACAGGACATAGAATCTGCACATTAATGTATTCAAAGTACTGGACATAGAAACATAGAATCTGCACATTCCTGTATTGGGAGTACAGGACGTAGAAATATAGAATCTGCACATTACTGTATTTAAGAACAGGACATAGAAACACAGAATCTGTCCATTACTGTATATATGGGTAGAGGACATAGAAACATAACATGTGCACATTACTGTATTCAATGAATAAGAGACAGAACTATAGAATCTGCACATTCCTGTATTCAGAGTATAGGACATAGAAACATAGGATCTGCATATTACTGTATTCAGAGAACAGGACATAGAAACATTGAATCTGCACATTACTGTGCTCAAAATACAGGACATAGAAACATAGCATGTGCTCATTACTGTATTTAAAAGTACAGGACATAGAAACATAGAATCTCCACATTATTGTATTCAAAGTGGAGGACAAAGAAAGACATAATCTGCACATTACTGTATCAGAGTAGAGCACAAAGAAACACAGAATCAGCACATTTCTGTATTCAAAGTAGAGACATAGAAAGATAGAATCTGCACATTACTGTATTCAAAGTACAGGACATGGAATCACAGAATCGGCACATTACTGTATTCAAAGTATAAGAGACAGAAACATAGAATCTGCACATTTCTCTATTCACAGTACAGGACATAGAAACATAGAATCTGCACATTAATGTGTTCAAAGTACAGGACACAGAAATATAGCATGTGCACATTACTGTATTTAAAGTACAGGGCATAGAAACACAGAATCTTCCACATTACTGTATTCAAGTACAGGACATAGAAACTCAGACTCTGCCCATTACTGTATATAAAAGTAGAGGACATAGAAATATAGCATGTGCACAATACTGTATTCAAAGTACATGAAAGAGAAACATAGCATGTGCACATTTCTGTCTTGAAAAGTACAGGACATAGAAACATAGCATGTGCTCATTATTGTGTTTAAAAGTACAGGATATAGAAACACACAATCTGCACATTATTGTATTCAAAGTAGAGGACATAGAAAGACAGAATATGCACATTACTGTATTCAAAGTACAGGACATAGAAACACAGAATCTGCTGTTTACTGTATTCAATGTAGAGACATAGAAAAATAGAATCTGCACATTACTCCATTCAAAGCAGAGGACATGGAATCACAAAATCTGCACATTACTGTATTCAAAGTAGAGACATGGAATTATGCAATCTGCACATTTCTGTATTTACAGAACAGGACATGGAAATATAGACTCTGCACATTACTGTATTTATAGTACTGGACATGGAAACATAGAATCTGTACTTTAATGTATTCAAAGTACAGGACATGGAAACATAGAATCTGCACATTATTGTATTCAAAGTGGAACACAAAGAGTACAGGACATAGAAACATATCATGTGCTCATTACTGTATTTAAAAGTACAGGATATATAAACATAGAATCTGCACATTATTGTATTCAATGAAGTGGACATAGAAAGACAGAATCTGAACATTACTGTATTCAAATTAGAGCACATAGAAACAAAGAATATGCACATTTCTGTAGTCAAAGTAGAGGATTAGAGACATAGAATCTGCACATTACTGTATTCAAAGTAGAGGACATGGAATCATACAATCTGCACATTTCTATATTTATAGAACAGGACGGGGAAACATAGACTCTGCACAGTATTGTATTTATTGTACAGGACATGGAAACATAGAAACTGCAAATTGCTGTATTCATAGTACAGGACATAGAAACATAGCATGTGCGCATTCTGTACTCAAAGTACAGGACATAGAAACTAAGCATGTGCACATTACTGTATTTAAAGTACTGGACATAGAAAATATAGCATGTTTACATTACAGTTTTTAAAAGAACAGTACAAAGAATCTGCACATTACAGTATTCGGAGTACAGGACATCGAAAGATAGAATGTGCACATAGCTGTTCAAAGTTTAGGAGATAGAAACATTGAATCTGCACATTACTGTATTCAGAGAACAGGGCATAGAAAGATAGAATGTACACATTACTATATGCAAAGTATAGGAGATAGAAACATAGAATCTGAACATTTCTGTATTCAAAGTACAGGACATAGAAACAAAGCATGAGCACATTATTGTAATCAAAGTACCGGACATAGAAACATAGAATCTGCACATTACTGTATTTAACGTACAGCACATAGAAACATAACATGTGCACATTACTGTATTCAACGTATAAGAGACAGAACTATAGAATCTGCACTTTCCTGTATTCAGAGTACAGGACATAGAAACATTGGATCTGCACATTACTGTATTCAGACAACAGGACATAGAAACATTGAATCTTCACATTACTGTGTTCAAAGTACAGGACATAGAAACATAGCACGTGCACATTACTGTGTTCAAAGAAAAGGACATAGAAACATAGCATGTGTACATTACTGTATTGAAAAGTACAGGACATAGAAACATAGCATGTTCTCATTATTGTATTTAAAAGTACAGGACATAGAAACATACAATCTGCACATTACTGTATTCAAAGCAGTGGACATGGAATCACAGATTCTGCACCTTACTGTATTCAAAGCAGAGGACATGGAATCATACAATCTGCACATTTCTGTATTTATAGAACAGGACATGGAAACACAGACTCTGAACACTATTGTAATTATAGTGCAGGACATGGAAACAGAATCTGCAAATTACTGTATTCAAAGTACAGGACATAGAACATAGAATCTGCACATTACTGTATTCAAAGTACAGGAGATAGAAACATAGAATCTGCACATTATTGTAATCAAAGTACAGGACATAGAAACATAGAATCTGCACATTACTGTTTTTAAAAGTACAGCACATAGAAACATAGCATGTGCACATTACTGTATTCAACGTATAAGAGACAGAACTAAAGAATCTGTTCATTTCTGCATTCAGAGTACAGGACATAGAAACATAGGATCTGCACATTACTGTATTCAGAGAACAGGACATAGAAAACATTGAATCTGCACATTACTGTGTTCAAAGTACAGACATAGAAACATAGCATGTCCTCATTATTGTATTCAAGTACAGGACAGAGAAACACAGTATCTGCCCATTACTGTATATAAAGGTAGAGGATATAGAAACATAGCATGTGCACATTACTATATTGAAAAGTACAGGACATAGAAACAAAGCACATGCTCACTACTGTATTTAAAAGTACAGGACATAGAAACATAGAATCTGCACATTAGTGTATTCAAAGTAGAGGACATAGAAAGACATAATCTGCTCCTTACTGTATTTAAAGTAGAGACACAGAAACACTGAATCTGCAAATTTCTATATTCAAAATAGAGATATAGAAACATAGAATCTGCACATTACTGTATTCAAAGTAGAGGACATGGAATCACAGAATCTGCACATTACATATGCAAAATATAAGAGACAGAAACATAGAATCTGCACATTCCTGTATTCAGAGTACAGGACATAGAAACATAGTATGTGCACATTACTGTTTTCAGAGTACAGGACAAAAACCATAGCATGTGCACATTACTGTATTCAAAGTATAAGAGACATAAGCATAGAATCTGCACATTCTGTATTCAGTGTACAGGACATAGAAAGATAGATTGTGCACAATACTGTATTCAAAGTACAGGAGGTAGAAACATAGAATCTGCACATTACTGTGTTCAGTATTCAGGACATAGAAACTTAGCATGTGCACATTACTGTTTTAAAAGTACAGGACATAGAATCTGCACATTACTGTATTCAAAGTACAGGACATAGAAACATAGAATCTGCACATTACTGTATTCAAAGTTCAGGACATAGAATCATAGCTTGTGCACATTACTGTATTCAAAGTATAAGAGACAGAAACATAGAATCTGCACATTCCTGTATTCAGAGTACAGGACTTAGAAACTTAGCATTTGCACATTACTGTATTCTGAGTAGAGAACATAAAACACAGAATCTGTACATTACTGTATTGGAAAGTACAGGACAAAGAAACAAAGCATGTGCCCATTATTGTAATCAAGTATCGGACATAGAAACATAGAATCTGCTCATTACTGTATTTTAAAAGTACAGCACATAGAAACATAGCATCTGCACATTACTGTTTTTAAAGTACAGGACATAGAATCTGCACATTACTGTATTCAAAGTACAGGACATAGAAACATAGGATCTGCACATTACTATATTCAGAGTAGAACAGAAACATAGAATCTGCACATTACTGTGTTCAAAGTACAGGACAAAGAAACATAGCATGAGCTACATTACTGTATTCAAAGTACAGGACGTAGAAACATAGCATGTGAACATTACTGTATTTAAAGTACAGGGCATAGAAACACAGAATCAACACATTTCTGTATTCAAAGTAGAGACATAGAAAGATAGAATCTGACATTACTGTATTCAAAGTACAGGACATGGAATCACAGAATCGGCACATTACTGTATTCAAAGTATAAGAGACAGAAACATAGAATCTGCACATTCCTCTATTCACAGTACAGGACATAGAAACATAGAATCTGCACATTAATGTGTTCAAAGTACAGGACATAGAAATATAGCATGTGCATTACTGTTTTAAAGTACAGAAGCATAGAAACACAGAATCTGCACATTACTGTATTCAAGTACAGGACATAGAAACTCAGACTCTGCCCATTACTGTTTATAAAAGTAGAGGACATAGAAATATAGCATGTGCACAATACTGTATTCAAAGTACATGAAAGAGAAACATAGCATGTGCACATTTCTGTCTTGAAAAGTACAGGACATAGAAACATAGCATGTGCTCATTATTGTGTTTAAAAGTACAGGATATAGAAACACACAATCTGCACATTACTGCATTCAAAGTAGAGGACATAGAAAGACAGAATATGCACATTACTGTATTCAAAGTACAGGACATAGAAACACAGAATCTGCTCTTTACTGTATTCAATGTAGAGACATAGAAAAATAGAATCTGCACATTACTCCATTCAAAGCAGAGGACATGGAATCACAAAACCTGCACATTACTGTATTCAAAGTAGAGGACATGGAATTATGCAATCTGCACATTTCTGTATTTACAGAACAGGACATGGAAATATAGACTCTGCACATTACTGTATTTATAGTACTGGACATGGAAACATAGAATCTGAAATTTAATGTATTAAGTACAGGACATTGAAACATAGAATCTGCACATTACTGTTTTCAAAGTACAGGACATAGAAACACAGAATCTGCTCATTTCTGTATTCAAAGTAGAGACATAGAAAAATAGAAGGTGCACATTACTCTATTCAAAGCAGAGGAAATGGAATCATAGAATATGCACATTTCTGTATTTATAGAACAGGACATGGAAACATAGAATCTGCAAATTACTGTATTCAAAGTACAGGACATAGAAACAATGCATGTGCACATTACTGTATTCAAAGTATAGGACATAGAAACATAGAATCTGCACATTACTGTATTCAAAGTACAGGACATAGAAACATAGCATGTGCGCATTTCTGTACTCAAAGTACAGGACATAGAAACTAAGCTTGTGCACATTACTGTATTTAAAGCACTGGACATAGAAATATAGCATGTTTACATTACAGTTTTTAGAAGAACAGGACAAAGAATCTGCACATTACAGTATTCGGAGTACAGGACATCGAAAGATAGAATGTGCACATAGCTGATCAAAGTATAGGAGATAGAAACATTGAATCTGCACATTACTGTATTCAGAGTACAGGACATAGAAAGATAGAATGTACACATTACTATATTCAAAGTTTAGGAGATAGAAACATAGAATCTGAACATTTCTGTATTAAAAGTACAGGACATAGAAACAAAGCATGAGCACATTACTGTAATCAAAGTACCGGACATAGAAACATAGAATCTGCACATTACTGTATTTAACAGTACAGCACATAGAAACAAAGCATGTGCTCATTACTGTATTTAAAATTACAGGACATAGAAACATAGAATCTGCACATTATTGTATTCAAAGTGGAGGACAAAGAAAGACATAATCTGCACCTTACTGTATTTAAAGTAGAGCACATAGAAACATTGAATCTGCAAATTGCTATATTCAAATTAGAGACATAGAAACATAGAATCTGCACATTACTGTATTCAAAGTAGAGGACATGGAATCACAGAATCTGCACATTACTGTATGCAAAATATAAGAGACAGAAACATAGAATCTGCACATTCCTATATTCAGAGTACAGAACATAGAAACATAGAATGTGCACATTACTGTTTTCAAAGTCCAGGACATAGAACCATAGAATGTGCACATTACTGTACTTGGAGTAAAGGACATTAAAACATAGAATCTGCACATTACTGTATTCAAAGTTCAGGACATAGAAAGATAGAATGTGCACAATACTGTATTCAAAGTATAGGAGGTAGAAACATAGAATCTGCACTTTACTGTGTTCAGTATACAGGACATAGAAACTTAGCATGTGCACATTACTGTATTGAAATGTACTGGACATTGAAACAGCATGTGCACATTACTTATTCAAAGTATCGGATACAGAAACATAGCATGTGCACATTACTGTATTCAAGTACAGGACATTGAAAGATAGAATGTGCACATTATTCTTCAAAGTATAAGAGATAGAAACATAGAATCTGCACACTACTGTATTCAGAGTACAGGACTTCGAAACTTAGCATTTGCACATTACTGTATTCTGAGTACAGGACATAGAAACACAGAATCTGCACATTTCTGTGTTTAGAGAACAGGACATGGAAACACAGACTCTGAACACTATTGTATTTAGAGTAGAGGACAATGGAAACATAGAATCTGCAAATTACTGTATTCAAAGTACAGGACATAGAAACAAAGTATGTGCATATTATTGTAATCAAAGTACCGGACATAGAAACATAGAATCTGCTCATTACTGTATTTAAAAGTACAGCACATAGAAACATAGCATGTGCACATTACTGTATTCAATGTATAAAAGAGAAAAACTTAGAATCTGCCCATTCCTGTTTTCAGAGTACAGGACATAGACACTCAGAATCTGCCCTTTACTGTATATAAAAGTAGAGGACATAGAAATATAGCATGTGCACATTACTGTCTTGAAAAGTGCTGGACATAGAAACATAGCATGTGCTCATTATTGTATTTAAAAGTATAAGACATAGAAACATACAATCTGCATTATTGTTTTCAAAGTAGAGGACATAGAAAGACAGAATATGCACAATACTGTATTCAAAGTAGAGCAACATAGAAACATAGAATCTGCTAATTTCTGTGTTCAAACTAGAGACATATAAAATAGAATCTGCACATTACTGTATTCAAAGCAGTGGAAATGGACTCACAGAATCTGCACATTACTGTATTCAAAGTAGAGGACATGGAATCATACAATCTGCACATTTCTGTATTTATAGAACAGGACATGGAAACACAGACTCTGAACACTATTGTATTTATAGTACAGGACATTGAAACGTAGAATCTGCAAATTACTGTATTCAAAGTACAGGACATAGAAACATAGAATCTGCAAATTACTGTGTTCATAGTACAGGACATAGAAATAAAGCTTGTGCACATTACTTTATTCAGAGTATAGGACCTAGAAACATAGAATCTGCACATTAATGTATTCAAAATACTGAACTTAGAAAATTAGCATGTGCACATTTCTGTATTCCAAGTACAGGACATAGAAACAAAGCATGTGCACATTACTGTATTCAAAGTACTGGACATAGAAACATAGCATGTGCTCATTACTGTTTTTAAAGTACAGGACATAAAATCTACACATTACTGTATTCAAAGTACAGGACATAGAAACATAGAATCAGCACATTACTGTATTCAAGTACAGGACATAGAAACAAAGCATGTGCACATTACTGTATTCAAAGTACTGGACATAGAAACATAGCATGTGCTCATTATTGTATTTAAAAGTACAGGACATAGAAACATAGAATCTGCACATTATTGTATTCAAAGTAGAGGACATAGAATCACAGAATCTGCACATTACTGTATTCAACGTAGAGGACATGGAATCATACAATCTGCACATTTGTATTTGCAGAACAGGACATGAAACATAGAATCTGCAAATAATTTATTCAAAGTCCAGGACAAAGAAACATAGAATCTGCACATTACTGTATTGAAAAGTACAGGACTTAGAAACATAGTATGTGCACGTTACTTTATTTAAAAGTACAGGACATAGAAACATAGAATCTGCACGTTATTGTATTCAAAGAGGAGGACAAAGAAAGACAAAAACTGCACATTACTGTATTCAAAGTAGAGCACATAGAAACACAGAATCTGCACATTTCTGTTTTCAAAGTAGAGATATAGAAAGATAGAATCTGCACATTACTGTATTCAAAGTATAGAGACAGAAACATAGAATCTGCAGATTCCTATATTCACAGTACAGGACATAGAAACAAAGAATGTGCACATTACTGTTTTCGGAGTAAAGGACTTAAAATCTTACAATGTGCACATTACTGTATTCAGAGTACAGGACATAGAAAAATAGCATGTGCACATTTCTGTTTTTAAAAGTACAGGACATAAAATCTACACATTACTGTATTCAAGTACAGGACACAAAAACATAGGATGTGCACATTACTGTATTCAAAGTACTGGACATAGAAACATAAGCATGTGCATATTTCTGTATTCAAAGTACAGGACATAGAAACATTGAATCTGCACGTTACTGTATTTAAAAGTAAAGCACATAGAAACATAGCATGTGCACTTTACTGTATTCAATGTATAAGAGACAGAACTAAAGAATCTGTTCATTTCTGCATTTAGAGTACAGTACTTAGAAACATAGGATCTGCACATTACTGTATTCAGAGAACAGGACATAGAAACACAGAATCTGCCCATTACTGCATATAAAAGTAGAGGACATAGAAACAGAGCATGTGAACATTACTGTATTTAAAAGTACAGGACATAGAAACATAGAATCTGCACATTATTGTATTCAAAGTGGAGGACATAGAAAGATCATAATCTGCACCTTACTGTATTTAAAGTAGAGCACATAGAAACACTGAATCTGCAAATTGCTATATTCAAATTAGAGACATAGAAACATAGAATCTGCACATTACTGTATTCAAAGTAGAGGACATGGAATCATAGAATCTGCACATTACTGTCTGCAAAATATAAGAGACTGAACATAAAATCTGCAACATCTCCTATATTCAGAGTACAGGACATAGAAACATAGAATGTGCAAATTACTGTTTTCAGAGTACAGGACATAAAACCATAGAATGAGCACATTACTGTACTTGGAGTAAAGGACATTAAAACATAGAATCTGCATTACTGTATTCAAAGTTCAGGACATAGAAACATAGCATGTGCACATTACTGTATTCAAAGTATAAGAGACATAAACACAGAATCTGCACATTCCTGTATTCAGAGTACAGGACATAGAAAGATAGAATGTGCACAATACTGTATTCAAAGTATAGGAGGTAGAAACATAAGATCTGCACTACCCGTGTTCAGTATACAGGACATAGAAACTTAGCATGTGCACATTACTGTATTCAAAGTATCAGATCAGAAACATAGCATGTGCACATTACTGTATTCAGAGTACAGGTCATTGAAAGATAGAATGTGCACATTACTGTATTCAGAGTACAGGACATTGAAAGATAGAATGTGCACATTATTCTTCAAAGTATAAGAGATAGAAACATAGAATCTGCACATTACTGTATTGAAAGTACATGACATAGACACATAGCATGTGCTCATTACTGTCTTGAAAAGTACAGGACATAGAAACATAGCATGTGCTCATTATTGAGTTTAAAAGTACAGGATATAGAAACATACAATCTGCACATTATTGTATTCAAAGTAGAGGAAATAGAAAGACAGAATATGCACATTACTGTATTCAAAGTACAGGACATAGAAACACAGAATCTGCTCATTTCTGTATTCAAAGTAGAGACGTCGAAAAATAGAATCTGCACATTACTGTATTCTAAGCAGAGGACATGGAATCACAAAAATCTACACATTTCTGTATTCAAAGTAGAGGACATGGAAATATAGACTGTGCACGTTACTGTATTTATAGTACTGGGCATGGAAACATAGAATCTGAACTTTAATGTATTCAAAGTACAGGACATGGAAACAGGATCTGCACATTACTGTATTCAAAGAACATGGCATAGAAACATAGATTCTGCACAGTACTGTATTCAAAGTACAGGATATTGAAACATAGAATTTGCACATTACTGTATTTAAAGTGCAGGGCCTTAGAATCATAAAAACTACACATTATTGCATTCAAAGTAGAGGAAATGAATCATATAATCTGCATTTCTGTATTTATAGAACAGGACATGGAAACATAGAATCTGCACATTACTGTATTTAAAGTACAGGACATAGAAACTAACATGTGCACATTACTTGTTATTTAAGGTGCTTGGACATATAAATATAGCATGTTTACATTGCATTTTTTAGAAGAACAGGACAAAGAATCTGCACATTACAGTATTCGAGTACAGGACACGAAAAGATAGAAATGTGCAAGCTGTTCAAAGTATAGCTGATAGAAACATTGAATCTGCACATTACTGTATTCAGGAGTGCAGGACATAGAAAGATAGAATGTACACATTACTATATTCAAAGTTTAGGAGAAAGAAACATAGAATCTGAACATTTCTGTATTCAAAGTACAGGACATAGAAACACAGGATCTGCACAGTACTGTGTTCAAAGAAAAGGACATAGAAACATAGCATGTGACATTACTGTATTGAAAAGTACAGGACATAGAAACATAGCATGTGCTCATTACTGTATTTAAAGTACAGGACATAGAAACATAGAATCTGCACATTATTGTATTCAAAGTGGAGGACAAAGAAAGACATAATCTGCACATTACTGTATTCAAAGTATAAGAGATAGAAACATACAATCTGCACATTCCTGTATTCACAGTACAGGACATAGAAACATAGAATATGCACATTACTGTATTCAAAGTGCAGGACATATAAACAGCGTGCACATTTCTGTATTCAAAGTACAAGACATAGAAACAAAACATATGTAATACTGTTTTCAAAATAATGGACATAGAAACATAGCATGTACAATTCTGTATTCAAACTACAGGACATAGAAACATAGCATGTGCACATTAATGTACTGAAAAGTACAGGACATAGAAACATATCATGTGCTCATTACTGTATTTAAAAGTACGGGATATAGACACATAGAATCTGCACATTACTGTATTCAAAATAGAGCACATAGAAACAAAGAATATGCACATTTCTGTATTCAAAGTAAAGGACTAGAAACACAGAATCTGCACATTACTGTATTCAAAGTAGAGGACATGGAATCAAACAATCTGCACATTTCTATATTTATAGAACAGGACATGAAACATAGACTCTGCAAATTACTGTGTTCATGGTACAGGACATAGAAATAAAGCATGTACACATTACTTTATTCAGAGTATGGGACCTAGAAACATGAATCTGTAAATTACTGTATTCAAAATACAGAACATAGAAAATTAGCATGTGCAAATTTCAGTATTCAAGTACAGGACATAGAAACTAAGCATGTGCACATTACTGTCTTCAAAGTACTGGACATAGAAACATAGAATCGGCACATTACTGTATTCAAGTACAGGACATAGAAACATAGAATCTGCCATTCACTGTATATAAAAGTAGAGGACATAGAAATATAGCATGTGCATTACTGTCTTGAAAAGTACTGGACATAGAAACATAGCATGTGCTCATTATTGTATTTAAAAGTACAGGACATAGAAACATACAATCTGCACATTATTGTATTCAAGTAGAGGACATAGAATCACAGAATCTGCACATTACTGTATTCAAGTAGAGGACATGGAATCATACAATCTGCACATTTCTGTATTTATAGAACAGGACATGGAAACATAAAATCTGCAAATAACTTTATTCAAAGTACAGGTCATAGAAACAAAGAATATGCATTTCTGTATTCAAAGTAGAGGAATAGAGACATAGAATCTGCACATTACAGTATTCAAAGTAGGGACATGGAATCATACAATCTGCACATTTCTATATTTATAGAACAGGACATGGAAGCATAGACTCGGCACCGTATTGTATTTATTGTACAGGACATGGAAACATAGAATCTGCAAATTACTGTGTTCATAGTACAGGACATAGAAAAAAAGCTTGTGCACATTACTTTATTCAGAGTATAGGACCTAGAAACATAGAATCTGCACATTAATGTATTCAAAATACAGAACTTTGAAAATTAGCATGTGCACATTTCTGTATTCCAAGTACAGGACATAGAAACAAAGCATGTGCATATTACTGTATTCAAAGTACTGGACATAGAAACATAGCATGTGCTCATTACTGTTTTTAAAGTACAGGACATAAAATCTACACATTACTGTATTCAAAGTACAGGACATAGAAACATAGAATCTGCACATTACTGTATTCAAGTACAGGACATAGAAACATAGAATCTGCCCATTACTGTATATAAAAAGTAGAGGACATAGAAATATAGCATGTGCACATTACTGTATTGAAAAGTACAGGACTTAGAAACATAGCATGTGCACATTACTGTATTTAAAAGTACAGGACATAGAAACATAGAATCTGCACATTATTGTATTCAAAGAGGTGGACAAAGAAAGACATAATCTGCACATTACTGTATTCAAAGTAGAGCACATAGAAACACAGAATCTACACATTTCTGTTTTCAAAGTAGAGACATAGAAAGATAGAATCTGCACATTACTGCATTCAAAGTATAGAGACAGAAACATAGAATCTGCACATTCCTATATTCACAGTACAGGACATAGAAACATAGAATGTGCACATTACTGTTTTCGGAGTAAAGGACTTAAAATCATACAATGTGCACATTACTGTATTCAGAGTACAGGACATAGAAAAATAGCATGTGTACATTACTGTATTCAGAGTACAGGACATAGAAAAATAGCATGTGCACATTACTGTATTCAAAGTACAAGACATAGAAACAAAGCATATGCACATTACTGTATTCAAAGTACTGGACATAGAAACATAGCATGTGCTCATTACTGTTTTTAAAAGTACAGGACATAAAATCTACACATTACTGTATTCAAAGTACAGGACATTGAAACATAGAATCTGCACATGACTGTATTTGAGGTACAGGACAAAAAAGCATAGATTCTGCACATTACTGTATTCTAAGTGCAGGACACAAAAACATAGGATGTGCACATTACTGTATTCTAAGTGCGGACACAAAAACATAGGATGTGCACATTACTGTATTCAAAGTGCTGGACATGAAACATAGAATCTGCATTATTATTATTCAAAGTGGAGGCATAGAAAGACATAATCTGCACCTTACTGTATTTAAAGTAGAGCACATAGAAACACTGAATCTGCAAATTGCTATATTCAAATTAGAGACATAGAAACATAGAATCTGCACATTACTGTTTTCAAAGTAGAGGACATGGAATCACAGAATCTGCACATTACTGTATGCAAAATATAAGAGACAGAAACATAGAATCTGCACATTCCTATATTCAGAGTACAGGACATAGAAACATAGAATGTGCACATTACTGTTTTCAGAGTACAGGACATAAAACCATAGAATGTGCACATTACTGTACTTGGAGTAAAGGACATTAAAACATAGAATCTGCATTACTGTATTCAAAGTTCAGGACATAGAAACATAGCATGTGCACATTACTGTATTCAAAGTATAAGAGACATAAACACAGAATCTGCACATTCCTGTATTCAGAGTACAGGACATAGAAAGATAGAATGTGCACAATACTGTATTCAAAGTATAGGAGGTAGAAACATAGAATCTGCACTTTTACTGTGTTCAGTATACAGGACATAGAAACAAAGCATGTACCATTATTGTAATTAAAGTACCGGACATAGAAACATAGAATCTACTCATTACTGTATTTTTAAAGTACAGCACATAGAAACATAGTAATGTGCACATTACTGTATTCAACGTATAAAAGACAAAATCTTAGAATCTGCCCATTCCTGGTTTCAGAGTACAGGTCTTGAAGCATAGGATCCGCACATTACTGTATTTAGAGAATAGAACATGAAACATAGAATCTGCATATTACTGTGTTCAAAGTACAGGACAAAAGAAACATAGCATGAGCACATTACTGTATTCAAAGTACAGGACGTGAAACATAACATGTGCACATTACTGTATTTAAAGTACAGGGCATAGAAACACAGAATCTGCATATTACTGTATTCGAGTACAGGACATAGAAACTCAGAATCTCCGTTTGCTGTATATAAAAGTAAAGGACATAGAACTATAGTATGTGCACAATACTGTATTCAAAGTACATGACATAGACACATAGCATGTGCTCATTACTGTCTTGAAAGTACAGGACATAGAAACATAGCATGTGCTCATTATTGAGTTTAAAAGTACAGGATATAGAAACATACAATCTGCACATTATTGTATTCAAAGTGGAGACATAGAAAAATAAAAATTGCACATTACTGTATTCAAAGCAGAGGACATGGAATCACAAAATCTGCACATTTCTGTATTCAAAGTAGAGGACATGGAATCACAGAATCTGCACATTACTGTATTTAAAGTATAAGAGATAGAAAGATAGAATCTGCACATTCCTGTATTCACAGTACAGGACATAGAAACATAGAATGTGCACATTACTGTATTCAGAGTACAGGACATAGAAACATAGAATCTGCACATTACTGTATTCAGAGTACAGTACATAGAAACTTAGCATTTGCACATTACTGTGTTCAAAGTACAGGACACAGAAACATAGCATGTGCATATTTCTGTATTCAAAGTACAGGACATAGAAACATTTAATCTGCACGTTACTGTATTTAAAAGTAAAGCACATAGAAACATAGCATGTGCACTTTACTGTATTCAATGTATAAGAGACAGAACTAAAGAATCTGTTCATTTCTGCATTCAGAGTACAGGACATAGAAACATAGGATCTGCACATTACTGTATTCAGAGAACAGGACATAGAAACACAGAATCTGCCCATTACTGCATATAAAAGTAGAGGACATAGAAACATAGCATGTGAACATTACTGTATTTAAAAGTACAGGACATAGAAACATGATTCTGCACATTATTGTATTCAAAGTGGAGGACATAGAATGACATAATCTGCACCTTACTGTATTTAAAGTAGAGCATAGAAACATTGAATCTGCAAATTGCTATATTCAAATTAGAGACATAGAAACATAGAATCTGCACATTACTGTATTTTAAAGTACAGCACATAGAAACATAGTATGTGCACATTACTGTATTCAACGTATAAAAGACAAAATCTTAGAATCTGCCCATTCCTGGTTTCAGAGTACAGGTCTTAGAAGCATAGGATCTGCACATTACTGTATTTAGAGAATAGAACATAGAAACATAGAATCTGCATATTACTGTGTTCAAAGTACAGGACAAAGAAACATAGCATGAGCACATTACTGTATTCAAAGTACAGGACGTAGAAACATAGCATGTGCACATTACTGTATTTAAAGTACAGGGCATAGAAACACAGAATCTGCATATTACTGTATTCGAGTACAGGACATAGAAACTCAGAATCTGCCGTTTGCTGTATATAAAAGTAAAGGACATAGAACTATAGTATGTGCACAATACTGTATTCAAAGTACATGACATAGACACATAGCATGTGCTCATTACTGTCTTGAAAAGTACAGGACATAGAAACATAGCATGTGCTCATTATTGAGTTTAAAAGTACAGGATATAGAAACATACAATCTGCACATTATTGTATTCAAAGTGGAGACATAGAAAAATAAAAATTGCACATTACTGTATTCAAAGCAGAGGACATGGAATCACAAAATCTGCACATTTCTGTATTCAAAGTAGAGGACATGGAATCACAGAATCTGCACATTACTGTATTTAAAGTATAAGAGATAGAAAGATAGAATCTGCACATTCCTGTATTCACAGTACAGGACATAGAAACATAGAATGTGCACATTACTGTATTCAGAGTACAGGACATAGAAACATAGAATCTGCACATTACTGTATTCAGAGTACAGTACATAGAAACTTAGCATTTGCACATTACTGTGTTCAAAGTACAGGACACAGAAACATAGCATGTGCATATTTCTGTATTCAAAGTACAGGACATAGAAACATTTAATCTGCACGTTACTGTATTTAAAAGTAAAGCACATAGAAACATAGCATGTGCACTCTACTGTATTCAATGTATAAGAGACAGAACTAAAGAATCTGTTCATTTCTGCATTCAGAGTACAGGACATAGAAACATAGGATCTGCACATTACTGTATTCAGAGAACAGGAGCAAAGAACACAGAATCTGCCCATTACTGCATATAAAAGTAGAGGACATAGAAACATAGCATGTGAACATTACTGTATTTAAAAGTACAGGACATAGAAACATGATTCTGCACATTATTGTATTCAAAGTGGAGGACATAGAATGACATAATCTGCACCTTACTGTATTTAAAGTAGAGCACATAGAAACATTGAATCTGCAAATTGCTATATTCAAATTAGAGACATAGAAACATAGAATCTGCACATTACTGTATTCAAAGTAGAGGACATGGAATCACAGAATCTGCACATTACTGTATGCAAAATATAAGAGACAGAAACATAGAATCTGCACATTCCTATATTCAGAGTACAGAACATAGAAACATAGAATGTGCACATTACTGTTTTCAAAGTCCAGGACATAGAACCATAGAATGTGCACATTACTGTACTTGGAGTAAAGGACATTAAAACATAGAATCTGCACATTACTGTATTCAAAGTTCAGGACATAGAAAGATAGAATGTGCACAATACTGTATTCAAAGTATAGGAGGTAGAAACATAGAATCTGCACTGCTACTGTTCAGTATACAGGACATAGAAACTTAGCATGTGCACATTACTGTATTGAAATGTACTGGACATTGAAACAGCATGTGCACATTACTGTATTCAAAGTATCGGATACAGAAACATAGCATGTGCACATTACTGTATTCAGAGTACAGGACATTGAAAGATAGAATGTGCACATTATTCTTCAAAGTATAAGAGATAAAACATAGAATCTGCACACTACTGTATTCAGAGTACAGGACTTAGAAACTTAGCATTTGCACATTACTGTATTCTGAGTACAGGACCAAGAAACACAGAATCTGCACATTTCTGTGTTTAGAGAACAGGACATGGAAACACAGACTCTGAACACTATTGTATTTAGAGTAGAGGACAATGGAAACATAGAATCTGCAAATTACTGTATTCAAAGTACAGGACATAGAAACAAAGTATGTGCATATTATTGTAATCAAAGTACCGGACATAGAAACATAGAATCTGCTCATTACTGTATTTAAAAGTACAGCACATAGAAACATAGCATGTGCACATTACTGTATTCAATGTATAAAAGAGAAAACTTAGAATCTGCCCATTCCTGTTTTCAGGTACAGGACATAGACACTCAGAATCTGCCCTTTCTGTATATAAAAGTAGAGGACATAGAAATATAGCATGTGCACATTACTGTCTTGAAAAGTGCTGGACATAGAAACATAGCATGTGCTCATTATTGTGTTAAAAGTATAAGACATAGAAACATACAATCTGCACATTATTGTTTTCAAAGTAGAGGACATAGAAAGACAGAATATGCACAATACTGTATTCAAAGTAGAGCACATAGAAACATAGAATCTGCTAATTTCTGTGTTCAAAACTAGAGACTATATAAAATAGAATCTGCACATTACTGTATTCAAAGCAGTGGAAATGGACTCACAGAATCTGCACATTACTGTATTCAAAGTAGAGGACATGGAATCATACAATCTGCACATTTCATATTATAGAACAGGACATGGAAACACAGACTCTGAACACTATTTTATTTATAGTGCAGGACATTGAAACGTAGAATCTGCAAATTACTGTATTCAAGTACAGGACATAGAAACATAGAATCTGCAAATTACTGTGTTCATAGTACAGGACATAGAAATAAAGCTTGTGCACATTACTTTATTCAGAGTATAGGACCTAGAAACATAGAATCTGCACATTAATGTATTCAAAATACTGAACTTAGAAAATTAGCATGTGCACATTTCTGTATTCCAAGTACAGGACATAGAAACAAAGCATGTGCACATTACTGTATTCAAAGTACTGGACATAGAAACATAGCATGTGCTCATTACTGTTTTTAAAGTACAGGACATAAAATCTACACATTACTGTATTCAAAGTACAGGACATAGAAACATAGAATCAGCACATTACTGTATTCAAGTACAGGACATAGAAACAAAGCATGTGCACATTACTGTATTCAAAGTACTGGACATAGAAACATAGCATGTGCTCATTATTGTATTTAAAAGTACAGGACATAGAAACATAGAATCTGCACATTATTGTATTCAAAGTAGAGGACATAGAATCACAGAATCTGCACATTACTGTATTCAACGTAGAGGACATGGAATCATACAATCTGCACATTTCTGTATTTGCAGAACAGGACATGGAAACATAGAATCTGCAAATAACTTTATTCAAAGTCCAGGACAAAGAAACATAGAATCTGCACATTACTGTATTGAAAAGTACAGGACTTAGAAACATAGTATGTGCACGTTACTTTATTTAAAAGTACAGGACATAGAAACATAGAATCTGCACGTTATTGTATTCAAAGAGGAGGACAAAGAAAGACAAAAACTGCACATTACTGTATTCAAAGTAGAGCACATAGAAACACAGAATCTGCACATTTCTGTTTTCAAAGTAGAGATATAGAAAGATAGAATCTGCACATTACTGTATTCAAAGTATAGAGACAGAAACATAGAATCTGCAGATTCCTATATTCACAGTACAGGACATAGAAACAAAGAATGTGCACATTACTGTTTTCGGAGTAAAGGACTTAAAATCGTACAATGTGCACATTACTGTATTCAGAGTACAGGACATAGAAAAATAGCATGTGCACATTTCTGTTTTTAAAAGTACAGGACATAAAATCTACACATTACTGTATTCAAAGTACAGGACACAAAAACATAGGATGTGCACATTACTGTATTCAAAGTACTGGACATAGAAACATAGCATGTGCATATTTCTGTATTCAAAGTACAGGACATAGAAACATTGAATCTGCACGTTACTGTATTTAAAAGTAAAGCACATAGAAACATAGCATGTGCACTTTACTGTATTCAATGTATAAGAGACAGAACTAAAGAATCTGTTCATTTCTGCATTTAGAGTACAGTACTTAGAAACATAGGATCTGCACATTACTGTATTCAGAGAACAGGACATAGAAACACAGAATCTGCCATTACTGCATATAAAAGTAGAGGACATAGAAACAGAGCATGTGAACATTACTGTATTTAAAAGTACAGGACATAGAAACATAGAATCTGCACATTATTGTATTCAAAGTGGAGGACATAGAAAGATCATAATCTGCACCTTACTGTATTTAAAGTAGAGCACATAGAAACACTGAATCTGCAAATTGCTATATTCAAATTAGAGACATAGAAACATAGAATCTGCACATTACTGTATTCAAAGTAGAGGACATGGAATCACAGAATCTGCACATTACTGTCTGCAAAATATAAGAGACTGAAACATAAAATCTGCACATTCCTATATTCAGAGTACAGGACATAGAAACATAGAATGTGCAAATTACTGTTTTCAGAGTACAGGACATAAAACCATAGAATGAGCACATTACTGTACTTGGAGTAAAGGACATTAAAACATAGAATCTGCATTACTGTATTCAAAGTTCAGGACATAGAAACATAGCATGTGCACATTACTGTATTCAAAGTATAAGAGACATAAACACAGAATCTGCACATTCCTGTATTCAGAGTACAGGACATAGAAAGATAGAATGTGCACAATACTGTATTCAAAGTATGGAGGTAGAAACATAGAATCTGCACTTTACCGTGTTCAGTATACAGGACATAGAAACTTAGCATGTGCACATTACTGTATTCAAAGTATCAGATACAGAAACATAGCATGTGCATTACTGTATTCAGAGTACAGGTCATTGAAAGATAGAATGTGCACATTACTGTATTCAGAGTACAGGACATTGAAAGATAGAATGTGCACATTATTCTTCAAAGTATAAGAGATAGAAACATAGAATCTGCACATTACTGTATTCAGAGTACAGGACTTAGAAACTTAGCATTCGCACATTACTGTATTCTGAGTACAGGACATAGAAACACAGAATCTGCACATTACTGTATTGAAAGTACATGACATAGACACATAGCATGTGCTCATTACTGTCTTGAAAAGTACAGGACATAGAAACATAGCATGTGCTCATTATTGAGTTTAAAAGTACAGGATATAGAAACATACAATCTGCACATTATTGTATTCAAAGTAGAGGAAATAGAAAGACAGAATATGCACATTACTGTATTCAAAGTACAGGACATAGAAACACAGAATCTGCTCATTTCTGTATTCAAAGTAGAGACGTCGAAAAATAGAATCTGCACATTACTGTATTCTAAGCAGAGGACATGGAATCACAAAATCTACACATTTCTGTATTCAAAGTAGAGGACATGGAAATATAGACTGTGCACGTTACTGTATTTATAGTACTGGGCATGGAAACATAGAATCTGAACTTTAATGTATTCAAAGTACAGGACATGGAAACAGGATCTGCACATTACTGTATTCAAAGAACATGGCATAGAAACATAGATTCTGCACAGTACTGTATTCAAAGTACAGGATATTGAAACATAGAATTTGCACATTACTGTATTTAAAGTGCAGGACGCAGAATCATAGAAGCTGCACATTATTGCATTCAAAGTAGAGGAAATGGAATCATATAATCTGCACATTTCTGTATTTATAGAACAGGACATGGAAACATAGAATCTGGCACATTACTGTATTTAAAGTACAGGACATAGAAACTAAGCATGTGCACATTACTGTATTTAAAGTGCTGGACATATAAATATAGCATGTTTACATTGCATTTTTTAGAAGAACAGGACAAAGAATCTGCACATTACAGTATTCGGAGTACAGGACATCGAAAGATAGAATGTGCACATAGCTGTTCAAAGTATAGCTGATAGAAACATTGAATCTGCACATTACTGTATTCAGAGTGCAGGACATAGAAAGATAGAATGTACACATTACTATATTCAAAGTTTGGAGAAGAAACATAGAATCTGAACATTTCTGTATTCAAAGTACAGGACATGAAACACAGGATCTGCACAGTACTGTGTTCAAAGAAAAGGACATAGAAACATAGCATGTGCACATTACTGTATTGAAAAGTACAGGACATAGAAACATAGCATGTGCTCATTACTGTATTTAAAAGTACAGGACATAGAAACATAGAATCTGCACATTATTGTATTCAAAGTGGAGGACAAAGAAAGACATAATCTGCACATTACTGTATTCAAAGTATAAGAGATAGAAACATACAATCTGCACATTCCTGTATTCACAGTACAGGACATAGAAACATAGAATGTGCACATTACTGTATTCAAAGTGCAGGACATATAAACAGCACGTGCACATTTCTGTATTCAAAGTACAAGACATAGAAACAAAACATGTCACGCAATACTGTTTTCAATAATGGACATAGAAACATAGCATGTGCACAATTCTGTATTCAAACTACAGGACATAGAAACATAGCATGTGCACATTAATGTACTGAAAAGTACAGGACATAGAAACATATCATGTGCTCATTACTGTATTTAAAAGTACGGGATATAGACACATAGAATCTGCACATTACTGTATTCAAAATAGAGCACATAGAAACAAAGAATATGCACATTTCTGTATTCAAAGTAAAGGACTAGAAACACAGAATCTGCACATTACTGTATTCAAAGTAGAGGACATGGAATCAAACAATCTGCACATTTCTATATTTATAGAACAGGACATGGAAACATAGACTCTGCAAATTACTGTGTTCATAGTACAGGACATAGAAATAAAGCATGTACACATTACTTTATTCAGAGTATAGGACCTAGAAACATAGAATCTGTAAATTACTGTATTCAAAATACAGAACATAGAAAATTAGCATGTGCAAATTTCAGTATTCCAAGTACAGGACATAGAAACTAAGCATGTACATTACTGTCTTCAAAGTACTGGACATAGAAACATAGAATCGGCACATTACTGTATTCAAGTACAGGACATAGAAACATAGAATCTGCCCATTACTGTATATAAAGTAGAGGACATAGAAATATAGCATGCACATTACTGTCTTGAAAAGTACTGGACATAGAAACATAGCATGTGCTCATTTTGTATTTAAAAGTACAGGACATAGAAACATACAATCTGCACATTATTGTATTCAAAGTAGAGGACATAGAATCACAGAATCTGCACATTACTGTATTCAAAGTAGAGGACATGGAATACACAATCTGCACTTTCTGTATTTATAGAACAGGACATGGAAACATAAAATCTGCAAATAACTTTATTCAAAGTACAGGTCATAGAAACAAAGAATATACACATTTCTGTATTCAAAGTAGAGGAATAGAGACATAGAATCTGCACATTACAGTATTCAAAGTAGAGGACATGGAATCATACAATCTGCACATTTCTATATTTATAGAACAGGACATGGAAGCATAGACTAGGCACCGTATTGTATTTATTGTGAGGACATGGAAACATAGAATCTGCAAATTACTGTGTTCATAGTACAGGACATAGAAAAAACATGCACATTACTTTATTCAGAGTATGGGACCTAGAAACATAGAATCTGCACATTAATGTATTCAAAATACAGAACTTTGAAAATTAGCATGTGCACATTTCTGTATTCTAAGTACAGGACATGAAACAAAGCATGTCATATTACTGTATTCAAAGTACTGGACATAGAAAGCTGTGCTCATTACTGTTTTTAAAGTACAGGACATAAAATCTACACATTACTGTATTCAAAGTACAGGACATAGAAACATAGAATCTGCACATTACTGTATTCAAGTACAGGACATAGAAACATAGAATCTGCCCATTACTGTATATAAAAGTAGAGGACATAGAAATATAGCATGTGCACATTACTGTATTGAAAAGTACAGGACTTAGAAACATAGCATGTGCACATTACTGTATTTAAAAGTACAGGACATAGAAACATAGAATCTGCACATTATTGTATTCAAAGAGGTGGACAAAGAAAGACATAATCTGCACATTACTGTATTCAAAGTAGAGCACATAGAAACACAGAATCTACACATTTCTGTTTTCAAAGTAGAGACATAGAAAGATAGAATCTGCACATTACTGCATTCAAAGTATAGAGACAGAAACATAGAATCTGCACATTCCTATATTCACAGTACAGGACATAGAAACATAGAATGTGCACATTACTGTTTTCGGAGTAAAGGACTTAAAATCATACAATGTGCACATTACTGTATTCAGAGTACAGGACATAGAAAAATAGCATGTGTACATTACTGTATTCAGAGTACAGGACATAGAAAAATAGCATGTGCACATTACTGTATTCAAAGTACAAGACATAGAAACAAAGCATATGCACCTTACTGTATTCAAAGTACAGGGCATAGAAACACAGAATCTGCACATTACTGTATTCAAAGTACTGGACATAGAAACATAGCATGTGCTCATTACTGTTTTTAAAAGTACAGGACATAAAATCTACACATTACTGTATTCAAAGTACAGGACATTGAAACATAGAATCTGCACATGACTGTATTTGGAGTACAGGACAAAAAACATAGATTCTGCACATTACTGTATTCTAAGTGCAGGACACAAAAACATAGGATGTGCACATTACTGTATTCTAAGTGCAGGACACAAAAACATAGGATGTGCACATTACTGTATTCAAAGTACTGGACATAGAAACATAGAATCTGCACATTATTGTATTCAAAGTGGAGGGCATAGAAAGACATAATCTGCACCTTACTGTATTTAAAGTAGAGCACATAGAAACACTGAATCTGCAAATTGCTATATTCAAATTAGAGACATAGAAACATAGAATCTGCACATTACTGTTTTCAAAGTAGAGGACATGGAATCACAGAATCTGCACATTACTGTATGCAAAATATAAGAGACAGAAACATAGAATCTGCACATTCCTATATTCAGAGTACAGGACATAGAAACATAGAATGTGCACATTACTGTTTTCAGAGTACAGGACATAAAACCATAGAATGTGCACATTACTGTACTTGGAGTAAAGGACATTAAAACATAGAATCTGCATTACTGTATTCAAAGTTCAGGACATAGAAACATAGCATGTGCACATTACTGTATTCAAAGTATAAGAGACATAAACACAGAATCTGCACATTCCTGTATTCAGAGTACAGGACATAGAAAGATAGAATGTGCACAATACTGTATTCAAAGTATAGGAGGTAGAAACATAGAATCTGCACTTACTGTGTTCAGTATACAGGACATAGAAACAAAGCATGTGCCCATTATTGTAATTAAAGTACCGGACATAGAAACATAGAATCTACTCATTACTGTATTTTAAAGTACAGCACATAGAAACATAGTATGTGCACATTACTGTATTCAACGTATAAAAGACAAAATCTTAGAATCTGCCCATTCCTGGTTTCAGAGTACAGGTCTTAGAAGCATAGGATCTGCACATTACTGTATTTAGAGAATAGAACATAGAAACATAGAATCTGCATATTACTGTGTTCAAAGTACAGGACAAAGAAACATAGCATGAGCACATTACTGTATTCAAAGTACAGGACGTAGAAACATAGCATGTGCACATTACTGTATTTAAAGTACAGGGCATAGAAACACAGAATCTGCATATTACTGTATTCGAGTACAGGACATAGAAACTCAGAATCTGCCGTTTGCTGTATATAAAAGTAAAGGACATAGAACTATAGTATGTGCACAATACTGTATTCAAAGTACATGACATAGACACATAGCATGTGCTCATTACTGTCTTGAAAAGTACAGGACATAGAAACATAGCATGTGCTCATTATTGAGTTTAAAAGTACAGGATATAGAAACATACAATCTGCACATTATTGTATTCAAAGTGGAGACATAGAAAAATAGAAATTGCACATTACTGTATTCAAAGCAGAGGACATGGAATCACAAAATCTGCACATTTCTGTATTCAAAGTAGAGGACATGGAATCACAGAATCTGCACATTACTGTATTTAAAGTATAAGAGATAGAAAGATAGAATCTGCACATTCCTGTATTCACAGTACAGGACATAGAAACATAGAATGTGCACATTACTGTATTCAGAGTACAGGACATAGAAACATAGAATCTGACATTACTGTATTCAGAGTACAGTACATAGAAACTTAGCATTTGCACATTACTGTGTTCAAAGTACAGGACACAGAAACATAGCATGTGCATATTTCTGTATTCAAAGTACAGGACATAGAAACATTTAATCTGCGTTACTGTATTTAAAGTAAAGCACATAGAAACATAGCATGTGCACTTTACTGTATTCAATGTATAAGAGACAGAACTAAAGAATCTTTCATTTCTGCATTCAGAGTACAGGACATAGAAACATAGGATCTGCACATTACTGTATTCAGAGAACAGGACATAGAAACACAGAATCTGCCCATTACTGCATATAAAAGTAGAGGACATAGAAACATAGCATGTGAACATTACTGTATTTAAAAGTACAGGACATAGAAACATGATTCTGCACATTATTGTATTCAAAGTGGAGGACATAGAAAGACATAATCTGCACCTTACTGTATTTAAAGTAGAGCACATAGAAACATTGAATCTGCAAATTGCTATATTCAAATTAGAGACATAGAAACATAGAATCTGCACATTACTGTATTCAAAGTGAGGACATGGAATCACAGAATCTGCACATTACTGTATGCAAAATATAAGAGACAGAAACATAGAATCTGCACATTCCTATATTCAGAGTACAGAACATAGAAACATAGAATGTGCACATTACTGTTTTCAAAGTCAGGACATAGAACCATAGAATGTGCACATTACTGTACTTGGAGTAAAGGACATTAAAACATAGAATCTGCACATTACTGTATTCAAAGTTCAGGACATAGAAAGATAGAATGTGCACAATACTGTATTCAAAGTATAGGAGGTAGAAACATAGAATCTGCACTTTACTGTGTTCAGTATACAGGACATAGAAACTTAGCATGTGCACATTACTGTATTGAAATGTACTGGACATTGAAACAGCATGTGCACATTACTGTATTCAAAGTATCGGATACAGAAACATAGCATGTGCACATTACTGTATTCAGAGTACAGGACATTGAAAGATAGAATGTGCACATTATTCTTCAAAGTATAAGAGATAGAAACATAGAATCTGCACACTACTGTATTCAGATACAGGACTTGAAACTTAGCATTTGCACATTACTGTATTCTGAGTACAGGACATAGAAACACAGAATCTGCACATTTCTGTGTTTAGAGAACAGGACATGGAAACACAGACTCTGAACACTATTGTATTTAGAGTAGAGGACAATGGAAACATAGAATCTGCAAATTACTGTATTCAAAGTACAGGACATAGAAACAAAGTATGTGCATATTATTATAATCAAAGTACGGACATAGAAACATAGAATCTGCTCATTACTGTATTTAAAAGTACAGCACATAGAAACATAGCATGTGCACATTACTGTATTCAATGTATAAAAGAAAAACTTAGAATCTGCCCATTCCTGTTTTCAGGTACAGGACATAGACACTCAGAATCTGCCCTTTACTGTATATAAAAGTAGAGGACATAGAAATATAGCATGTGCATATTACTGTCTTGAAAAGTGCTGGACATAGAAACATAGCATGAGCTCATTATTGTATTTAAAGTATAAGACATAGAAACATACAATCTGCACATTATTGTTTTCAAAGTAGAGGACATAGAAAGACAGAATATGCACAATACTGTATTCAAAGTAGAGCACATAGAAACATAGAATCTGCTAATTTCTGTGTTCAAACTAGAGACATATAAAAATAGAATCTGCACATTACTGTATTCAAAGCAGTGGAAATGGACTCACAGAATCTGCACATTACTGTATTCAAAGTAGAGGACATGGAATCATACAATCTGCACATTTCTGTATTTATAGAACAGGACATGGAAACACAGACTCTGAACACTATTGTATTTATAGTACAGGACATTGAAACATAGAATCTGCAAATTACTGTATTCAAAGTACAGGACATAGAAACATAGAATCTGCAATTACTGTGTTCATAGTACAGGACATAGAAATAAAGCTTGTGCACATTACTTTATTCGAGTATGGACCTAGAAACATAGAATCTGCACATTAATGTATTCAGAATACGGACAGAAAACACTAGAATGTGCACATTTCTGTATTCAAGTACAGGACATAGAAAGATAGAATGTGACATTACTGTATTCAAAGTATAGGAGGTAGAATCATAGAATCTGCACATTACTGTGTTCTGTATACAGGACATAGAAACTACATGTGCACATTACTGTATTCAAGTATTGGATACAAAAACATAGCATGTGCACATTACTGTATTCAGAGTACTGGACTTAGAAACTTAGCATTTGCACATTACTGTATTCTGAGTGTAAGAGACAGAAACATAGAATCTGCACATTCCTGTATTCAGAGTACAGGACTTTGAAAGATAGAATGTGCACATTATTCTTCAAAGTATAAGAGATAGAAACATAGAATCTGCACATTACTGTATTCAAAGTACAGTACATAGAAACATAGCATGTGCACATTACTGTTTTAAAAAGTACAGACATAGAATCTGCACATTACTGTATTCAAAGTACAGTACATAGAAACATAGAATCTGCACATTACTGTATTCAGAGTACAGGACATTGAAAGATAGAATGTGCACATTATTCTTCAAAGTATAAGAGATAGAAACATAGAATCTGCACATTACAGTATTCAGAGTACAGGACTTAGAAACTTAGCATTTGCACATTACTGTATTCTGAGGATAAGAGACAGAAACATAGAATCTGCACATTCCTGTATTCAGAGTACAGGACATTGAAAGATAGAATGTGCACATTACTCTTCAAAGTATAGAGATAGAAACATAGAATCTGCACATTACAGTATTCAGAGTACAGGACTTAGAAACTTAGCATTAGCACATTTCTGTATTCAAAGTAGAGATATAGAAAACAGAATCTGCACATTACTCTATTCAAGCAGAGGACATGGAATCACAAAATCTGCACATTCTGTATTACAGAACAGGAGATGGAAATATAGACTCTGCACATTACTGTATTTATAGTACTGGACATGGAAACATAGAATCAGTACTTTAATGTATTCAAAGTACAGGACATGGAAACATAGGATCTGCACATTACTGTATTCAAAGAACAGGGCATAGAAACATAGATTCTGCACAGTACTGTATTCAAAGTACAGGACATTGAAACATAGAATTTGCACATTACTGTATTTAAAGTGCAGGACACAGAATCATAGAAGCTGAACATTATGGTATTCAAAGTAGAAAATGGAATCATATAATCTGCACATTTCTGTATTTATAGAACAGGACATGGAAACATAGAATCTGCTAATTACTGTATTCAAAGTACAGGACTTAGAAACAAAGCATGTGCACATTACTGTATTCAAAGTATAGGACATAGAAACATAGAATCTGCACATTTCTGTATTCAAAGTAGAGATATAGAAAATAGAATCTGCACATTACTCTATTCAAAGCAGAGGACATGGAATCACAAAATCTGACATTTCTGTATTTACAGAACAGGAGATGAAATATAGACTCTGCACATTACTGTATTTACAGTACTGGACATGAAACATAGAATCTGTACTTTAATGTATTCAAAGTACAGGACATGGAAACATAGGATCTGCACATTACTGTATTCAAAAGAACAGGGCATAGAAACATAAATTCTGCACAGTACTGTATTCAAAGTACAGGACATTGAAACACAGAATTGACATTACTGTATTTAAAGTGCAGGACACAGAATCATAGAAGCTGCACATTATTGTATTCAAAGTAGAGGAAATGGAATCATATAATCTGCACATTTCTGTATTTATAGAACAGGACATGGAAACATAGAATCTGCTAATTACTGTATTCAAAGTACAGGACTTAGAAACAAAGCATGTGCACATTACTGTATTCAAAGTATAGGACATAGAAACATAGAATCTGCACATTACTGTATTCAAAGTACAGGACATAGAAACATAGCATGTGCGCATTTCTGTTTTCAAAGTACAGGACATGGAAACTAAGCATGTGCACATTACTGTATAGAAAGTACTGGACATAGAAATACAGCATGTTTATATTACAGTTTTTAGAAGAACAGGACAAAGAATTACTGTATTCGGAGTACAGGACATCGAAAGATAGAATGTGCACATAGCTGTTCAAAGTATAGGAGATAGAAACATTGAGTCTGCACATTACTGTATTCAGAGTACAGGACATAGAAAGATAGAATGTACACATTACTATATTCAAAGTTTAGGAGATAGAAACATAGAATCTGAACATTACTATATTCAAAGTACAGGACATAGAAACAAAGCATGAGAACATTACTGTAATCAAAGTACGGACTGAGAAACATAGAATCTGCACATTACTGCATTTAACAGTATACTAGAAACATAGCATGTGCACATTACTGTATTCAACGTATAAGAGACAGAACTATAGAATCTGCACATTCCTGTATTCAGAGTACAGGACATAGAAACATAGGATCTGCACACTAATGTATTCAAAGTACAGGCATAGAAACACAGAATCTGCACATTACTGTATTCAAAGTACTGGACATAGAAACATAGCATATGCTCATTACTGTTTTAAAGTACAGGACATAAAATCTACACATTACTGTATTCAAAGTACAGGGCATTGAAACATAGAATCTGCACATGACTGTATTTGGAGTACAGGACATAGAAACATAGAATCTGCACATTACTGTATTCTAAGTGCAGGACACAAAAACATAGGATGTGCACATTACTGTATTCAAAGTACTGGACATAGAAACATAGAATCTGCACATTATTGTATTCAGAGTACAGTACATAGAAACTTAGAATTTGCACATTACTGTGTTCAAAGTACAGGACATAGAAACATTGAATCTGCACATTACTGTATTTAAAAGAAAAGCACATGGAAGCATAGCATGTGCACTTTACTGTATTCAACAAATAAGAGACAGAACTAAAGAATCTGTTCATTTCTGCATTCAGAGTACAGGACATAGAAACATAGGATCTGCACATTACTGTATTCAGAGAACAGGACATAGAAAACATTGAATCTGCACATTACTGTGTTCAAAGTACAGACATAGACACATAGCATGTGCACATTACTGTATTCAAGGTACAGGACATAGAAACATAGCACATGCTCACTACTGTATTTAAAAGTACAGGACATAGAAACATAGAATCTGCACATTATTGTATTCAAAGTGGAGGACATAGAAAGACATAATCTGCACCTTACTGTATTTAAAGTAGAGCACATAGAAACACTGAATCTGCAAATTTCTATATTCAAATTAGAGACATAGAAACATAGAATCTGCACATTACTGTATTCAAAGTAGAGGACATGGAATCACAGAATCTGCACATTACTGCCTGCAAAATATAAGAGACAGAAACATAGAATCTGCACATTCCTGTATTCAGAGTACAGGACATAGAAACATAGAATGTGCACATTACTGTTTTCAGAGTACAGGACATAAAACCATAGAATGTGCACAATACTGTATTCAAAGAATAGGAGGTAGAAACATAGACTCTGCACATTACGGTGTTCAATATATAGGACATAGAAACTTAGCATGCGCACATTACTGTATTGAAAAGTACAGGACATAGAAACATAGCATGTGCACATTACTGTATTCAAAGTATCGGATACAGAAACATAGCATGTGCACATTACTGTATTCAGAGTAATGGACACAGAACCATAGAATCTACACATTACTGTATTCAAAGTACAGTACATATAGAAACATAGCATGTGCACATAACTGTTTTTAAAAGTACAGGACATAGAATCTGCACATTACTGTATTCAAAGTACAGGACATAGAAACATAGAATCTGCACATTACTGTATTCAAAGTTCAGGACATAGAATCATAGCTTGTGCACATTACTGTATTCAAAGTATAAGAGACAGAAACAAAGAATCTGCTCATTCCTGTATTCAGAGTACAGGACTTAGAAACTTAGCATTTGCACATTACTGTATTCTGAGTACAGGACATAGAAACAAAGCATGTGCACATTACTGTATTTAAAGTAGGCATAGAAACACAGAATCTGCACATTACTGTATTCAAGTACAGGACATAGAAACTCAGAATCTGCCCATTGTTGTATATAAAAGTAGAGGACATAGAAATATAGCATGTGCACAATACTGTATTCAAAGTACATGACATAGACACATAGAATATGTGCATTACTGTCTTGAAAAGTACAGGACATAGAAACATAGCATGTGCTCATTATTGTGTTTAAAAGTACAGGATGGAAACATACAATCTGCACATTATAGTATTCAAATTAGAGGACTTAGAAAGACAGAATATGCACATTACTGTATTCAGTACAGGACATAGAAAAGTGGAATCTGCTCATTTCTGTATTCAAAGTAGAGACATAGAAAAATAGAATCTGCACATTATTCAAAGCAGAGGACATGGAATCACAAAATCTGCCCATTTCTGTATTCAAAGTAGAGGACATGGAATCATACAATCTGCACATTTCTGTATTTACAGAACAGGACATGGAAATATAGACTCTGCACATTACTGTATTTATAGTACTGGACATGGAAACATAGAATCTGCACAGTACTGTATTCAAAGTACTGGACATTGAAACATAGAATTTGCCCATTACTGTATTTAAAGTACAGGATGCAGAATCATAGAAGCTGCACATTATTGTATTCAAAGTAGAGGAAATGGAATCATATAATCTGTACATTTCTGTATTTATAGAACAGGACATGGAAACATAGAATCTGCAAATTACTGTATTCAAAGTACAGGACATAGAAACAAAGCATTTGCACATTACTGTATTCAAAGTATAGGACATAGAAACATAGAATCTGCACATTACTGTATTCAAAGTACAGGACATCGAAAGATAGAATGTGCACATAGCTGTTCAAAGTATAGGAGATAGAAACATTGAATCTACATTACTGTATCAAAGTACAGGACATAGAAACATAGAATCCGACATTACTATATTCAAGTACAGGAAATAGAAACTCAGAATCTGCCCATTACTGTATATAAAGTAGAGGACATAGAAATATAGCATGTGCACATTACTGTCTTGAAAAGTACTGACATAGAAACAAAACATGTTCTCATTATTGTATTTAAAAGTACAGGATATAGAAACATAGAATCTGCACATTATTGTATTTAAAGAAGTGGACATAGAAAGACAGAATCTGACATTACTGTATTCAAATTAAAGCACATAGAAACAAAGAATATGCACATTTCTGTATTCAAAGTAGAGGAATAGTGACATAGAATCTGCACAGTATTGTATTTATTGTGCAGGACATGGAAACATAGAATCTGCAAATTATTGTATTCATAGGACAGGACATAGAAATAAAGCATGTGCACATTACTTTATTCAGGTATGGACCTAGAAACATAGAATCTGCACATTACTGTATTCAAAGAAAGAACATAGAAACATAGCATGTGCACATTACTGTATTCAAAGTATAAGAGACATGAACATAGAATCTGCACATTCCTGTATTCAGAGGACAGGACATAGAAACATAGAATGTGCAATTACTGTATTCAAAGTAGAGGACATGGAATCACAGAATCTGCACATTACTGTATGCAAAATATAAGAGACAGAAACATAGAATCTGCACATTCCTGTATTCAGAGTACAGGACATAGAAACATAGAATGTGCACATTACTGTTTTCAAGTACAGGACATAAAACCATAGAATTACATTACTGTACTTGGAGTAAAGGACATTGAAACATAGAATCTGCATTACTGTATTCAAAGTTCAGGACATAGAAACATAGCATGTGCAATTACTGTATTCAAAGTATAAGAGACATAAACATAGAATCTGCACATTCCTGTATTCAGAGTACAGCACATGAAAGATAGAATGTACAATACTGTATTCAAAGTATAGGAGGTAGAAACATAGAATCTGCACATTACTGTGTTCAGTATACAGGACATGGAAACTTAGCATGTGCACAATACTGTATTGAAAAGTACAGGACATAAAAACATAGCATGTGCACATTACTGTTTTAAAAGTACAGGACATAAAATCACATTACTGTATTCAAAGTACAGTACATAGAAACATAACATGTGCACATTACTGTTTTAAAAGTACAGGACATAGAATCTGCACATTACTGTATTCAAAGTACAGTACATAGAAACATAGAATCTGCCATTACTGTATTTAAAGTACAGGATGCAGAATCATAGAGCTGCACATTATTGTATTCAAAGTAGAGGAATGGAATCATATAATCTGTACATTTCTATTTATAGAACAGGACAATGAAACATAGAATCTGCACATTACTGTATTCAGGTACTGGACACAGAACCATAGAATCTATACATTACTGTATTCAAAGTACAGTACATAGAAACATAGCATGTGCACATTACTGTTTTAAAAGTACAGGACATAGAATCTGCACATTACTGTATTCAAAGTACAGTACATAGAAACATAGCATGTGAACATTACTGTATTCAAAGTATAAGAGACAGAAACATAGAATCTGCATTCCTGTATTCAGAGTACAGGACATTGAAGATAGAATGTGCACATTATTCTTCAAAGTATAAGAGATAGAAACATAGAATATGCACATTATTGTATTCAAAGTAGGGACATGGAATCACAGAATCTACACATTACGTATTCAAAGTATAAAAGACAGAAACATAGAATCTGACATTACTGTTTTCAGAGTACAGGACAGAAACCATAGAATGTGCTCATTACTGTATTTGGAGTACAGGACATTTGAAACATAGAATCTGCATTACTGTATTCAAAGTATAAGAGACATAAACATAGAATCTGCACATTCCTGTATTCAGAGTACAGGACATAGAAAGACAGAATGTGCACATTACTGTATTCGAAGTATAGGAGGTAGAAACATAGAATCTGCACATTACTGTGTTCAGTATACAGGACATAGAAACTTAGCATGTGCACATTACTGTATTCAAAGTATTGGATACAAAAACATAGCATGTGCACATTACTGTATTCAGAGTATTGGACACAGAACCATAGAATCTATACATTACTGTATTCAAAGTACAGTACATAGAAACATAGCATGTGCACATTACTGTTTTTAAAAGTACAGGACATAGAATCTGCACATTACTGTATTCAAAGTACAGTACATAGAAACATAGAATCTGCACATTACTGTATTCAGAGTACAGGACATTGAAAGATAGAATGTGCACATTATTCTTCAAAAGTATAAGAGATAGAAACATAAGAATCTGCACATTACAGTATTCAGAGTACAGGACTTAGAAACTTAGCATTTGCATTACTGTATTCTGAGTATAAGAGACAGAAACATAGAATCTGCACATTCCTGTATTCAGAGTACAGGACATTGAAAGATAGAATGTGCATTATTCTTCAAAGTATAAGAGATAGAAACATAGAATCTGCACATTACAGTATTCAGAGTACAGGACTTAGAAACTTAGCATTTGCACATTTCTGTATTCAAAGTAGAGATATAGAAAAATAGAATCTGCATTACTCTATTCAAAGCAGAGACATGGAATCACAAAATCTGCACTTTTCTGTATTTACAGAACAGGAGATGGAAATATAGACTCTGCACATTACTGTATTTATAGTACTGACATGAAACATAGAATCAGTACTTTAATGTATTCAAAGTACAGGACATAGAAACATAGGATCTGCACATTACTGTATTAAAGAACAGGGCATAGAAACATAGATTCTGCACAGTACTGTATTCAAAGTACAGGACATTGAAACATAGAATTTGCACATTACTGTATTTAAATGCAGGACACAGAATCATAGAAGCTGCACATTATTGTATTCAAAGTAGGAAATGGAATCATATAATCTGCACAATTCTGTATTTATAGAACAGGACATGGAAACATAGAATCTGCTAATTACTGTATTCAAAGTACAGGACTTAGAAACAAAGCATGTGCACATTACTGTATTCAAAGTATAGGACATAGAAACATAGAATCTGCACATTTCTGTATTCAAAGTAGAGATATAGAAAAATAGAATCTGCACATTACTCTATTCAAAGCAGAGGACATGGAATCACAAAATCTGCACATTTCTGTATTTACAGAACAGGAGATGAAATATAGACTCTGCACATTACTGTATTTATAGTACTGGACATGGAAACATAGAATCAATACTTTAATGTATTCAAAGTACAGGACATGGAAACATAGGATCTGCACATTACTGTATTCAAAGAACAGGGCATAGAAACATAGATTCTGCACAGTACTGTATTCAAAGTACAGGACATTGAAACATAGAATTTGCACATTACTGTATTTAAAGTGCAGGACACAGAATCATAGAAGCTGCTCATTTCTGTATTCAAAGTAGAGACATAGAAAATAGAATCTGCACATTATTCATAGCAGAGGACATGGAATCACAAAATCTGCCCATTTATGTATTCAAAGTAGAGGACATGGAATCATACAATCTGCACATTTCTGTATTTACAGAACAGGACATGGAAATATAGACTCTGCACATTACTGTATTGATAGTACTGGACATGGAAACATAGAATCTGCACAGTACTGTATTCAAAGTACAGGACATTGAAACATAGAATTTGCCCATTACTGTATTTAAAGTACAGGATGCAGAATCATGAAGCTGCACATTATTGTATTCAAAGTAGAGGAAATGGAATCATATAATCTGTACATTTCTGTATTTATAGAACAGGACATGGAACCATAGAATCTGCAAATTACTGTATTCAAAGCACAGGACATAGAAACAAAGCATTTGCACATTACTGTATTCAAAGTATAGGACATAGAAACATAGAATCTGCACACACTGTATTCAAAGTACGGGACATCGAAAGATAGAATGTGCACATAGCTGTTCAAAGTAGAGAGATAGAAACATGAATCTACACATTACTGTATTCAAAGTACAGGACATAGAAACATAGAATCCGTACATTACTATATTCAAGTACAGGAAATAGAAACTCAGAATCTGCCCATTACTGTATATAAAAAGTAGAGGGACATAGAAATATAGCATGTGCACATTACTGTCTTGAAAAGTACTGGACATAGAAACAAAGCATGTTCTCATTATTGTATTTAAAAGTACAGGACATAGAAACATATCATGTGCTCATTTTGTATTTAAAAGTACGAGGATAGAAACACAGAACTGCATATTATTGTATTTAAAGAAGTGGACATAGAAAGACAGAATCTGTACATTACTGTATTCAAATTAAAGCACATAGAAACAAAGAATATGCACATTTCGTATTCAAAGTAGAGGAATAGTGACATAGAATCTGCACAGTATTGTATTTACTGTGAGACATGAAACATAGAATCTGCAAATTATTGTATTCATAGGACAGGACATAGAAATAAAGCATGTGCACATTACTTTATTCAGAGTATAGGACCTAGAAACATAGAATCTGCACATTACTGTATTCAAAAGAAAGAACATAGAAACATAGCATGTACTTACTGTATTCAAAGTATAAGAGACATGAACATAGAATCTGCACATTCTCTATTCAGAGGACAGGACATAGAAACCTAGAATGTCACATTACTGTATTCAAAGTAGAGGACATGGAATCACAGAATCTGCACATTACTGTGCATACAAAATATAAGAGACAGAAACATAGAATCTGCAGATTCCTGTATTCAGAGTACAGAACACAGAAACATAGAATGTGCACATTACTGTTTTCAGAGTACAGGACATAAAACCATGGAATTTACACATTACTGTACTTGGAGTAAAGGACATTGAAACATAGAATCTGCATTACTGTATTCAAAGTTCAGGACATAGAAACATAGCATGTGCACATTACTGTATTCAAAGTATAAGAGACATAAACATAGAATCTGCACATTCCTGTATTCAGAGTACAGGACATAGAAAGATAGAATATGCACAATACTGTATTCAAAGTATAGGAGGTGAAACATAGAATCTGCACATTACTGTGTTCAGTATACAGGACATGGAAACTTAGCAATGCACAATACTGTATTGAAAAGTACAGGACATAAAAAACATAGCATGTGCACATTACTGTATTTAAAAGTACAGGACATAGAATCTGCACATTACTGTATTCAAAGTACAGGACATAGAAACATTGAATCTGACATTACTGTATTCAAAGTTCAGGACATAGAAACATAGCATGAACATTACTGTATTCAAAGTATAAGAGACAGAAACATAGAATCTGCACATTCCTGTATTCAGAGTACAGGACATTGAAAGATAGAATGTACATTATTCTTCAAAGTATAAGAGATAGAAACATAGAATATGCACATTATTGTATTCAAAGTAGAGGACATGCAATCACAGAATCTGCAATTACTGTATTCAAAGTATAAAAGACAGAAACATAGGAATAACTACTACTTCAGAGTACAGGACAGAAAACCATAGAATGTGCTCATTACTGTATTTGGAGTACAGGACATTGAAACATAGAATCTGCATTACTGTATTCAAAGTATAAGAGACATAAACATAGAATCTGCACTTCCTGTATTCAGGTACAGGACATAGAAAGACAGAATGTGCACATTACTGTATTCAGTATAGGAGGTAGAAACAGAATCTGCACATTACAGTATTCAGAGTACAGGACTTAGAAACTTAGCATTTGCACATTACTGTATTCTAGTAAGAGACAGAAACATAGAATCTGCACATTCCTGTATTCAGAGTACAGGACATTGAAAGATAGAATGTACATTATTCTTTCAAAAGTATAAGAGATAGAAACATAGAATCTGCACATTACAGTATTCAGGTACAGGACTTAGAAACTTAGCATTTGCACATTTCTGTATTCAAAGTAGAGATATAGAAAAACAGAATCTACATTACTCTATTCAAAGCAGAGGACATGGAATCTACAAAATCTGCACATTTCTGTATTTACAGAACAGGAGATGAAAATAGACTCTGCACATTACTGTATTTATAGTACTGGACATGGAAACATAGAATCAGTACTTTAATGTATTCAAAGTACAGGACATAGAAACATAGGATCTGCACATTACTGTATTCAAAGAACAGGGCATAGAAACATAGATTCTGCACAGTACTGTATTCAAAGTACAGGACATTGAAACATAGAATTTGCACATTACTGTATTTAAAGTGCAGGACACAGAATCATAGAAGCTGCACATTATTGTATTCAAAGTAGGAAATGGAATCATATAATCTGCACATTTCTGTATTTATAGAACAGGACATGGAAACATAGAATCTGCACATTACTGTATTCAAAGTACAGGACTTAGAAACAAAGCATGTGCATATCTGTATTCAAAGTATGGGACATAGAAACATAGAATCTGCAAATTTCTGTATTCAAAGTAGAGATATAGAAAAATAGAATCTGCACATTACCTATTCAAAGCAGAGGACATGGAATCACAAAATCTGCACATTTCTGTATTACAGAACAGGAGATGGAAATATAGACTCTGCACATTACTGTATTTATAGTACTGGACATGGAAACATAGAATCAGTACTTAATGTATTCAAAGTACAGGACATGGAAACATAGATCTGCACATTACTGTATTCAAAGAACAGGGCATAGAAACATAGATTCTGCACAGTACTGTATTCAAAGTACAGGACATTGAAACATAGAATTTGCACATTACTGTATTTAAGTGCAGGACACAGAATCATGAAGCTGCACATTATTGTATTCAAAGTAGGAAATGGAATCATATAATCTGCACATTTCTGTATTTATAGAACAGGACATGGAAACATAGAATCTGCTAATTACTGTATTCAAAGTGCAGGACTTAGAAACAAAGCATCTGCACATTACTGTATTCAAAGTATAGGACATGAAAACATAGAATCTGCACATTACTGTATTCAAAGTACAGGACATAGAAACATAGCATGTGGCATTTCTGTATTCAAAGTACAGGACATGGAAACTAAGCATGTGCACATTACTGTATTCAAAGTACTGGACATAGAAATATAGCATGTTTACATTACAGTTTTTAGAAGAACAGGACAAAAGAATTACTGTATTCGGAGTACAGGACATCGAAAGATAGAATGTGCACATAGCTGTTCAAAGTATAGGAGATAGAAAACATTGAGTCTGCACATTACTGTATTCAGAGTACAGGACATATAAAGATAGAATGTACACATTACTATATTCAAAGTTTAGGAGATAGAAACATAGAATCTGAACATTACTATATTCAAAGTACAGGACATAGAAACAAAGCATGAGCACATTACTGTAATCAAAGTACCGGACGAGAAACACAGAATCTGCACACTGCATTTAACAGTATAGCACATAGAAACATAGCATGTGCACATTACTGTATTCAACGTATAAGAGACAGGAACTATAGAATCTGCACATTCCTGTATTCAGAGTACAGGACATAGAAACATAGGATCTACACTAATGTATTCAAAGTACAGGGCATGAGAAACACAGAATCTGCACATTACTGTATTCAAAGTACTGGACATAGGAAACATAGCATGTGCTCATTACTGTTTTAAAAAGTACGGACATAAAATCTACACATTACTGTATTCAAAGTACAGGACATTGAAACATAGAATCTGCACATGACTGTATTTGGGAGTACAGGACATAGAAACATAGAATCTGCACATTACTGTATTCTAAGCGGGACACAAAAACATAGGATGTGCACATTACTGTATTCAAAGTACTGGACATAGAAACATAGAATCTGCACATTATTGTATTCAGAGTACAGTACATAGAAACTTAGAATTTGACATTACTGTGTTCAAAGTACAGGACATAGAAACACAGCATGTATATTTCTGTATTCAAAGTACAGGACATAGAAACATTGAATCTGCACATTACTGTATTTAAAAGAAAAGCACATGGAAGCATAGCATGTGCACTTTACTGTATTCAACAAATAAGAGACAGAACTAAACAATCTGTTCATTTCTGCATTCAGAGTACAGGCCATAGAAACATAGGATCTGCACATTACTGTATTCAGAGAACAGGACATAGAAAACATTGAATCTGCACATTACTGTGTTCAAAGTACAGACATAGACACATAGCATGTGCACATTACTGTATTCAAAGTACAGGACATAGAAACATAGCATGTGCTCATTATTGTATTCAAGTACAGGACAGAGAAACACAGAATCTGCCCATTACTGTATATAAAGGTAGAGGACATAGAAACATAGCATGCACATTACTGTTTTGAAAAGTACAGACATAGAAACATAGCATATGCTCACTACTGTATTTAAAAGTACAGGACATAGAAACATAGAATCTGCACATTATTGTATCCAAGTGGAGGACATAGAAAGACATAATCTACATTTACTGTATTTAAAGTAGAGCACATAGAAACACTGAATCTGCAAATTGCTATATTCAAATTAGAGACATAGAAACATAGAATCTGCACATTACTGTATTCAAAGTAGAGGACATGGAATCACAGAATCTGCACATTACTGTCTGCAAAATATAAGAGACAGAAACATAGAATCTGCACATTCCTATATTCAGGTACAGGACATAGAAACATAGAATATGCATACTGTTTTCAGAGTACAGGACATAAAACCATAGAATGTGCACATTACTGGTAATGGAGTAAAGGACATTGAAACATAGGATCTGCATTACTGTATTCAAAGTTCAGGACATAGAAACATAGCATGTGCACATTACTGTATTCAAAGTATAAGAGACATAAACATAGAATCTGCACATTCCTGTATTCAGGTACAGGACATAGAAAGATAGAATGTACAATACTGTATTCAAAGAATAGGAGGTAGAAACATAGACTCTGCACATTACGATTGTTCAGTATATAGGACATAGAAACTTAGCATGTGCACATTACTGTATTGAAAAGTACAGACATAGAAACATAGCATGCACATTACTGTTTTTAAAAGTACAGGACATAGAATCTGCACATTACTGTATTCAAAGTAAGGACATAGAAACATAGAATCTGCACTTACTGTATTCAAAGTTCAGGACATAGAATCATAGCTTGTGCACATTACTGTATTCAAGTAGGACATAGAAACATAGAATCTGCACATCACTGTATTCAGTACAGGACATAGAAACATACGTATGCATTTCTGTATTCAAAGTACAGGTGACATGGAAACTAAGCATGTGCACATTACTGTATTCAAAGTACTGGACATAGAAATATAGCATGTTTACATTACAGGTTTAGAAGAACAGGACAAAGAATTACTGTATTCGAGTACAGGACATGAAGATAGAATGTGCAACATAGCTGTTCAAAGTATAGGAGATAGAAACATTGAGTCTGCACATTACTGTATTCAGAGTACAGGACATAGAAAGATAGAATGTACACATTACTATATTCAAAGTTTAGGAGATAGAAACATAGAATCTGAACATTACTATATTCAAAGTACAGGACATAGAAACAAAGCATGAGCACATTACTGTAATCAAAGAAATACGGACGTAGAAACATAGAATCTGCACATTACTGCATTTAACAATATAGCACATAGAAACATAGCATGTGCACATTACTGTATTCAACGTATAAGAGACAGAACTATAGAATCTGCATATCCTGTATTCAGGAGTACAGGACATAGAAACATAGGATCTGCACACTAATGTATTCAAAGTACAGGGCTATAGAAACACAGAATCTGCACATTACTGTATTCAAAGTACTGGACATAGAAACATAGCATGTGCTCATTACTGTTTTTAAAAGTACAGGACATAAAATCTACACATTACTGTATTCAAAGCACAGGACATTGAAACATAGAATCTGCACATGACTGTATTTGGAGTACAGGACATAGAAACTATAGAATCTGCAAATAACTGTATTCTAAGTGCAGGACACAAAAACATAGGATGTGCATATTACTGTATTCAAAGTACTGGACATAGAAACATAGAATCTGCACATTGATTGTATTCAGAGTACAGTACATAGAAACTTAGAATTTGCACATTACTGTGTTCAAAGTACAGGACATAGAAACACAACATGTAGCATATTTCTGTATTCAAAGTACAGGACATAGAAACATTGAATCTGCACATTACTGTATTTAAAGAAAAGCACATGGAAGCATAGCATTGCACTTTACTGTATTCAACAAATAAGAGACAGAACCTAAAGAATCTGTTCATTTCTGCATTCAGGTACAGGACATAGAAACATAGGATCTGCATTACTGTATTCAGAGAACAGGACATAAAACATTGAATCTGCACATTACTGTGTTCAAAGTACAGAACAGACACATAGCATGTGCACATTACTGTATTCAAGGTACAGGACATAGAAACATAGCATGTGCTCATTATTGTATTCAAGTAGGACAGAAAACACAAGAATCTGCCCATTACTGTATTTAAAGGAAAGACAGAGAAACATAGCATGTGCACATTACTGTTTTGAAAAGTACAGGACATAGAAACATAGCACACATGCTCACTACTGTATTTAAAAAATACAGGACATAGAAACATAGAATCTGCACATTATTGTATTCAAAGTGGAGGACATAGAAAGACATAATCTGCACCTTACTCTATTTAAAGTAGAGCACATAGAAAACACTGAATCTGCAAATTTCTATATTCAAATTAGAGACATAGAAACATAGAATCTGCACATTCTGTATTCAAAGTAGAGGACATGGAATCACAGAATCTGCACATTACTCTCTGCAAATATAAGAGACAGAAACAGAATCTGCACATTCCTGTATTCAGGTACAGGACATAGAAACATAGAATGCACACATTACTGTTTTCAGAGTACAGGACATAAAACCATAGAATAGTGCACATTACTGGTACTTAGAGTAAAAGGACATTGAAACATAGGATCTGCATTACTGTATTCAAAGTTCAGGACATAGAAACATAGCATGTGCACATTACTGTATTCAAAGTATAAGAGACATAAACATAGAATCTGCACATTCCTGTATTCAGGAGTACAGGACATAGAAAGATAGAATGTCACAATACTGTATTCAAAGAATAGGAGGTAGAAACATAGACTCTGCACATTACGTTGTTCAGTATATAGGACATAGAAACTTAGCATGTGCACATTACTGTATTGAAAAGACAGGACATAGGAAACATAGCATGTGCACATTACTGTATTCAAAGTATCGGATACAGAAACATAGCATGTGCACATTACTGTATTCAGAGTAATGGACACAGAACCAAAGAATCTACACATTACGGTATTCAAAGTACAGTACATAGAAACATAGCATGTGCACATAACTGTTTTAAAAGTACAGGACATAGAATCTGCACATTACTGTATTCAAAGTACAGGACAAGAAACATAGAATCTGCACATTACTGTATCAAAGTTCAGGGACATAGAATCATAGCTTGTGCACATTACTGTATTCAAAGTATAAGAGACAGAAACAAAGAATCTGCTCATTCCTGTATTCAGAGCAGGACTTAGAAACTTAGCATTGCACATTACTGTATTCTGAGTACAGGACATAGAAACAAAGCATGCACATTACTGTATTTAAAGTTCAGGCATAGAAAACACAGAATCTGCACATGTATGTATTCAAGTTAGTGACATAGAAACTCAGAATCTGCCCATTGTTGTAATAAAAGTAGAGGACAGAAATATAGCATGTGCACAATACTGTATTCAAAGTACATGACATAGACACATAGAATGTGCATTACTGTCTTGAAAAGTACAGGACATAGAAACATAGCATGTGCTCATTATTGTGTTTAAAAGTACAGGATATGGAAACATACAATCTGCACATTATAGTATTCAAATTAGAGGACTTAGAAAGACAGAATATGCACATTACTGTATTCAAAGTACAGGACATAGAAAAGTGGAATCTGCTCATTTCTGTATTCAAAGTAGAGACATAGAAAAATAGAATCTACCATTATTCAAAGCAGAGGACATGGAATCACAAAATCTGCCCATTTCTGTATTCAAAGTAGAGGACATGGAATCATACAATCTGCACATTTCTGTATTTACAGAACAGGACATGGAAATATAGACTCTGCACATTACTGTATTTATAGTACCGGACATGGAAACATAGAATCTGCAAGTACTGTATTCAAAGTACAGGACATTGAAACATAGAATTTGCCCATTACTGTATTTAAAGTACAGGATGCAGAATCATAGAAGCTGCACATTATTGTATTCAAAGTAGAGGAAATGGAATCATATAATCCTGTACATTTCTGTATTTATAGAACAGGACATGGAAACATAGAATCTGCAAATTACTGTATTCAAAGTACAGGACATAGAAACAAAGCATTTGCACATTACTGTATTCAAAGTATAGGACATAGAAACATAGAATCTGCACATTACTGTATTCAAAGTACAGGACATCGAAAGATAGAATGTGCACATAGCTGTTCAAAGTATAGGAGATAGAAACATTGAATCTACACATTACTGTATTCAAAGTACAGGACATAGAAACATAGAATCCGCACATTACTATATTCAAGTACAGGAAATAGAAACTCAGAATCTGCCCATTACTGTATATAAAAGTAGACGACATAGAAATATAGCATGTGCACACAACTGTCTTGAAAAGTACTGGACATAGAAACAAAACATGTTCTCATTATTGTATTTAAAAGTACAGGACATAGAAACATATCATGTGCTCATTACTGTATTTAAAAGTACAGGATATAGAAACATAGAATCTGCACATTACTGTATTCAAAAGAAAGAACATAGAAACATAGCATGTCGCGCATTACTGTATTCAAAGTAGAAGAATAGTGACATAGAATCTGCACAGTATTGTATTTATTATGCAGGACATGGAAACATATAGAATCTGCAAATTATTGTATTCATAGGACAGGACATAGAAATAAAGCATGTGCACATTACTTTATTCAGAGTATAGGACCTAGAAACATAGAATCTCACATTACTGTATTCAAAAGAAAGAACATGAAACATAGCATGTGCACATACTGTATTCAAAGTATAAGAGACATGAACATAGAAATCTGCACATCCTGTATTCAGAGGACAGGACATAGAAACATAGTCGTGCACATTACTGTATTCACAAAGTAGAGGACATGGAATCACAGAATCTGACACATTACTGTATGCAAAATATAAGAGACAGAAACATAGAATCTGCAACATTCCTGTATTCAGAGTACAGGACATAGAAACATAGAATGTGCACATTACTGTTTTCAGAGTACAGGACATAAAACCATAAATTTACATTACTGTACTTGGAGTAAAGGACATTGAAACATAGAATCTGCATTACTGTATCTAAAGTTCAGGACATAGAAACATAGCATGCACATTAGTGTATTCAAAGTATAAGAGACATAAACATAGAATCTGCAATTCCTGTATTCAGAGTACAGGACATAGAAAGATAGAATGTGCACAATACTGTATTCAAAGTATAGGAGGTAGAAACATAGAATCTGCACATTACTGTGTTCAGTATACAGGACATGGAAACTTAGCATGTGCACAATACTGTGATGAAAAGTACAGGACATAAAAACATAGCATGCACATTACTGCTTTAAGCATATATAGAATCTACACATTACTGTATTCAAAGTACAGGACATAGAAACATTGAATCTGCACATTACTGTATTCAAAGTTCAGGACATAGAAACATAGCATGTAAACATTACTGTATTCAAAGTATAAGAGACAGAAACATAGAATCTGCACATTCCTGTATTCAGAGTACAGGACATTGAAAGATAGAATGTGCACATTATTCTTCAAAGTATAAGAGATAGAAACATAGAATATGCAATTATTGTATTCAAAGTAGAGGACTATGGAATCACAGAATCTGCACATTACTGTATTCAAAGTATAAAAGACAGAAACATAGAATCTGCACATTACTGTTTTCAGAGTACAGGACAGAAAACTATAGAATGTGCTCATTACTGTATTGGAGTACAGGACATTGAAACATAGAATCTGCATTACTGTATTCAAAGTATAAGAGAGACATAAACATAGAATCTGCACGATTCCTGTATTCAGAGTACAGGACATAGAAAGACATAGAATCTGCACATTACTGTATTCGAAGTAAGGAGGTGAAACATAGAATCTGCACATTACTGTGTTCAAAGTATAAGGACATAGAAACTTAGCATATGCACATTACTGTATTCAAAGTATGGATACGAAAACATAGAATGTGCACATTACTGTATTCAAAGTATGGACACAGAACCATAGAATCTATACATTACTGTATTCAAAGTACAGGACATAGAAACAATAGCATGTGCACATTACTGTTTTTAAAAGTACAGGACATAGAATCTGCACATTACTGTATTCAAAGTATAGAGACATAAACATAGAATCTGCACATTACTGTATTCAGAGTACAGGACATTGAAAGATAGAATGTGCACATTATGTATTCAAAGTATAAGAGGAGAAACATAGAATCTGCACATTACATTCAGAGTACAGGACTTAGAAACTTAGCATTTGCACATTACTGTATTCTGAGTATAGAGACAGAAACATAGAATCTGCACATTCCTGTATTCAGAGTACAGGACATTGAAAGATAGAATGTACATTATTCTTCAAAGTATAAGAGATAGAAACATAGAATCTGCATTACAGTATTCAGAGTACAGGACTTAGAAACTTAGCATTTGCACATTTCTGTATTCAAAGTAGAGATATAGAAAAACAGAATCTGCATTACTCTATTCAAAGCAGAGGACATGGAATCACAAAATCTGCACATTTCTGTATTTACAGAACAGGAGATGGAAATATAGACTCTGCACATTACTGTATTTATAGTACTGGACATGGAAACATAGAATCAGTACTTTAATGTATTCAAAGTACAGGACAGAAACATAGGATCTGCACATTACTGTATTCAAAGAACAGGGCATAGAAACATAGATTCTGCACAGTACTGTATTCAAAGTACAGGACATTGAAACATAGAATTTGCACATTACTGTATTTAAAGTGCAGGACACAGAATCATAGAAGCTGCACATTATTGTATTCAAAGTAGAGGGAAATGGAATCATATAATCTGCACATTTCTGTATTTATAGAACAGGACATGGAAACATAGAATCTGCACATTACTGTATTCAAAGTACAGGACTTAGAAACAAAGCATGTGCACATTACTGTATTCAAAGTATAGGACATAGAAACATAGAATCTGCACATTACTGTATTCAAAGTACAGGACATAGAAACATAGCATGTGCGCATTTCTGTATTCAAAGTACAGGACATGGAAACTAAGCATGTGCACATTACTGTATTCAAAGTACTGGACATAGAAATATAGCATGTTTACATTACAGTTTTTAGAAGAACAGGACAAAAAATTACTGTATTCGGAGTACAGGACATCGAAAGATAGAATGTGCACATAGCTGTTCAAAGTATAGGAGATAGAAACATTGAGTCTGCACATTACTGTATTCAGAGTACGGACATAGAAAGATAGAATGTACACATTACTATATTCAAAGTTTAGGAGATAGAAACATAGAATCTGAACATTACTATATTCAAAGTACAGGACATAGAAACAAAGCATGAGCACATTACTGTAATCAAAGTACGGACGTGAGAAACATAGAATCTGCACATTACTGCATTTAACAGTATAGCACATAGAAACATAGCATGTGCACATTACTGTATTCAACGATAAGAGACAGAACTATAGAATCTGCACATTCCTGTATTCAGAGTACAGGACATAGAAACATAGGATCTGCACACTAATGTATTCAAAGTACAGGGCATAGAAACACAGAATCTGCATTACTGTATTCAAAGTACTGGACATAGAAACATAGCATGTGCTCATTACTGTTTTAAAAGTACAGGACATAAAATCTACACATTACTGTATTCAAAGTACAGGACATTGAAACATAGAATCTGCACATGACTGTATTTGGAGTACAGGACATAGAAACATAGAATCTGCACATTACTGTATTCTAAGTGCAGGACACAAAAACATAGGATGTGCACATTACTGTATTAAAGTACTGGACATAGAAACATAGAATCTGCACATTATTGTATTCAGAGTACAGTACATAGAAACTTAGAATTTGCACATTACTGTGTTCAAAGTACAGGACATAGAAACACAGCATGTGCATATTTCTGTATTCAAAGTACAGGACATAGAAACATTGAATCTGCACATTACTGTATTTAAAAGAAAAGCACATGGAAGCATAGCATGCACTTTACTGTATTCAACAAATAAGAGACAGAACTAAACAATCTGTTCATTTCTGCATTCAGAGTACAGGCCATGAAACATAGGATCTGCACATTACTGTATTCAGAGAAACAGGACATAGAAAACATTGAATCTGCACATTACTGTGTTCAAAGTACAGACATAGAACATAGCATGTGCACATTACTGTATTCAAAGTACAGGACATAGAAACATAGCATGTGCTCATTATTGTATTCAAGTACAGGACAGAGAAACACAGAATCTGCCCATTACTGTATATAAAGGTAGAGGACATAGAAACATAGCATGTGCACATTACTGTTTTGAAAAGTACAGACATAGAAACATAGCACATGCTCACTACTGTATTTAAAAGTACAGGACATAGAAACATAGAATCTGCACATTATTGTATTCAAAGTGGAGGACATAGAAAGACATAATCTGCACCTTACTGTATTTAAGTAGAGCACATAGAAACACTGAATCTGCAAATTGCTATATTCAAATTAGAGACATAGAAACATAGAATCTGCACATTACTGTATTCAAAGTAGAGGACATGGAATCACAGAATCTGCACATTACTGTCTGCAAAATATAAGAGACAGAAACATAGAATCTGCACATTCCTGTATTCAGAGTACAGGACATAGAAACATAGAATGTGCACATTACTGTTTTCAGAGTACAGGACATAAAACCATAGAATGTGCACATTACTGGTACTTAGAGTAAAGGACATTGAAACATAGGATCTGCATTACTGTATTCAAAGTTCAGGACATAGAAACATAGCATGTGCACATTACTGTATTCAAAGTATAAGAGACATAAACATAGAATCTGCACATTCCTGTATTCAGAGTACAGGACATAGAAAGATAGAATGTGCACAATACTGTATTCAAAGAATAGGAGGTAGAAACATAGACTCTGCACATTACGGTGTTCAGTATATAGGACATAGAAACTTAGCATGTGCACATTACTGTATTGAAAAGTACAGGACATAGAAACATAGCATGTGCACATTACTGTTTTTAAAAGTACAGGACATAGAATCTGCACATTACTGTATTCAAAGTACAGGACATAGAAACATAGAATCTGCACATTACTGTATTCAAAGTTCAGGACATAGAATCATAGCTGTGTACATTACTGTATTCAAAGTATAGGACATAGAAACATAGAATCTGCACATTACTGTATTCAAAGTACAGGACATAGAAACATAGCATGTGCGCATTTCTGTATTCAAAGTACAGGACATGGAAACTAAGCATGTGCACATTACTGTATTCAAAGTACTGGACATAGAAATATAGCATGTTTACATTACAGGTTTTAGAAGAACAGGACAAAGAATTACTGTATTCGAGTACAGGACATCGAAGATAGAATGTGCACATAGTTGTTCAAAGTATAGGAGATAGAAACATTGAGTCTGCACATTACTGTATTCAGAGTACAGGACATAGAAAGATAGAATGTACACATTACTATATTCAAAGTTTAGGAGATAGAAACATAGAATCTGAACATTACTATATTCAAAGTACAGGACATAGAAACAAAGCATGAGCACATTACTGTAATCAAAGTAACGGACGAGAAACATAGAATCTGCACATTACTGCATTTAACAGTATAGCACATAGAAACATAGCATGTGCACATTACTGTATTCAACGATAAGAGACAGAACTATAGAATCTGCACATTCCTGTATTCAGAGTACAGGACATAGAAACATAGGATCTGCACACTAATGTATTCAAAGTACAGGGCATAGAAACACAGAATCTGCACATTACTGTATTCAAAGTACTGGACATAGAAACATAGCATGTGCTCATTACTGTTTTAAAAGTACAGGACATAAAATCTACACATTACTGTATTAAAGTACAGGACATTGAAACATAGAATCTGACATGACTGTATTTGGAGTACAGGACATAGAAACATAGAATCTGCACATAACTGTATTCTAAGTGCAGGACACAAAAACATAGGATGTGCACATTACTGTATTCAAAGTACTGGACATAGAAACATAGAATCTGCACATTATTGTATTCAGAGTACAGTACATAGAAACTTAGAATTTGCACATTACTGTGTTCAAAGTACAGGACATAGAAACACAGCATGTGCATATTTCTGTATTCAAAGTACAGGACATAGAAACATTGAATCTGCACATTACTGTATTTAAAAGAAAAGCACATGGAAGCATAGCATGTGCACTTTACTGTATTCAACAAATAAGAGACAGAACTAAAGAATCTGTTCATTTCTGCATTCAGAGTACAGGACATAGAAACATAGGATCTGCACATTACTGTATTCAGAGAACAGGACATAGAAAACATTGAATCTGCACATTACTGTGTTCAAAGTACAGACATAGACACATAGCATGTGCACATTACTGTATTCAAGGTACAGGACATAGAAACATAGCATGTGCTCATTATTGTATTCAAGTACAGGACAGAGAAACACAGAATCTGCCCATTACTGTATTTAAAGGAAGAGGACATAGAAACATAGCATGTGCACATTACTGTTTTGAAAAGTACAGGACATAGAAACATAGCACATGCTCACTACTGTATTTAAAAGTACAGGACATAGAAACATAGAATCTGCACATTATTGTAATCAAAGTGGAGGACATAGAAAGACATAATCTGCACCTTACTCTATTTAAAGTAGAGCACATAGAAACACTGAATCTGCAAATTTCTATATTCAAATTAGAGACATAGAAACATAGAATCTGCACATTACTGTATTCAAAGTAGAGGACATGGAATCACAGAATCTGCACATTACTCTCTGCAAAATATAAGAGACAGAAACAGAATCTGCACATTCCTGTATTCAGAGTACAGGACATAGAAACATAGAATGTGCACATTACTGTTTTCAGAGTACAGGACATAAAACCATAGAATGTGCACATTACTGGTACTTAGAGTAAAGGACATTGAAACATAGGATCTGCATTACTGTATTCAAAGTTCAGGACATAGAAACATAGCATGTGCACATTACTGTATTCAAAGTATAAGAGACATAAACATAGAATCTGCACATTCCTGTATTCAGAGTACAGGACATAGAAAGATAGAATGTGCACAATACTGTATTCAAAGAATAGGAGTAGAAACATAGACTCTGCACATTACGATTGTTCAGTATATAGGACATAGAAACTTAGCATGTGCACATTACTGTGATTGAAAAGTACAGGACATAGAAACATAGCATGTGCACATTACTGTATTCAAAGTATCGGATGCAGAACATAGCATGTGCACATTACTGTATTCAGAGTAATGGACACAGAACCAAAGAATCTACACATTACGGTATTCAAAGTACAGTACATAGAAACATAGCATGTGCACATAACTGTTTTTAAAAGTACAGGACATAGAATCTGCACATTACTGTATTCAAAGTACAGGACATAGAAACATAGAATCTGCACATTACTGTATTCAAAGTTCAGGACATAGAATCATAGCTTGTGCACATTACTGTATTCAAAGTATAAGAGACAGAAACAAAGAATCTGCTCATTCCTGTATTCAGAGTACAGGACTTAGAAACTTAGCATTTGCACATTACTGTATTCTGAGTACAGGACATATAAACAAAGCATGTGCACATTACTGTATTAAAGTACAGAGCATAGAAACACAGAATCTGCATTACTGTATTCAAGTACAGGACATAGAAACTCAGAATCTGCCCATTGTTGTATATAAAGTGAGGACATAGAAATATAGCATGTGCACAATACTGTATTCAAAGTACATGACATAGACACATAGAATGTAGCATTACTGTCTTGAAAAGTACAGGACATAGAAACATAACATGCTCATTATTGTGTTTAAAAGTACAGGATATGGAAACATACAATCTGCACATTATAGTATTCAAATTAGAGGACTTAGAAAGACAGAATATGCACATTACTGTATTCAAGTACAGGACATAGAAAAGTGGAATCTGCTCATTTCTGTATTCAAAGTAGAGACATAGAAAAATAGAATCTGACATTATTCAAAGCAGAGGACATGGAATCACAAAATCTCCCATTTCTGTATTCAAAGTAGAGGACATGGAATCTTAATCTGCACATTTCTGTATTTACAGAACAGGACATGGAAATATAGACTCTGCACATTACTGTATTTATAGTACTGGACATGGAAACATAGAATCTGACAGTACTGTATTCAAAGTACAGGACATTGAAACATAGAATTTGCCCATTACTGTATTTAAAGTACAGGATGCAGAATCATAGAAGCTGCACATTATTGTATTCAAAGTAGAGAAATGGAATCATATAATCTGTACATTTCTGTATTTATAGAACAGGACATGGAAACATAGAATCTGCAAATTACTGTATTCAAAGTACGGACATAGAAACAAAGCATTTGCACATTACTGTATTCAAGTATAGGACATAGAAACATAGAATCTGCACATTACTGTATTCAAAGTACAGGACATCGAAAGATAGAATGTGCACATAGCTGTTCAAAGTATAGGAGATAGAAACATTGAATCTACACATTACTGTATTCAAAGTACAGACATAGAAACATAGAATCCGCACATTACTATATTCAAGTACAGGAAATAGAAACTCAGAATCGCCATTACTGTATATAAAAGTAGAGGACATAGAAATATAGCATGTACACAACTGTCTTGAAAAGTACTGGACATAGAAACAAAAATGTTCTCATTATTGTATTTAAAAGTACAGGACATAGAAACATATCATGTGCTCATTACTGTATTTAAAAGTACAGGATATAGAAACATAGAATCTGCACATTACTGTATTCAAAAGAAAGAACATAGAAACATAGCATACGTGCATTACTGTATTCAAAGTAGAGGAATAGTGACATAGAATCTGCACAGTATTGTATTTATTGTGCAGGACATGGAAACATAAGAATCTGCAAATTATTGTATTCATAGGACAGGACATAGAAATAAAGCATGTGCACATTACTTTATTCAGAGTATAGGACCTAGAAACATAGAATCTGCACATTACTGTATTCAAAGAAAGAACATAGAAACATAGCATGTGCACATTACTGTATTCAAAGTATAAGAGACATGAACATAGAATCTGCACATTCCTGTATTCAGAGGACAGGACATAGAAACATAGAATGCACGTTACTGTATTCAAAGTAGAGGACATGGAATCACAGAATCTGCACATTACTGTATGCAAAATATAAGAGACAGAAACATAGAATCTGCACATTCCTGTATTCAAGTACAGGACATAGAAACATAGATATGCACATTACTGTTTTCAGAGTACAGGACATAAAACCATAGAATTTACACATTACTGTACTTGGAGTAAAGGACATTGAAACATAGAATCTGCATTACTGTATTCAAAGTTCAGGACATAGAAACATAGCATGTGCACATTAGTGTATTCAAAGTATAAGAGACATAAACATAGAATCTGCACATTCCTGTATTCAGAGTACAGGACATAGAAAGATAGAATGTGCACAATACTGTATTCAAAGTATAGGAGGTAGAAACATAGAATCTGCACATTACTGTGTTCAGTATACAGGACATGGAAACTTAGCATGTGCACAATACTGTATTGAAAAGTACAGGACATAAAAACATAGCATGTGCACATTACTGTTTTTAAAAGTACAGGACATAGAATCTGCACATTACTGTATTCAAAGTACAGGACATAGAAACATTGAATCTGCACATTACTGTATTCAAAGTTCAGGACATAGAAACATAGCATGTGAACATTACTGTATTCAAAGTATAAGAGACAGAAACATAGAATCTGCACATTCCTGTATTCAGAGTACAGGACATTGAAAGATAGAATGTGCACATTATTCTTCAAAGTATAAGAGATAGAAACATAGAATATGCACATTATTGTATTCAAAGTAGAGGACATGGAATCACAGAATCTGCACATTACTGTATTCAAAGTATAAAAGACAGAAACATAGAATCTGCACATTACTGTTTTCAGAGTACAGGACAGAAAACTATGAGAAGTGCTCATTACTGTGTTGGAGTACAGGACATTGAAACATAGAATCTGCATTACTGTATTCAAAGTATAAGAGACATAAACATAGAATCTGCATTCCTGTATTCAGAGTACAGGACATAGAAAGACAGAATGTGCACATACTGTATTCGAAGTATGGAGGTAGAAACATAGAATCTACATTACTGTGTTCAGTATACAGGACATAGAAACTTAGCATGTGCACATTACTGTATTCAAAGTATTGGATACAAAAACATAACATGTACATTACTGTATTCAGAGTACTGGACACAGAACCATAGAATCTATACATTCTGTATTCAAAGTACAGTACATAGAAACATAGCATGTGCACATTACTGTTTTTAAAGTACAGGACATAGAATCTGCACATTACTGTATTCAAAGTACAGTACATAGAAACATAGAATCTGCACATTACTGTATTCAGAGTACAGGACATTGAAAGATAGAATGTGCACATTATTCTTCAAAGTATAAGAGATAGAAACATAGAATCTGCACATTACAGTATTCAGAGTACAGGACTTAGAAACTTAGCATTTGCACATTACTGTATTCTGAGTATAAGAGACAGAAACATAGAATCTGCACATTCCTGTATTCAGAGTACAGGACATTGAAAGATAGAATGTGCACATTATGTCTTCAAAGTTAAGAGATAGAAACATAGAATCTGCACATTACAGTATTCAGAGTACAGGACTAGAAACTTAGCATTTGCACATTTCTGTATTCAGTAGAGATATAGAAAAACAGAATCTGCACATTACTCTATTCAAAGCAGAGGACATGGAATCACAAAATCTGCACATTTCTGTATTTACAGAACAGGAGATGGAAATATAGACTCTGCACATTACTGTATTTATAGTACTGGACATGGAAACATAGAATCAGTACTTAATGTATTCAAAGTACAGGACATGGAAACATAGGATCTGCACATTACTGTATTCAAAGAACAGGGCATAGAAACATAGATTCTGCACAGTACTGTATTCAAAGTACAGGACATTGAAACATAGAATTTGCAATTACTGTATTTAAAGTGCAGGACACAGAATCATAGAAGCTGCACATTATTGTATTCAAAGTAGAGAAATGGAATCATATAATCTGCACATTTCTGTATTTATAGAACAGGACATGGAAACATAGAATCTGCACATTACTGTATTCAAAGTACAGGACTTAGAAACAAAGCATCTGCACATTACTGTATTCAAAGTATAGGACATAGAAACATAGAATCTGCACATTACTGTATTCAAAGTACAGGACATAGAAACATAGCATGTCGCATTTCTGTATTCAAAGTACAGGACATGGAAACTAAGCATGCACATTACTGTATTCAAAGTACTGGACATAGAAATATAGCATGTTTACATTACAGGTTTTAGAAGAACAGGACAAAGAATTACTGTATTGGATGCAGGACATCGAAAGATAGAATGTGCACATAGCTGTTCAAAGTATGGAGATAGAAACATTGAGTCTGCACATTACTGTATTCAGAGTACAGGACATAGAAAGATAGAATGTACACATTACTATATTCAAAGTTTAGGAGATAGAAACATAGAATCTGAACATTACTATATTCAAAGTACAGGACATAGAAACAAAGCATGAGCACATTACTGTAATCAAAGTACCGGACGTGAAAACATAGAATCTGCATTACTGCATTTAACAGTATAGCACATAGAAACATAGCATGTGCACATTACTGTATTCAACGTATAAGAGACAGAACTATAGAATCTGCACATTCTGTATTCAGGTACAGGACATAGAAACATAGGATCTGCACACTAATGTATTCAAAGTACGGGCATAGAAACACAGAATCTGACATTACTGTATTCAAAGTACTGGACATAGAAACATAGCATGTGCTCATTACTGTTTTAAAAGTACAGGACATAAAATCTACACATTACTGTATTCAAAGTACAGGACATTGAAACATAGAATCTGCACATGACTGTATTTGGAGTACAGGACATAGAAACATAGAATCTGCATTACTGTATTCTAAGTGCAGGACACAAAAACATAGGATGTGCACATTACTGTATTCAAAGTACTGACATAGAAACATAGAATCTGCACATTATTGTATTCAGAGTACAGTACATAGAAACTTAGAATTTGCACATTACTGTGTTCAAAGTACAGGACATAGAAACACAGCATGTGCATATTTCTGTATTCAAAGTACAGGACATAGAAACATTGAATCTGCACATTACTGTATTTAAAGAAAAGCACATGGAAGCATAGCATGTGCACTTTACTGTATTCAACAAATAAGAGACAGAACTAAACAATCTGTTCATTTCTGCATTCAGAGTACAGGCCATGAAACATAGGATCTGCACACTCTGTATTCAGAGAACAGGACATAGAAACATTGAATCTGCACATTACTGTGTTCAAAGTACAGACATAGACACATAGCATGTGCACATTACTGTATTCAAAGTACAGGACATAGAAACATAGCATGTGCTCATTATTGTATTCAAGTACAGGACAGAGAAACACAGAATCTGCCCATTACTGTATATAAAGGTAGAGGACATAGAAACATAGCATGTGCACATTACTGTTTTGAAAAGTACAGGACATAGAAACATAGCACATGCTCACTACTGTATTTAAAAGTACAGGACATAGAAACATAGAATCTGCACATTATTGTATTCAAAGTGGAGGACATAGAAAGACATAATCTGCACCTTACTGTATTTAAGTAGAGCACATAGAAACACTGAATCTGCAAATTTCTATATTCAAATTAGAGACATAGAAACATAGAATCTGCACATTACTGTATTCAAAGTAGAGGACATGGAATCACAGAATCTGCACATTACTGTCTGCAAAATATAGAGACAGAAACAAGAATCTGCACATTCCTGTATTCAGAGTACAGGACATAGAAACATAGAATGTGCACATTACTGTTTTCAGAGTACAGGACATAAAACCATAGAATGTGCATTACTGGTACTTAGAGTAAAGGACATTGAAACATAGGATCTGCATTACTGTATTCAAAGTTCAGGACATAGAAACATAGCATGTGCACATTACTGTATTCAAAGTATAAGAGACATAAACATAGAATCTGCATATTCTGTATGTACAGGACATAGAAAGATAGAATGTGCACAATACTGTATTCAAAGAATAGGAGGTAGAAACATAGACTCTGCACATTACGGTGTTCAGTATATAGGACATAGAAACTTAGCATGTGCACATTACTGTATTGAAAAGTACAGGACATAGAAACATAGCATGTGCACATTACTGTTTTTAAAAGTACAGGACATAGAATCTGCACATTACTGTATTCAAAGTACAGGACATAGAAACATAGAATCTGCACATTACTGTATTCAAAGTTCAGGACATAGAATCATAGCTTGTGCACATTACTGTATTCAAAGTATAGGACATAGAAACATAGAATCTGCACATTACTGTATTCAAAGTACAGGACATAGAAACATAGCATGTGCGCATTTCTGTATTCAAAGTACAGGACATGGAAACTAAGCATGTGCACATTACTGTATTCAAAGTACTGGACATAGAAATATAGCATGTTTACATTACAGGTTTTAGAAGAACAGGACAAAGAATTACTGTATTCGGAGTACAGGACATCGAAAGATAGAATGTGCACATAGCTGTTCAAAGTATAGGAGATAGAAACATTGAGTCTGCACATTACTGTATTCAGAGTACAGGACATAGAAAGATAGAATGTACACATTACTATATTCAAAGTTTAGGAGATAGAAACATAGAATCTGAACATTACTATATTCAAAGTACAGGACATAGAAACAAAGCATGAGCACATTACTGTAATCAAAGTACCGGACGTAGAAACATAGAATCTGCACATTACTGCATTTAACAGTATAGCACATAGAAACATAGCATGTGCACATTACTGTATTCAACGTATAAGAGACAGAACTATAGAATCTGCACATTCCTGTATTCAGAGTACAGGACATAGAAACATAGGATCTGCATCAATGTATTCAAAGTACAGGGCATAGAAACACAGAATCTGCACATTACTGTATTCAAAGTACTGGACATAGAAACATAGCATGTGCTCATTACTGTTTTTAAAAGTACAGGACATAAAATCTACACATTACTGTATTCAAAGTACAGGACATTGAAACATAGAATCTGCACATGACTGTATTTGGAGTACAGGACATAGAAACATAGAATCTGCACATTACTGTATTCTAAGTGCAGGACACAAAAACATAGGATGTGCACATTACTGTATTCAAAGTACTGGACATAGAAACATAGAATCTGCACATTATTGTATTCAGAGTACAGTACATAGAAACTTAGAATTTGCACATTACTGTGTTCAAAGTACAGGACATAGAAACACAGCATGTGCATATTTCTGTATTCAAAGTACAGGACATAGAAACATTGAATCTGCACATTACTGTATTTAAAAGAAAAGCACATGGAAGCATAGCATGTGCACTTTACTGTATTCAACAAATAAGAGACAGAACTAAAGAATCTGTTCATTTCTGCATTCAGAGTACAGGACATAGAAACATAGGATCTGCACATTACTGTATTCAGAGAACAGGACTTAGAAAACATTGAATCTGCACATTACTGTGTTCAAAGTACAGACATAGACACATAGCATGTGCACATTACTGTATTCAAGGTACAGGACATAGAAACATAGCATGTGCTCATTATTGTATTCAAGTACAGGACAGAGAAACACAGAATCTGCCCATTACTGTATTTAAAGGTAGAGGACATAGAAACATAGCATGTGCACATTACTGTTTTGAAAAGTACAGGACATAGAAACATAGCACATGCTCACTACTGTATTTAAAAGTACAGGACATAGAAACATAGAATCTGCACATTATTGTAATCAAAGTGGAGGACATAGAAAGACATAATCTGCACCTTACTCTATTTAAAGTAGAGCACATAGAAACACTGAATCTGCAAATTTCTATATTCAAATTAGAGACATAGAAACATAGAATCTGCACATTACTGTATTCAAAGTAGAGGACATGGAATCACAGAATCTGCACATTACTGTCTGCAAAATATAAGAGACAGAAACAGAATCTGCACATTCCTGTATTCAGAGTACAGGACATAGAAACATAGAATGTCACATTACTGTTTTCAGAGTACAGGACATAAAACCATAGAATGTGCACATTACTGGTACTTAGAGTAAAGGACATTGAAACATAGGATCTGCATTACTGTATTCAAAGTTCAGGACATAGAAACATAGCATGTGCACATTACTGTATTCAAAGTATAAGAGACATAAACATAGAATCTGCACATTCCTGTATTCAGAGTACAGGACATAGAAAGATAGAATGTACAATACTGTATTCAAAGAATAGGAGGTAGAAACATAGACTCTGCACATTACGATTGTTCAGTATATAGGACATAGAAACTTAGCATGTGCTCATTACTGTATTGAAAAGTACAGTACATAGAAACATAGCATGTGCACATAACTGTTTTTAAAAGTACAGGACATAGAATCTGCACATTACTGTATTCAAGTACAGGACATAGAAACATAGAATCTGCACATTACTGTATTCAAAGTTCAGGACATAGAATCATAGCTTGTGCACATTACTGTATTCAAAGTATAAGAGACAGAAACAAAGAATCTGCTCATTCCTGTATTCAGAGTACAGGACTTAGAAACTTAGCATTTGCACATTACTGTATTCTGAGTACAGGACATAGAAACAAAGCATGTGCACATTACTGTATTTAAAGTACAGGGCATAGAAACACAGAATCTGCACATTACTGTATTCAAGTACAGGACATAGAAACTCAGAATCTGCCCATTGTTGTATATAAAAGTAGAGGACATAGAAATATAGCATGTGCACAATACTGTATTCAAAGTACATGACATAGACACATAGAATGTGCGCATTACTGTCTTGAAAAGTACAGGACATAGAAACATAGCATGTGCTCATTATTGTGTTTAAAAGTACAGGATATGAAACATACAATCTGCACATTATAGTATTCAAATTAGAGGACTTAGAAAGACAGAATATGCACATTACTGTATTCAAGTACAGGACATAGAAAAGTGAAATCTGCTCATTTCTGTATTCAAAGTAGAGACATAGAAAAATAGAATCTGCACATTATTCAAAGCAGAGGACATGGAATCACAAAATCTGCCCATTTCTGTATTCAAAGTAGAGGACATGGAATCATACAATCTGCACATTTCTGTATTTACAGAACAGGACATGGAAATATAGACTCTGCACATTACTGTATTTATAGTACTGGACATGGAAACATAGAATCTGCACAATACTGTATTCAAAGTACAGGACATTGAAACATAGAATTTGCCCATTACTGTATTTAAAGTACAGGATGCAGAATCATAGAAGCTGCACATTATTGTATTCAAAGTAGAGGAAATGGAATCATATAATCTGTACATTTCTGTATTTATAGAACAGGACATGGAACCATAGAATCTGCAAATTACTGTATTCAAAGTACAGGACATAGAAACAAAGCATTTGCAATTACTGTATTCAAAGTATAGGACATAGAAAATAAAATCTGCACATTACTGTATTCAAAGTACAGGACATCGAAAGATAGAATTGCACATAGCTGTTCAAAGTATAGGAGATAGAAACATTGAATCTACATATTACTGTATTCAAAGTACAGGACATAGAAAATAGAATCCGCACATTACTAATATTCAAGTACAGGAAATAAAACTCAGAATCTGCCCATTACTGTATATAAAAGTAGAGGACATAGAAATATAGCATGCACATTACTGTCTTGAAAAGTACTGGACATAGAAACAAAGCATGTTCTCATTATTGTATTTAAAAGTACAGGACATAGAAACATATCATGTGCTCATTTCTGTATTTAAAAGTACAGGATATAGAAACATAGAATCTGACATTATTGTATTTAAGAAGTGGACATAGAAAGACAGAATCTGCACATTACTGTATTCAAATTAAAGCACATAGAAACAAAGAATATGCACATTTCTGTATTCAAAGTGAGGAATAGTGACATAGAATCTGCACAGTATTGTATTTATTGTGCAGGACATGGAAACATAGAATCTGCAAATTATTGTATTCATAGGACAGGACATAGAAATAAAGCATGTGCACATTACTTGATTAGAGTATAGGACCTAGAAACATAGAATCTGCACATTACTGTATTCAAAATAAAGAACATAGAAACATAGCATGTGCACATTACTGTATTCATAGTATAAGAGACATAAACATAGAATCTGCACATTCCTGTATTCAGAGGACAGGACATAGAAACATAGAATGTGCACATTACTGTATTCAAAGTAGAGGACATGGAATCACAGAATCTGCACATTACTGTATGCAAAATATAAGAGACAGAAACATAGAATCTGCATATCCTGTATTCAGAGTACAGGACATAGAAACATAGAATGTGCACATTACTGTTTTCAGAGTACAGGACATAAACCATAGAATTTACACATTACTGTACTTGAGTAAAGGACATTGAAACATAGAATCTGCATTACTGTATTCAAAGTTCGGACATAGAAACATAGCATGTGCACATTACTGTATTCAAAGTATAAGAGACATAAACATAGAATCTGCACATTCCTGTATTCAGAGTACAGGACATAGAAAGATAGAATGTGCACAATACTGTATTCAAAGCATAGGAGGTTAGAAACATATAATCTGCACATTACTAAAACTCAGTATACAGGACATGGAAACTTACATGTGCACAATACTGTATTGAAAAGTACAGGACATAGAAACATAGCATGTGCACATTACTGTTTTTAAAAGTACAGGACATAGAATCTGCACATTACTGTATTCAAAGTACAGTACATAGAAACATAGAATCTGCACATTACTGTATTCAGAGTACAGGACATTGAAAGATAGAATGTGCACATTATTCTTCAAAGTATAAGAGATAGAAACATAGAATCTGCACATTACAGTATTCAGAGTACAGGACTTAGAAACTTAGCATTTGCACATTTCTGTATTCAAGTAGAGATATAGAAAACAGAATCTGCACATTACTCTATTCAAAGCAGAGGACATGGAATCACAAAATCTGCATATTTCTGTATTTACAGAACAGGAGATGAAATATAGACTCTGCATTACTGTATTTATAGTACTGGACATGGAAACATAGAATCAGTACTTTAATGTATTCAAAGTACAGGACATAGAAACATAGGATCTGCACATACTGTATTCAAAGAACAGGGCATAGAAACATAGATTCTGCACAGTACTGTATTCAAAGTACAGGACATTGAAACATAGAATTTGCACATTACTGTATTTAAAGTGCTGGACACAGAATCATAGAAGCTGCACATTATTGTATCTAAAGTAGAGGAAATGGAATCATATAATCTGCACATTTCTGTATTTATAGAACAGGACATGGAAACATAGAATCTGCATTACATGTATTCAAAGTACAGGACTTAGAAACAAAGCATGTGCACATTACTGTATTCAAAGTATAGGACATAGAAACATAGAATCTGCACATTTCTGTATTCAAAGTAGAGATATAGAAAAATAGAATCTGCACATTACTCTATTCAAAGCAGAGGACATGGAATCACAAAATCTGCACATTTCTGTATTTACAGAACAGGAGATGGAAATATAGACTCTGCACATTACTGTATTTATAGTACTGGACATGGAAACATAGAATCAGTACTTTAATGTATTCAAAGAACAGGGCATAGAAACATAGATTCTGCACAGTACTGTATTCAAAGTACAGGACATTGAAACATAGAATTTGCACATTACTGTATTTAAAGTGCAGGACACAGAATCATAGAAGCTGCACATTACTGTATTCAAAGTACAGGACATCGAAAGATAGAATGTGCACATAGCTGTTCAAAGTATAGGAGATAGAAACATTGAATCTACACATTACTGTATTCAAAGTACAGGACATAGAAACATAGAATCCGCACATTACTATATTCAAGTACAGGAAATAGAAACTCAGAATCTGCCCATTACTGTATATAAAAGTAGAGGACATAGAAATATAGCATGTGCACATTACTGTCTTGAAAAGTACTGGACATAGAAACAAAGCATGTTCTCATTATTGTATTTAAAAGTACAGGACATAGAAACATATCATGTGCTCATTTCTGTATTTAAAAGTACAGGATATAGAAACATAGAATCTGCACATTATTGTATTTAAAGAAGTGGACATGAAAGACAGAATCTGCATTACTGTATTCAAATTAAAGCACATAGAAACAAACAATATGCAATTTCTGTATTCAAAGTAGAGGAATAGTGACAAGAATCTGCACAGTATTGTATTTATTGTGCAGGACATGGAAATAGAATCTGCAAATTATTGTATTCATAGGACAGGACATAGAAATAAAGCATGTGCACATTACTTGATTCAGAGTATAGGACCTAGAAACTAGAATCTACATTACTGTATTCAAAATAAAGAACATAGAAACATAGCATGTCACATTACTGTATTCATAGTATAAGAGACATAAACATAGAATCTGTACATTCCTGTATTCAGAGGACAGGACATAGAAACATAGAATGTGCACATTACTGTATTCAAAGTAGAGGACATGGAATCACAGAATCTGTACATTACTGTATGCAAAATATAAGAGACAGAAACATAGAATCTGCACATTCCTGTATTCAGGTACAGGACATAGAAACATAGAATGTGCACATTACTGTTTTCAGAGTACAGGACATAAAACCATAGAATTTACACATTACTGTACTTGGAGTAAAGGACATTGAAACATAGAATCTGCATTACTGTATTCAAAGTTCAGGACATGAAACATAGCATGTGCACATTACTGTATTCAAAGTATAAGAGACATAAACATAGAATCTGCACATTCCTGTATTCAGAGTACAGGACATAGAAAGATAGAATGTGCACAATACTGTATTCAAAGTATAGGAGGTAGAAACATATAATCTGCACATTACTGTGTTCAGTATACAGGACATGGAAACTTAGCATGTGCACAATACTGTATTGAAAAGTACAGGACATAGAAACATAGCATGTGCACATTACTGTTTTTAAAAGTACAGGACATAGAATCTGCACATTACTGTATTCAAAGTACAGTACATAGAAACATAGAATCTGCACATTACTGTATTCAGAGTACAGGACATTGAAAGATAGAATGTGCACATTATTCTTCAATATAAGAGATGAAACATAAATCTGCACATTACAGTATTCAGAGTACAGGACTTAGAAACTTAGCATTTGCACATTTCTGTATTCAAAGTAGAGATATAGAAAAACAGAATCTGCACATTACTCTATTCAAAGCAGAGGACATGGAATCACAAAATCTGCACATTTCTGTATTTACAGAACAGGAGATGGAAATATAGACTCTGCACATTACTTTATTTATAGTACTGGACATGGAAACATAGAATCAGTACTTTAATGTATTCAAAGTACAGGACATAGAAACATAGGATCTGCACATTACTGTATTCAAAGAACAGGGCATAGAAACATAGATTCTGCACAGTACTGTATTCAAAAGTACAGGACATTGAAACATAGAATTTGCACATTACTGTATTTAAAGTGCAGGACACAGAATCATAGAAGCTGCACATTATTGTATTCAAAGTAGAGGAAATGGAATCATATAATCTGCTACATTTCTGTATTTATAGAACAGGACATGGAAACATAGAATCTGCACATTACTGTATCAAAGTACAGGACTTAGAAACAAAGCATGTGCACATTACTGTATTCAAAGTATAGGACATAGAAACATAGAATCCTGCATTTCTGTATCTAAAGTAGAGATATAGAAAAATAGAATCTGCACATTACTCTATTTCAAAGCAGAGGACATGGAATCTACAAATCTGCACATTTCTATGTTACAGAACAGGAGATGGAAATATAGACTCTGCACATTACTGTATTTATAGTACTGGACATGGAAACATAGAATCAGTACTTTAATGTATTCAAAGTACAGGACATGAAACATAGGATCTGCACATTACTGTATTCAAAGAACAGGGCATAGAAACATAGATTCTGCACAGTACTGTATTCAAAGTACAGGACATTGAAACATAGAATTTAAACATTACTGTATTTAAAGTGCAGGACACAGAATCATAGAAGCTGCATATTGTATTCAAAGTAGAGGAAATGGAATCATATAATCTGCACATTTCTGTATTTATAGAACAGGACATGGAAACATAGAATCTGCTAATTACTGTATTCAAAGTACAGGACTTAGAAACAAAGCATGTGCGCATTTCTGTATTCAAAGTACAGGACATGGAAACTAAGCATGTGCACATTACTGTATTCAAAGTACTGGACACAGAAACATAGCATATTTACATTACAGTTTTTAGAAGAACAGGTATTCGGGTACAGGACATCGAAAGATGAGAATGTGCACATAGCTGTTCAAAGTATAGGAGATAGGCATTGAGTCTGCACATTGCAGCCTATTCAGAGTACAGGACATAGAAAGATAGAATGTACACATTACTATATTCAAAGTTTAGGAGATAGAAACATAGAATCTGAACATTACTATATTCAAAGTACAGGACATAGAAACAAAGCATGAGCACATTACTGTAATCAAAGTACCGGACGAGAAAACATAGAATCTGCACATTACTGTATTCAGAGTACAGGACATAGAAACATAGGATCTGCACACTAATGTATTCAAAGTACAGGGCATAGAAACACAGAATCTGCACATTACTGTATTCAAAGTACTGGACATAGAAACATAGCATGTGCTCATTACTGTTTTAAAAGTACAGGACATAAAATCTACATTACTGTATTCAAGTACAGGACATTGAAACATAGAATCTGCACATGACTGTATTTGGAGTACAGGACATAGAAACACAGAATCTGCACATTACTGTATTCTAAGTGCAGGACACAAAAACATAGGATGTGCAACATTACTGTATTCAAAGTACTGGACATAGAAACATAGAATCTATACATTGGTCATCCAGAGTACAGCACATAGAAAACTTAGAATTGGTACATTACTGTGTTCAGCACAGACATAGAATAACAGCATGTGCATATTTCTGTATTCAAAGTACAGGACATAGAAACATTGAATCTGCACATTACTGTATTTAAAAGAAAAGCACATGGAAGCATAGCATGTCACTTTACTGTATTCAACAAATAAGAGACAGAACTAAAGAATCTGTTCATTTCTGCATTCAGAGTACGGACATAGAAACATAGGATCTGCACATTACTGTATTCAGAGAATAGGACATAGAAAACATTGAAACTGCATTACTGTGTTCAAAGTACAAGAACAGACACATAGCATGTGCACATTACTGTATTCAAGGTACAGGACATGGAAACATAGCATGTGCTCATTATTGTATTCAAGTACAGGACAGAGAAACACAGAATCTGCCCATTACTGTATTTAAAGGAAGAGGACATAGAAACATAGAATCTGCACATTATTGTATTCAAAGTGGAGACATAGACAGACATAATCTGCACCTTACTCTATTTAAAGGAGAGCATAGAAACACTGAATCTGCAAATTTCTATATTCAAATTAGAGACATAGAAACATAGAATCTACATTACTGTATTCAAAGTAGAGGACATGGAATCACAGAATCTGCACATTACCTCTGCAAAATATAAGAGACAGAAACAGAATCTGCACATTCCTGTATTCAGAGTACAGGACATAGAAACATAGAATGTCACATTACTGTTTCAGAGTACAGGACATAAAACCATAGAATGTGCATCATTACTGGTACTTAGAGTAAAGGACATTGAAACATAGATCTGCATTACTGTATTCAAAGTTCAGGACATAGAAACATAGCATGTACATTACTGTATTCAAAGTATAAGAGACATAAACATAGAATCTGCACATTCCTGTATTCAGAGTACAGGACATAGAAAGATAGAATCTGTACAATACTGTATTCAAAGAATAGGAGGTAGAAACATAGACTTGCACATTCACGGTGTTCAGTATATAGGACATAGAAACTTAGCATGTGCAATTACTGTATTGAAAAGTACAGGACATAGAAACATAACATGTGCACACATTACTGTATTCAAAGTATCGGATACAGAAACATAGCATGTGCACATTACTGTATTCAGAGTAGATGGACACAGAACCAAAGAATCTACACATTACAGTATTCAAAGTACAGTACACAGAAACATAGCATGTGCACATAACTGTTTTAAAAGTACAGGACATAGAATCTGCACATTACTGTATTCAAAGTACAGGACATAGAAACATAGAATCTGCACATTACTGTATTCAAAGTTCAGGACATAGAATCATGAAGCAGTACATTACTGTATTCAAAGTATAAGAGACAGAAACAAAGAATCTGCTCATTCCTGTATTCAGAGTACAGGACTTAGAAACTTAGCATTTGCACATTACTGTATTCTGAGTACAGGACATAGAAACAAAGCATGTGCACACATTGTATTTAAAGTACAGGGCATAGAAAACAGAATCTGCAATACTGTATTCGTACAGGACATAGAAACTCAGAATCTGCCCATTGTTGTATATAAAAGTAGAGGACATAGAAATATAGCATGTGCACAATACTGTATTAAGTACATGACATAGACACATAGAGATATAGGCATTACTCTTTGAAAAGTACAGGACATAGAAACATAGCATGTGCTCATTATTGTGTTTAAAAGTACAGGATATGGAAACACAACTGCACATTATAGTATTCAAATTAGAGGACTTAGAAAGACAGAATATGCACATTACTGTATTCAAAGTACAGGACATAGAAAAGTGGAATCTGCTCATTTCTGTATTCAAAGTAGAGACATAGAAAAATAGAATCTGCACATTATTCAAAGCAGAGGACATGAATCACAAAATCTGCCATTTCTGTATTCAAAGTAGAGGACATGGAATCATACAATCTGCACATTTCTGTATTTACAGAACAGGACATGGAAATATAGACTGCACATTACTGTATTTATAGTACTGGACATGGAAACATAGAATCTGCACAGTACTGTATTCAAAGTACAGGACATTGAAACATGAATTTGCCCATTACTGTATTTAAAGTACAGGATGCAGAATCATAGAAGCTGCACATTATTGTATTCAAAGTAGAGAAATGGAATCATATAATCTGTACATTTCTGTATTTATAGAACAGGACATGGAAACATAGAATCTGCAAATTACTGTATTCAAAGTACAGGACATAGAAACAAAGCATTTGCAAATTACTGTATTCAAAGTATAGGACATAGAAACATAGAATCTGCACATTACTGTATTCAAAGTACAGGACATCGAAAGATAGAATGTGCACATAGCTGTTCAAAGTATAGGAGATGAAAACATTGAATCTACATTACTGTATTCAAAGTACAGGACATAGAAACATAGAATCGCACATTACTATATTCAAGTACAGGAAATAGAAACTCAGAATCTGCCCATTACTGTATATAAAAGTAGAGGACATAGAAATATAGCATGTACATTACTGTCTTGAAAAGTACTGGACATAGAAACAAAGCATGTTCTCATTATTGTATTTAAAAGTACAGGACATAGAAACATATCATGTGCTCATTTCTGTATTTAAAAGTACAGGATATAGAAACATAGAATCTGCACATTATTGTATTTAAAGAAGTGGACATAGAAAGACAGAATCTGCACATTACTGTATTCAAATTAAAGCACATAGAAACAAAGAATATGCACATTTCTGTATTCAAAGTAGAGGAATAGTGACATAGAATCTGCACAGTATTGTATTTATTGTGCAGGACATGGAAACATAGAATCTGCAAATTATTGTATTCATAGGACAGGACATAGAAATAAAGCATGTGCACATTACTTGATTCAGAGTATAGGACCTAGAAACATAGAATCTGCACATTACTGTATTCAAAATAAAGAACATAGAAACATAGCATGTGCACATAACTGTATTCATAGTATAAGAGACATAAACATAGAATCTGCACATTCCTGTATTCAGAGGACAGGACATAGAAACATAGAATGTGCACATTACTGTATTCAAAGTAGAGGACATGGAATCACAGAATCTGCACATTACTGTATGCAAAATATAAGAGACAGAAACATAGAATCTGCACATTCCTGTATTCAGAGTACAGGACATAGAAACATAGAATGTGCACATTACTGTTTTCAGAGTACAGGACATAAAACCATAGAATTTACACATTACTGTACTTGGAGTAAAGGACATTGAAACATAGAATCTGCATTACTGTATTCAAAGTTCAGGACATAGAAACATAGCATGTGCACATTACTGTATTCAAAGTATAAGAGACATAAACATAGAATCTGCACATTCCTGTATTCAGAGTACAGGACATAGAAAGATAGAATGTGCACAATACTGTATTCAAAGTATAGGAGGTAGAAACATATAATCTGCACATTACTGTGTTCAGTATACAGGACATGGAAACTTAGCATGTGCACAATACTGTATGAAAAGTACAGGACATAGAAACATAGCATGTGCACATTACTGTTTTAAAAGTCAGGACATAGAATCTGCACATTACTGTATTCAAAGTACAGACATAGAAACATTGAATCTGCACATTACTGTATTCAAAGTTCAGGACATAGAAACATAGCTATGAACATTACTGTATTCAAAGTATAAGAGACAGAAACATAGAATCTGCACATTTCAGTATTCAGAGTACAGGACTTAGAAACTTAGCATTTGCACATTACTGTATTCTGAGTTGAAGACAAAGAAACAGAGAATCTGCACATTACTGTATTCAAAGTACAGGACATAGAAACACAGAATCTGCTCATTTCTGTATTCAAAGTAGAGATATAGAAAAATAGAATCTGCACATTACTCTATTCAAAGCAGAGGACATGGAATCACAAAATCTGCACATTTCTGTATTTACAGAACAGAAGATGGAAATATAGACTCTGCACATTACTGTATTTATAGTACTGGACATGGAAACATAGAATCAGTACTTTAATGTATTCAAAGAACAGGACATGGAAACATAGGATCTGCACATTACTGTATTCAAAGAACAGGGCATAGAAACATAGATTCTGCACAGTACTGTATTCAAAGTACAGGACATTGAAACATAGAATTTGCACATTACTGTATTTAAAGTGCAGGACACAGAATCATAGAAGCTGCACATTATTGTATTCAAAGTAGAGAAATGGAATCATATAATCTGCACATTTCTGTATTTATAGAACAGGACATGAAACAGAATCTGCAAATTACTGTATTCAAAGTACAGGACTTAGAAACAAAGCATGTGCACATTACTGTATTCAAAGTATAGGACATAGAAACATAGAATCTGCACATTACTGTATTCAAGTACAGGACATAGAAACATAGCATGTGCATTTCTGTATTCAAAGTACAGGACATGGAAACTAAGCATGTGCACATTACTGTATTAAAAGTACTGGACATAGAATATAGCATGTTTACATTGCAGTTTTAGAAGAACAGGACAAAGAATTACTGTATTCGGAGTACAGGACATCGAAAGATAGAATGTGCACATAGCTGTTCAAAGTATAGGAGATAGAAACATTGAGTCTGCACATTACTGTATTCAGAGTACAGGACATAGAAAGATAGAATGTACACATTACTATATTCAAAGTTTAGGAGATAGAAACATAGAATCTGAACATTACTATATTCAAAGTACAGGACATAGAAACAAAGCATGAGCACATTACTGTAATCAAAGTACCGGACGTGAAACATAGAATCTGCACATTACTGCATTTAACAGTATAGCACATAGAAACATAGCATGTGCACATTACTATTCAACTATAAAGACAGAACTATAGAATCTGCACATTCCTGTATTCAGAGTACAGGACATAGAAACATAGGATCTGCACACTAATGTATTCAAAGTACAGGCATAGAAACACAGAATCTGCACATTACTGTATTCAAAGTACTGGACATAGAAACATAGCATGTGCTCATTACTGTTTTAAAAGTACAGGACATAAAATCTACACATTACTGTATTCAAAGTACAGGACATTGAAACATAGAATCTGCACATGACTGTATTTGGAGTACAGGACATAGAAACATAGAATCTGCACATTACTGTATTCTAAGTGCAGGACACAAAAACATAGGATGTGCACATTACTGTATTCAAAGTACTGCACATAGAAACATAGAATCTGCACATTACTGTATTTAAAAGAAAAGCACATGGAAACATAGCATGTGCACTTTACTGTATTCAACAAATAAGAGACAGAACTAAAGAATCTGTTCATTTCTGCATTCAGAGTACAGGAAATAGAAACATAGGATCTGCACATTACTGTATTCAGAGAACAGGACATAGAAAACATTGAATCTGCACATTACTGTGTTCAAAGTACAGACATAGACACATAGCATGTGCTCATTATTGTATTCAAGTACAGGACAGAGAAACACAGAATCTGCCCATTACTGTATATAAAAGGTAGAGGACATAGAAACATAGCATGTGCACATTACTGTTTTGAAAAGTACAGGACATAGAAACATAGACATGCTCACTACTGTATTTAAAAGTACAGGACATAGAAACATAGAATCTGCACATTATTGTATTCAAAGTGGAGGACATAGAAAGACATAATCTGCACCTTACTGTATTTAAGTAGAGCACATAGGAACACTGAATCTGCAAATTTCTATATTCAAATTAGAGATATAGAAACATAGAATCTGCACATTACTGTATTCAAAGTAGAGGACATGGAATCACAGAATCTGCACATTACTGTCTGCAAAATATAAGAGACAGAAACATAGAATCTGCACATTCCTGTATTCAGAGTACAGGACATAGAAACATAGAATGTGCACATTACTGTTTTCAGAGTACAGGACATAAAAACCATAGAATGTGCACATTACTGGTACTTAGAGAAAGGACATTGAAACATAGGATCTGCATTACTGTATTCAAAGTTCAGGACATAGAAACATAGCATGCACATTACTGTATTCAAAGTATAAGAGACATAAACATAGAATCTGCACATTCCTGTATTCAGTACAGGACATAGAAAGATAGAATGTGCACAATACTGTATTCAAAGAATAGGAGGTAGAAACATAGGCTCTGCACATTCACGATTGTTCAGTATATAGGACATAGAAACTTAGCATGTGCACATTACTGTATTGAAAAGTACAGGACATAGAAACATAGCATGTGCACATTACTGTATTCAAAGTATCGGATACAGAAACATAGCATGTGCACATTACTGTATTCAGAGTAATGGACACAGAACCATAGAATCTACACATTACTGTATTCAAAGTACAGTACATAGAAACATAGCATGTGCACATAACTGTTTTTAAAAGTACAGGACATAGAATCTGCACATTACTGTATTCAAAGTACAGGACATAGAATCATAGCTTGTGCACATTACTGTATTCAAAGTATAAGAGACAGAAACAAGAATCTGCACATTCCTGTATTCAGAGTACAGGACTTAGAAACTTTAACATTTGCACATTACTGTATTCTGAGTACAGGACATAGAAACAAAGCATGTGCACATTACTGTATTTAAAGTACAGGGCATAGAAACACAGAATCTGCACATTACTGTATTCAAGTACAGGACATAGAAACTCAGAATCTGCCCATTGTTGTATATAAAAAGTAGAGGACATAGAAATATAGCATGTGCACAATACTGATTCAAAGTACATGACATAGACACATAGAATGTGTGCATTACTGTCTTGAAAAGTACAGGACATAGAAACATAGCATGTGCTCATTATTGTGTTTAAAAGTACAGGATATGGAAACATACAATCTGCACATTATAGTATTCAAATTAGAGGACTTAGAAAGACAGAATATGCACATTACTGTATTCAAAGTACAGGACATAGAAAAGTGGAATCTGCTCATTTCTGTATTCAAAGTAGAGACATAGAAAATAGAATCTGCACATTATTCAAAGCAGAGGACATGGAATCATACATCTGCACATTTCTGTATTTACAGAATAGGACATGGAAATATAGACTCTGCACATTACTGTATTTATAGTACTGGACATGGAAACATAGAATCTGCACAGTACTGTATTCAAAGTACAGGACATTGAAACATAGAATTGCCCATTACTGTATTTAAAGTACAGGATGCAGAATCATAGAAGCTGCACATTATTGTATTCAAAGTAGAGGAAATTGAATCATATAATCTGTACATTTCTGTATTTATAGAACAGGACATGGAAACATAGAATCTGCAAATTACTGTATTCAAGTACAGACATAGAAACATAGAATCTGCACATTACTGTATTCAAAGTACAGACATCGAAAGATAGAATGCACATAGCTGTTCAAAGTAAGAGATGAAACATTGAATCTGCACATTACTGTATTCAGAGTACAGAATTTAGAAAGATAGAATGTACACATTACTATATTCAAAGCATAGGAGATAGAAACATTGAATCTGAACATTACTATATTCAATGTACAGGACATAGAAACAAAGCATGAGCACATTACTGTAATCAAAGAACCGGACATAGAAACATAGAATCTGCACATTACTGTATTTAACATTTTGTGCAGTGAGAAACATAGCATATGACATGCTATTCAATGTATAAGAGACAGAACTATAGAATCTGCACATTCCAGAATTCAGAGTACAGGACATAGAAACATAGGATCTGCACATTACTGTATTCAGAGAACAGGACATAGAAGCATTGAATCTGCACATTACTGTGTTCAAAGTACAGGACATAGAAACATAGCATGTGCACATAACTGTGATCAAAGAACAGGACATAGAAACAGAGCATGTGCACATTACTGTATTGAAAAGTACAGGACATGGAAACATAGCATGTGCTCATTACTGTATTTAAAAGTACAGGACATAGAAACATAGAATCTGCACATTATTGTATTCAAAGTGGAGGACAAAGAAAGACATAATCTGCACATTACTGTATTCAAAGTAGAGGATATGGAATCACAGAATCTGCACATTACTGTTTTCAAAGTATAAGAGACAGAAACATAGAATCTGCACATTCCTGTATTCACAGTACAGGACATAGAAACATAGAATGTGCACATTACTGTTTTCAGAGTACAGGACATAAAATCATACAATGTGCACATTACTCTATTCAGAGTACAGGACATAGAAAAATAGCATGTGCACATTACTGTATTCAGAGTACAGGACATAGAAACATAGAATCTGCACATTACTGTATTCAGAGTGCAGGACATATATACCGCATGTGCACATTTCTGTATTCAAAGTACAAGACATAGAAACAAAGCATATGCACATTACTGTATTCAAAATAAAGGACATAGAAACATAGCATGAGCACACTACTGTATTCAAAGTACAGGGCATAGAAACACAGAATCTGCACATTACTGTATTGAAGTACAGGACATAGAAACACAGAATCTGCCCATTACTGCATATAAAAGTAGAGGACATAGAAACATAGCATGTGCACAATTCTGTATTCAAACTACAGGACATAGAAACATAGCATGTGCACATTAATGTACTGAAAAGTACAGGACATAGAAACATAGAATCTGCACTTTACTGTATTCAAATTAGAGCACATAGAAACAAAGAATATGCACATTTCTGTTTTCAAAGTAGAGGAATAGAGACATAGAATCTGCACATTACTGTATTCAAAGTAGAGGTCATGGAGTCATACAATCTGCACATTTCTATATTTATAGAACAGGACATGGTAAAATAGACTCTGCAAATTACTGTATTCATAGTACAGGACATAGAAATAAAGCATGTGCACATTACTTTATTCAGAGTATAGGACCTAGAAACATAGAATCTGCACCTTACTGTATTCAAAATACAGAACAGAGAAAATTAGCATGTGCACATTTCTGTATTCCAAGTACAGGACATAGAAACAAAGCATGTGCACATTACTGTCTTGAAAAGTACTGGGACATAGAAATATAGCATGTGCTCATTACTGTTTTTAAAAGTACCGGGACATAAAATCTACACATTACTGTATTCAAAGTACAGGACATAGAAACATAGAATCCGCACATTACTATATTCAAGTACAGGAAATAGAAACTCAGAATCTGCCCATTACTGTATATAAAAGTAGAGGACATAGAAATATAGCATGTGCACATTACTGTCTTGAAAAGTACTGGACATAGAAACAAAGCATGTTCTCATTATTGTATTTAAAAGTACAGGACATAGAAACATATCATGTGCTCATTACTGTATTTAAAAGTACAGGATATAGAAACATAGAATCTGCACATTATTGTATTTAAAGAAGTGGACATAGAAAGACAGAATCTGCCACATTACTGTATTCAAATTAAAGCACATAGAAACAAAGAATATGCACATTTCTGTATTCAAAGTAGAGGAATAGTGACATAGAATCTGCACAGTATTGTATTTATTGTGCAGGACATGGAAACATAGAATTTGCAAATTATTGTATTCATAGGACAGGACATAGAAATAAAGCATGTCCACATTACTTTATTCAGAGTATAGGACCTAGAAACATAGAATCTGCACATTACTGTATTCAAAATAAAGAACATAGAAACATAGCATGTGCACATTACTGTATTCAAAGTATAAGAGACATAAACATAGAATCTGCACATTCCTGTATTCAGAGTACAGGACATAGAAAGATAGAATGTGCACAATACTGTATTCAAAGTATAGGAGGTAGAAACATAGAATCTGCACATTACTGTGTTCAGTATACAGGACATGGAAACTTAGCATGTGCACATACTGTATTGAAAAGTACAGGACATAGAAACATAGCATGTGCACATTACTGTTTTTAAAAGTACAGGACATAGAATCTGCACATTACTGTATTCAAAGTACAGGACATAGAAACATAGAATCTGCGCATTCCTGTATTCAGAGTACAGGACATAGAAACAAAGCATGTGCACATTATTGTAATCAAAGTACCGGACATAGAAACATAGAATCTGCTCATTACTGTATTTTAAAGTACAGCACATAGAAACATAGCACGTGCACATTACTGTATTCAACCTATGAAAGACAAAAAACTTAGAATCTGCCCATTCCTGTTTTCAGAGTACAGGACATAGAAACATAGGATCTGCACATTACTGTATTCAGAGTACTGACAAAGAAACGTAGAATCTGCACATTACAGTGTTCAAAGTACAGGACAAAGAAACATAGCATGTGCACATTACTGTATTCAAAGTACAGAACTTAGAAATATAGCATGTGCACATTACTGTATTTAAAGTAAAGGGCATAGAAACACAAAATCTGCACTTTACTGTATTCAAGTACAGGACATAGAAACTCAGAATCTACCCATTACTGTATATAAAAGTAGAGGACATAGAAATATAGCATGTGCACATTACTGTCTTGAAAAGTACTGGACATAGAAACATAGCATGTGCTCATTATTGTATTTAAAAGTACAGGACATAGACACATACAATCTGCACATTATTGTATTCAAAGTAGAGGACATAGAAAGACAGAATATGCACATTACTGTATTCAAAGTAGAGCACATAGAAACATAGAATCTGCTCATTGCTGTATTCAAAGTAGAGACATAGAAAAATAGAATCTGCACATTACTGTATTCAAAGCAGTGGACATGGAATCACGGAATCTGCACATTACTGTATTCAAAGTAGAGGGACATGGAATAATAAATTCTGCACATTTCTGTATTTATAGAACAGGACATGGAAACATAGACTCTGCACATCACTGTATTTATCGTACAGGACATGGAAACATAGAATCTGCACATTACTGTATTTTTTGTATTGGACATGGAAAGATAGAATCTGCACTTTACTGTATTCAAAGTACAGGACATGGAAACATAAGATCTGCACATTACTGTATTCAAAGTACAGGGCATAGAAACATAGGATCTGCACATTACTGTATTCAAAGTACAGGGCATAGAAAAATAGAATCGGCTCATTACTGTATTTAAAGTACAGGATTTAGAAACATAGATTCCGCACATTACTCTAGTCAAAGTACAGGCCATTGAAACATAGAATTTGCACATTACTGTATTTAAAGTACAGGACACAGAATCATGGAAGCTGCACATCATTGTATTCAAAGAAGAGGACTTTGAAACATAGAATTTGCACATTACTGTATTCATAGTACTGGACACAGAAACAAAGGTTGTGCACAGTACTGTATTCAAAGTACCGGAGATAGAAACATAGAATCTGCCCATTACTGTATTTAGAAGTACAGCACATAGAAACATAGCAGCCCAGATATTCAAACTGTGCCCTAAATGAGCGCAACAGCAGGAGCAAGCACAAACCAATTGCGCATATGCACTACAGGTGCGATATTCAAACATGGAGCAGAACAAATTGCACAAGCAACCAACGTCTGAATATCGCACATACTGTGCCATAGCGCAACCAGGAAGGAGAAGCTGAGCCGAAATGTTGCGCTATAGCGCAACCAGGGCAGCCCATCTGTGCAGTCCAGAGGTGCCATAGCGCAAGCAGAGCCCCCCCAGAGCAATGGAACTGCACATCCAGGGAGGCAGGCTGGGGCCCACCACCAACCATGCCACACATGGGCACAGGAACACACTGCAGAACCAACACCACACCTGCACACCCCAAGCACAGCATCACTGGGGGTGTGACGGATGATCTACTGGCCCATCGGGACAAGCCAACAAAGCATAGCAGAGCCATGACACTCCAGCACAACCACTGGCACACAGTGCCACACACAGGGGGTTGACAACCACAGTGCACATCAGCCCCCCGTACACACAGCACACCCTGCACTGTGACTCCAAGACACCACCTATGTGCAGTGACTGGCACTGCAGGAAACCATGCATCCCCCCAGCACACGTCAACCCCGTGCAGCACAGAAGCCTACAAGCCAGACACACCCTGTGCACCCAGCAGTGGGTGGCAGCAGATGGCAAGACCAACAGAAAGTCACTGCCATGCTGGAGATACCTTCCCATGCACACACGCACACACACACACACACACACATACCCAGGACCACACCACCCCAGATGGCATGTACACCCCTGCAACTGAGCACCCATAGCCAGCTGCAAATCAGAGACCAACACATTATTCTTATCAAAATACAAATGTATATTGAGATAAACAACATAACCATAACAATAAAAACTATTTACAAAGGGGGGACGGGTACAAGGTAGGGGTGTTCAAGGGGTAGGGATGACAAACTTGGAGAGGGAAGGCAGGGTGGTAGGGATGGGAGAAGTGGGAAGGGTAACAGAAGTTGTGGGCCAGCCGGCCGCTCGTCTTCTGGCTGGTGTCGGCCCATCCCGTGCCACCATCAGCGAAGGCCATGTCGGTGTATTGATTGCAGGATGGCCTGGTTGTCTGCCAGCAGCTGTCTGAGTCCCCAGACATCCCTCCCAATGCGCTGGAGAACCTCAAGGCCTAGAAAAATGGGAACACAGTCAATGGCTGTGACTGACCACAACCCTGAACACCACCCAACCTGCAAGCCATATAGCCCAATGTCCCGCACCTGTGATGGCATGCACCCACCCACAGTGAACATGCACATAGCCTTCACAAACAGGCAGCACCAGCTATGTGCACCACTGCACACACACACACACACTGCCCATGTCCATCACAGCACAAACAAGGCTGTCAAGTGATGTGGCAACATGGTGCAATGCCAGTTACACAGCTATGTGCCCAGTGTATGCATGGACCACCAGTGACTCATACACAGATGTGCTGTGATACTGGACAGTGATGCATGTCACCTGTGTCGTGCATACAGACATTGAGACATAGACAGTGTCAGCAGATAAGGGCCTATGGCCAACCCAGTCTGTGCATTTGAGCTTGTAAGTTCACTTTGTTGTCCTAGAAGTCTGTTGCCCTTACCCTGACCTCCAGAATTCTGTTATGTCTATCCGGTGCATTCTGAAATCCCGTGATTGTTTCAGCACCCACCACTTCCTCTGGCAGGAGTGTTCACTTGTCCACCACCCATTCTGTCAGAACATTCTTTCTCATGTTTCCTCTGAATCGTCCTCCTCCAACTTCATCAATGCCCTCCTGGTCCTGGAACATCTTTTCTCTTCAAAATAGTGTTTCCCTGCATATTCCTCCCTGTAAAGATACTTGTATCATCTCTATCACTTATCCCTCTCTTCCTCCTCCCTCCAGGCTCCAGGGAGTACATGTTCAGTTGAATCCAACCTGTCTCCATAGGACTTGTGATGCAAACAATGCACCATCTTTGTTGCCCTCCTCTGAACCTTCTCTGCCCACTCGTCCTTACATAGGTATGATCTCAGAAATGTACACTGTACTCCAGACGGGGCCTCACTAGTGTCTTGTATGGTGGAATTATGACCTCCCTTTCCTGCATGGTTGTATTGTGCAGGATACAGATCTCCCAGCAGGCAATAGCATCAATGAAGTCATGTGCTCACATTGCTCAAGCAACTGTGTCTGCGTTGTTGCTATTGCTGCTGCTGCTGCATTGCTGCCGCTGCTGCTGCTGGTAAGGGAGTGCAACCCATGCTAGCCCAAGCCCTGGCACGGCCCACCGTCAACGCCAGGCCTGCATCCTCCACATCCCAGCCTGTGGGAGACATATGTTGAGACAAACATCAGTGTGACTCAAAGCAGACTGACCCCTGCACCAGTGAGGTGCCTGCCCACACAAGCCATACCCATTCATCTCACAGCTGCACACTGACACAGCCAACGTGGCTGAGCCATCACCTATGCGCAACCACAAAACACACACACACCACCTACAGAATACAGGTGCATAGATGGTACACACACACAAGCCTGGGCACCACGCCCCACCACAGCATGACGCAGCCTCGCCAACACATCCGGATCCCCTCCGGGCGGAGATCACTATGCAGAATGCCGGCACTGCTCAGCAGACAGGCACCATCCAGTGACCCCAGGGTCAGTGGCCACTTGCTGCCACACTTGTGTTCTTGCAATGAGTGAGGGTGCCTCACCATAAAAGTGCACCATAGTGGTGCTCCACTAGGAGCCACCAGGATGGCCACTTCAAGTTGGCTCCAGGACACAGCCCTCCTCCCTAGCCATAATTTTCCAACTTTACAGCAGGCAATATGAACCCGCTGTGCCATACTTCGTGGAGATGTTGTGCAATAGACCACCACAGGCTCCAATCGCGCGGACCGAACAGCGCCGTCACTTCACGCCAGCGCTGTCACCGGAACAGCGCAATGGGGCGATACACATGGCAGCGAACAGCGCTTCGGGGCAAGGTCATACACAAGGTCATGTTCAATGACGCAAGGCTACGCACAGTGCCATCTGACGTATCGGCATCCTGCACGACCGACCAGCTGTGTACCAGTGCCACAGTGGACTATTGTGCAGTAGTGCCACAGCACCATGTAGTGTCCATTGCTGTAGCACCACTGGCACAATGGTGGCCATGGCCTGAATTGCCGATCGCGCTCAGCACATCAGCAGCACGACAGATGCCTGCATAAGCTATCTGGGCATGTGCAATGCAGTGTACCACACAGTCACAGATCTGCACCATTGGCTCAGCCGACTCATCCATATTGCACAAAGTGCAGATTCGCGATAATTCAGCCGACATGCAAATCATCCTGATCAGCCATTCAAAGCGCAGTGGTGCGATTTGCATGTCATTAAGAGTTGCTCCTCTCTAATTTGCATGTATTGCGCTATAAATCTGCGACATTGGGCTCGCTGGCCAGATTCGGTTACTGCAGGTGAGAGGTGAGTTGCATGCTGTGTGATGTTCTGGACAATGGTCATGGGAAAATGCTGTAGACTGCACAGTGACAGATGTCCACTTCCCCCCATACAGATCGCCATGACCGAGCAGAGCCAAGGTGAGGGTGAGGACGATGGGCGTAGGAGAAGGCTCAACTTCACAGCAGCAGAGACAGAGACCCTCTTCCAGGCCTACCTGGATGACGAGCCAGTACTAAGTGGACGGAGGGGCACCCCTCAGTCCCGTGCGGCTGCATGGGAGGGGGTAGCTCAGGCCGTTAACCTGCACGGAAGCCACCAGCGCTCCGTGCAGGAATGCAAGAAGAAGATGGGGACAGACTGCAGGAGGTTGAAGGAGAAGGTGGCAGCCTACAGGGCGCCGCGTGCTGGCACTGGTGGGGGCCTGCCAGTGGTGTTGGAGCTGACTCCGACTGAGGAGACACTGGTCACATCCATGCAGTGGAGCGCTGTTGACGGCGTACCAGGAGGTGGATTCCAGACAGGTGGAAGCCCATCACTGCACGGTATGACATGGTGGTGGTGTTTGGGGGGTGGGGGGAAGGCTGTTCACATGCACTCACATGTACTCTCTTTCTGTTACAGATCCTGTTCATCTTCAGGAGACGGTGGTGGTGGGTCCAGGCAGTGATGATGACCTGCTGGACATGGAGGAGGGTCCATCCACCTCTATCACCAGCCAGCAGGCACTGCAGCAGCATGCACGCTGGGCCGCCAACCTGGTGTCAGTGATATGGGTGTGGGGGGTGCACAGCTTGTGTCTCAGCAGTCTGGCATGCAAGCATGCCAGCACGCTGTGACCATGGCTGTAGCACGTACCTGCACCATTGATGATACAAGGACTGCAATGGGCAGTGATAGGTGTGTGTCCCATGGCGGACACACAGCAGGCCAGCACGTGCCCCTGGGCCTTTCTGGTTCCAACTTGTGTACCAGCATGCTGGCACAGTTCCAGGCTGTGCCTGTCAGCACCGGTGGAATGAGTGGACCCTGGGGCAGAGCGGTTGGAGGGGCAGCAGCAGTCACCCACCAGGTCTGGGGGTACAGTGTCAAGCGGTGACACATGTCCGCCACCCTTTGATCCACCCATTCCTGGTCCTGGTGAACAGCACCCACCCTCAAGGGGTGTTGTGCATCAGGACCTTCCACACCCTGGGGGACAGGATGCCGTTGGGGCACAGTACCCATTGGAGGAGCACACCCGCCTGCTGCAGGAATCAGTACAGCTGCAGAGGTGGGTTGCAATGTCCATGGAGGCACTGTCTGTGTCCATGGAGTGGCACAGCAGGGAATGTGCTCTGGACTGTGCTGCACTGGTCCATATGCGGATGGATGTGACCGCCGCCATTGACAGGCTGACCCAGGCAGTGGTCTCTGTCTTGGCCACATTGGGCACACATTCAGGTACCCCTGTACTGCACACCCCACACAGTTCACTCTCCACTCCCCATTCCCAGCGTCATGCGACACCAGGCCTGTCAACACCGGGTTCTGCTGTGGGCATCCCGAGCACCCCGGTGCAGGTTTGTTCAGCATGCTGCAGACCCCTGTGCGGGCAAGGTCACGTTCGCGCAGTGGGACCCCTGGTGGTGCAACAGTGCCACCCCATGTGGCCCTGCTCCAGCCTGCCAGTGCTGTTGGATCACAGCAGGGCTGCCCACGCATCTGGTGGCTGTGGGACAGTGCTACATGACTGAGCTGTCTCCCTGGTGTGGGCTATCTGGTGCTGCCCTGTGTGCAATGTGTGTCATGGTGGAGCGTGCACTGCTGGAGTGCTCTGCTCTGCCTTGACACAGGACCACCTGCACACCACCCAGCTGCTGTCCACAGGTGCGTGTGCATGATGATGCCTGCATTGTACTGTACACCAAGGTGCAAGGGTGCCCAGCATCTGACACACGTACTTGGACAGTACAGGTGGTGGGGGTGGTCGGTGGTGCTGTGTGTTAGCAATGTCAGTTCTGCAGTGTTGTGCATCTGCCCATGTACACTCTGTGCCTGGTGTGTGTGTCCATATGAGTGCTCACCCCTCCCTGATGGTGTGTTGGTATGCCTCGTATGCCACTCCCCTGACCGTCATGCACCCCTGGTGTGTTCCCCTGTGTGCCTGTGGTTTACGCATGGACAGTGTTGGTTGCACATGTCCCCTTGACTTACCTGTGTTGTGCATAGTGCTCCTCTGTGATGGTGTCCCAGTGCAGCTGGGCCTGCCGGATCAGTTGGGGTCCCGCCGTCCTGGGGGGCTGCTCATCACCATCATCACCCGGCACCACTGGCGTCCCCATCGCTGTCCCCCTCTTCGACCTGTATGGCTATCCCATGGTCTTTGGCCATGTTGTGCAGGATGCAACAGGCCAGGAATATCCCACAGGCCTTTTGGGGGCTGTACTGTAGGGCACCGCCGGAGGTGTCTAGGCATCGGAAGCATGCCTTGAGCATCCCAAACACCCACTCTATGATGTTGCATGTTGCGGCATGTGCCTCATTATAGCATTGCTGCACTGGGGTCATGGGGCACCGGTACGGTGTGAGCAGCCAGGGATGGAGTGGGTATCTGCTGTCACCTGTGTGGAGATAGTGGAGATCAGTCTCATGTTCAGGTCCATATTGGCCATCTCCCTGTGTGCCACTACCATGGCACCTTTGGCATTCCCACCCTTGCCCCGAGTTTGCATTCCATACATGTGTACTCACCCACTAGATGTCCTGTGGGGATGTCCCCACTCTCAAATCGATGGCACAGTGCAGACTGATAACATATGAAGGCATCATGTGCTCCCACCAGGGTGTGTGGCACAGACATTGATATATGTGCCGATGGCATCACACACCACTTGGCAGTTGACACTAGGGAATCCCTTTCTGTTCCGATATCTCTGCGAGGCCATTGGGGCCAGGTGGCATGCAGAATGACCACATGGGTGCAATCTATGGCTCCTAGCATGTCAGGCATCGTGCTACCCTGTGGAACTCCTGCATGTTTGCTATACGCTCTGCCATGGTGCTGGGGAAATGGATGTACTCCGCGGCATGTGGCAGCAGTGTGCTGAGGATTAGGTGAGGATGCATGGCTGGCCGACTGTGTGATGCCTGTGGTGTCCCTTGTCGGCCTCTGGAAGGTGCCCGTGGTGAGCAGGCACATGCAGGCTGTAACCTTGGTCTCCACCAACAGAGCGTGACTCCGTCATCAGGGTGCCTGCATCACATCACTGCACAGCTCACAGAGCCATCTCAGTATTGCCCTGTTCAGGTGGTACTGGCCCACGATCTCTACATCTGTGTACAGCTCAAAGCTGATGCGGGCATGGTACCGCCTGTCAGGGCATACCACGACCGGCCCTTCCACGGCCACGTCCCCTGCAGCATACTCTCACCCCTCATACACAGCTTCCATGTGGAAACTGGCACTGTCCATCTCCCTGGCTTCTGACTCCCCCGGCTGGTGTTGCTGTGTTACCCCCGCTGTCCTCAATGCTACTTCCACTGCACCGGGCACCCCCCGCTGGCCTTTACAGACTATGGCCCGCACTTTCCTTGCCTGCCCTTTGCTGGTTGGCTGGCTGGCTGTCTCTCTCTCTCTCTCTCTCTCTCTCTCTCTCTCTCCCATTTGGCAGCCTGGTAGCGTTCTTGAGCTGCTTCCTTGAGTCTTTTTATTTTGGCTCATTTCCGATAGTGCACAATTTCCAGCTGTGCCACTCTTGCGCGTCGCGCAGAATCTTTGAATATCTCATTGCGGTCTTTATGTGGATTCACCCCCTTCGTTTGCGCATGCCTTCATTTTCATTGCGCTGTTGCTCAGCATGTTTTTGTGGGCGCAACTGCCTCCTTCTGAATATCGCTAAATGGCGCATTTTCAGACTTGCGCATGACGCAACCCATTTGAATATCCGGCCCGGCACGTGTGCATTACTGTATTCAAAGTACAGGAGAAAGAAACATGGCATGTGCACATTACTGTATTCAAAGTACAAGACATAGAAACACAGATTGTGCACATTTCTGTATTGAAAAGTACAGGACATAGCAACATAGCATGTGCACTTTACTGTATTTAAAAGTACAGGTCATAGGAACATAGCATGAGCACATTTCTGAATACAAACTACAGGACACAGAAACATAGAATGTGCATATTACTGTATTTAAAAGAACAGGACATAGAAAAATAGCTTGTGCACATTACTGTATTCAAGGTACAGGACGTAGCAACATAGAATCTTCACATTACTGTATCTCAAAGCACAAGACGTAGAAACATAGAATCTCTACGTTACTGTATTTCAAAGTACAGGACATAGAAACATAGAATCTGCACATTACTGTTTTTAAAGTACAGGACGTAGAAACATAGATTCTGCACATAACTGTATTCAAAGTACATGACAGAGAAACATAGCATGTGCACATTACCGTATTCAAAGTACAGGACATAGAAACATAGCATGTGCACATTACTGTATTGTAAAGAACAGGACATAGAAACATAGCATGAGCACATTTCTGTATTCAAACTACAGGTAATAGAAACACAGCATGTGCACATTACTGTATTTAAAAGTGCAGGACATAGAAACATAGCATGTGCACATTACTGTATTCAAGGTACAGGACATAGAAACATAGAATCTGCACATTACTGTATCTAAAGTACAGGATGTAGAAACATAGAATCTGTATGTTACTGTATTTCAAAGAACAGGACAAAGAAACATAGAATCTGCACATTACTGTGTTTAAAGTACAGGACATAGAAACATAGATTCTGCACACATTGCTGTGTTTAAAGTACAGGATGTAGAAACACAGAATCTGCACATTACTGTGTTTAAAGTACTGGACGTAGAAACATAGAATCTGGACATTATTGTATTCAAAGCACAGGACATAGAAACACAGAATCTGCACATTACTATATTCAAAGTACAGGACATAGAAACACAGAATCTGCACATTACTGTATTCAAAGTTCAGGACATAGAAACATAGCATATGCACATTACTGTATTGAAAAGTACAGGACACAGAAACATAGCATGTGCTCATTACTGTATTTAAAAGTACAGGATATAGAAACATAGAATCTGCACATTATTGTATTCAAAGTAGAGGACATAGAAAGACAGAATCTGCACATTTCTGCATTCAAAGTAGACATAAAGACATAGAATCTGCACATTACTGTATTCAAAGTAGAGGACATGGAATCACAGAATCTGCACATTACTGTTATTCAAAGTAAAGGACATCGAATCATACAATCTGCACATTTCTGTATTTCTAGAACAGGACATGGAAACATAGACTCTGCACATTATTGTATTTATAGTACAGGACATGGAAACATAAAATCTGCACATTACTGTATTTATAGTACAGGACATGGAAAAATAGAATCTGCAAATTACTGTATTCAAAGTACAGGGCATAGAAACGTAGAGTCTGCTCATTACTGTCATTAAAGTACAGGACATAGAAACAGAATCTGTACATTACTGTATTTAAAAGTACAGGATTTAGAAACATAGGCCCAGATATTCAAAAGGGTTGCGCCATGCGCAACAGGGTTGCTCATGCGCAAGTCCAAAACTGCGCCATTTCGTGATATTCAGAAGGAGGCAGTTGGGCCCCCGAAAACATGCTGAGCAATAGCGCAATGAAAATGAAGGCATGCGCAACTGAAGGGGAGGATCATGCATAAAGACTGCAATGCGATATTCAAAAGACTGCGCAGCCAATGCACAATAGCGGCACAACGGAAACTGCGCGGAAATGAGCCAAAATAAAAAGGCTCAAGGAAGCAGCGCAAGAGCGCTACCAGCTGCCAAGTGGGGAGAGAGAGAGAGACAGACAGAGACAGACAGACAGACTTAAAGGGCAGGCAAGGAAAGTGTGTCCCATAGTTTGTAGAGGCCAGCGGGGGGTGCCCGGTGCAGTGGAAGTAGCAGTGACGACAGCGGGGTAACACAGCAACAGCAGCTGGGGGCAGAAGCCAGGGAGATGGACAGTGCCAGCTTTCACATGGAAGCCATAACGAGGGGTGAGAATCCATGCTGCAGGGGACATGGCCCTGGAAGGACCCGTGTCGCGGATGCGCCGCCTCGCCCTGCCGGGGTGGGGAGGGTGGGGCTTCGTGGGTGGGTGGGTGGGGGACACTAGCCACCGGCGAGATGTCATGGGGGTGCCAATTTACATTCTGCCTGCACCTGGGATTACGGGGTCCACTGACCACCAGGGAGCTGTTCGTGGGGGCACTTTACATACTGCCCGCGATTGGGCACTAGGAACATGTTCGTGGGGTTCATTTACATTCTGCCCACCTATCGGCATTACGGTCCACTGGACCACTAGGGAGACGCTTGGGGGCTATTTACATTCTGCCCGCGATCGGGCTGGTGGGGAGTACACTATGCCCGGGCGATCGGGCTGGGGGGCACAGGGACTGAGTTAGAGCCAGCCACAGGTGGCAGCTGCTGTGTTGCACCCTGCAATACAGCAGTCACCTGTGGGTGGCTCTCTACTTAAGCCTTTTTTTGGCTCAAAGTTGTGCAGGCGCTGGTTGGGGTTGTGCTCGCACAATTCTGCACAGCCCGGGTGAATACGGGCTGTGCAGTTTATGCATGGTTCCTCCCCCTCCTGTTGAGCATGCATTCATTTGCATTGCGCTGTTGCTCAGCCTGTTTTCAGTGGCGCAACTGCCTCCTGCTGAATATCGCAGAATGGTGCAATGTAGGACTTGAGCATGTGCAGCCCTGTTGAGCATGGCGCAACCCTTTTGAATATCTGGCCCTCCATGTTCTCCTGTGGGGAAAAATGTTTTTTGTGTGTTTTTGACCACTTTATATCTCCCAAACTATAAAAGCTGCCATCATGAAACTTTCCACATCTTGTGACACTGATCACATGACACCACATTCCAATGTTTGAATTGATTGTTTGTATAATGACAAAGTTATTAAGCTGCAAAAAATTGAGATTTAACATTGAAAGGATGTACCAACCCTAACTATAAGGCCACTATTGTGCCCTGAAAATTTGATCCTAGCAAGGCCTATGTGTTCTTCCTATAGGATTTTCAGGCAAGAGGGAGCATATGTCCATCTAACCCGTCCGCCATACATTTCAACAGCTGTAACCCCAGCTTCCTCCCTCCAGGAGATACTTAACTTATCTAATCTACATTTACATTTATAAATTGACACTTGTAACTATTGTCTCATAATGCGTTCCAGATTTGTACCACCCTCTGTGTAAAGCATGTTCCTCTCTTTTCTGTGTTATAAGTACACTATAGCAATTGGGACATATTCCCCTCTAGTTCTTTACCCCTGCTCTTTGAATTCAAGATAAAACATTCTCTTATATTGTCATTTAATATTTTCTTCTACACAGCTGTCAAGTTGATTCTGAGTCTCCTAATTTCTAAACTAAACCGTCCTTGTCTGTTCAATCTCTTGTCATATGATAGCCCGTCCACCCTTCTTTATTTGCATGTTTCAGTTATCGGTGACTGTAGGGGATAGTGACAATGACTGGGTGCACTGCCGCTGGCACCCTGTTTAGGTGGCACCCACTAGGGGACGGTGACAATGACTGGGTGCACTGCCACTGGCACCCTGTTTAGGTGGCACCCACTAAGGCACGGTGACAATGACTGGCTGCATTGCCACTGGCACCCTGTTTAGGTGGCACCCACTAGAGGACGGTGACAATGACCGGGTGTACTGCTGCTGGCACCCTCTTTAGGTGGCACCCACTAGGGGACGGTGACAATGACTGGTTGCATTGCTGCTGGCACCCTGTTTAGGTGGCACCAACTAGGGGACGGTGACAATGACTGGGTGCACTGTCGCTGGCACCCTGTTTAGGTGGCACCCACTAGGGGACGGTCCCAATGACTGGGTGCACTGCTGCTGGCACCCTGTTTAGGTGGCACCCACTAGGGGACGGTCCCAATGACTGGGTGCACTGCCGCTGGCACCCTGTTTAGGTGGCACCCACTAGGGGAGGGTGACTATGACTGGCTGCACTGCTGCTGGCACCCTGTTTAGGCAGCACACAGGAGGGGACGGTGACTATAACTGGCTGCACTGCCGCTGGCACCCTGTTTAGGTGGCACCCGCTAGGGGACAGTGACAATGACTGGCTGCACTGCCGCTGGCTCCTTGTTTAGGTGGCACCCTCTAGGGGACGGTGACAATGACTGGCTGCACTGCCGCTGGCTCCCTGTTTAGGCGGCACCCACTAGGGGACAGTGACAATGACTGGCTGCACTGCCACTGGCTCCCTGTTTAGGTGGCACCCACTAGGGGACGGTGACAATGACTGGCTGAACTGCCGCTGGCACCCTGTTTTGGTGGCACCCACTAGGGGAGGGTGACAATGACTGGCTGAACTGCCGCTGGCACCCTGTTTAGGTGGCACCCACTAGGGGACGGTGACAATGACTGGGTGCACTGCCGCTGGCACCCTGTTTAGGTGGCACCCACTAAGGCACGGTGACAATGACTGGCTGCATTGCCACTGGCACCCTGTTTAGGTGGCACCCACTAGAGGACGGTGACAATGACCGGGTGTACTGCCGCTGGCACCCTCTTTAGGTGGCACCCACTAGGGGACGGTGACAATGACTGGTTGCATTGCTGCTGGCATCCTGTTTAGGTGGCACCAACTAGGGGACGGTGACAATGACTGGGTGCACTGTCGCTGGCACCCTGTTTAGGTGGCACCCACTAGGGGACGGTCCCAATGACTGGGTGCACTGCCGCTGGCACCCTGTTTAGGTGGCACCCACTAGGGGATGGTCCCAATGACTGGGTGCACTGCCGCTGGCACCCTGTTTAGGTGGCACCCACTAGGGGAGGGTGACTATGATTGGCTGCACTGCTGCTGGCACCCTGTTTAGGCAGCACACAGGAGGGGACGGTGACTATAACTGGCTGCACTGCCGCTGGCACCCTGTTTTTGTGGCACCCACTAGTAGAGGGTGACCATGACTGGCTGCACTGCTGCTGGCACCCTGTTTCGGTGGCACCCTCTGGGGAGGGTGACCATGACTGGCTGCACTGCCACTGGTACCCTGTTTCGGTGGCACCCACTAGGGGAGGGTGACCATGACTGGCTGCACTGCCGCTGGCACCCTGTTGAGGTGACACCCACTAGGGGACAGTGACAATGACTGGGTGCACTGCTGCTTGCACCCTGTTTAGGTGGCACCCGCTACTGCGCTATAACAACACAGTTCAAAGGATGGAGTTCCACCATGCAATATATAGAAGATAATGCCTGATTAACAGTGGTTAACCACAATGTAATCACCTCAAGCAGTTGCCAGGACAACCAAGTAAGCCTCAAGAGTGCAGTTCGAGAGGTTTAGAGTTGTTATGGTAACCGTGAGAGGTTATTATGTCCATGGTAGACCACTGTTACTCAGGTATTGTAGTTGATAATGTATGGAAAAACTAGCCACTGTGGGGAAAAAGTAAGTTTTTTTCAATGTACGTTTATTCTCCCGCTCATCTATGAATGCCTTTTGGTTTGAATGTTCAGGAACGGGAGTGCTGAATTTAGCCATTGTGATCTATATTGCAGCAGGTCTGTAACTGTCTGAATGGAATGTCTGTGTTTTGAATGAATGTCCAAGCAGCAGATCACCTTTCCTTTCCAAGAATTTTGACAGGTGGTGACATTCTATCCTGTAATTCCATCATCATGACCTAGTTAAGCAAGGTTTACAGCATACTGATGTCATTATGATGGGATTATCAGGATATAAACTGATCAAAAACAGGGGTTAATAGGCATTGTCCATGCATTATATAAGAAATTTATGTATTTTACTATTAAGAAGTTAATTACCTTCACGAACTGCCCAAAGTAGGTCGGCACCTCATAACCATCTGTTCTTTTGATAAAAATCCACATACGATGTATCAGGATAAAAGCCTTTTATTATCAAAAATAGGCAAGCAAGTCAGTAAACTTACAAGACGTGGGCTCGATACACCTTGACCCTCCCCACGGAACCAAACATTTTTGCATCACAACTACGCTTTCTCAAGGCTGTGGCAATAAGACTGCTGTTTCTCAATAAATATTTGTAATGTGTATTTTTAATTATGGTTAGGCAAGCTTTCTAGTATTGGATACAACTATTCAAAACCTGTCTTTTTTTGTGGCAATTTGTTTACATGGGATAAATATATGGGAACATGTCGTCACCTTTAAACCTCACCTTTAATGAAGGTATATAAGGTGTATTATCCCTTATTGCCACAGCCTTGAGAAAGCGTAGTTGTGACGCGAAAACGTTTGGTTCCCTGGGGAGGGGCAAGGTGTATCGAGCCCACATCTTGTATGTTTACTGACCTGTTTGCCTATTTTTGATAATAAAAGGCTTTTATCCTGATATATCGTATGTGGATTTTTACCAAAAGAACAGATGGCTATGAGGTGCCGACCTATTTTGGACAGTTTGTGAGTACTTTGGATTTGGTTTTGGCCCCATACTTGTGGTGTTTGCAGCCGCCTATGCATGTTGGTGGAATTGTTCTATATAATTGGCGTGCTCTGATGACTGTCTGTGGACTTGTTGTTGCATCTTTAATTACAAGGCAAAAGTGATAAAATCTTTATATCAGCACAAAGATGTCAAATGATAATGCATTTGGAGTCAGTAACATTGCCCCTCCCCAACAGGTTTTGTCTAGTACATTTATTGAATCATTATTTGCTCAAAAAGATGCCATAAATCCCTTTCTACAAAAACGTTATGACAATCATTGCCATGGTCAGCAAGATATCATACAAGAAAATGATGCTGTCATTGATATAAAAAAAGCTTTTTTCTTGTTGCAAAAAACAGCGTTAAAAGCACGCCATCTCTATTGGCAGACAGTATCATTAACAGCATATTTATCTGTTAATAGAACACCACGGTGCTTACGTTGGACAATCAAGCCAGCATTTGGTGGCAATAGAGAGTAATTTATTATGGGTTGGCAACAACATCTTTTAAAATCCACTGCTGGATTAATTGAATATATTTTAAAGGATGCAGAAACGGTGGAACAAGAAATTAAAAGAGAATTAATTGAAAGGGAAAGGGTGGTACTTTCTTTTGTTGATCTTGTGGAGTACTTTCAATATCGCAGACAATTGGAAGATACAATTAAAAAACAAGATGATAAAACTGAGAAAGTGAAGATTGGCAAATTTGAACGGGATAGGAGGGATTATGAATGTGGAAGGATTTTTGAGTGGAATAAAACTATGAAGCCGGTTAAATCTATATTAAAGAAACAAGCTACATTTGTAAATGATAAATCATTACATTCAGACGTTTATACGAGTGGATCTGAACTTGAAGTGACAAGTCCTTTTTTGGATTACAGTCAAGAGAGTGTCCCTTCAAATCAAGAAGCGTACAGGGCACAACAAGAAAAACTGAGTTTAAAAGCAGTTTTGAGTGTGGATTGGGAGATGCAGAACAAAACCTCTACCCCGCATCCGCACCCCCAACCCCATTCCCAGATGTACCCTCTACACAGTCGATTGAAGTCCATGCCTATGCAGGAGGCTTCAGAGAGACAATTGAGATGCAGTCCAAGATTCACCAGGTTTCAAGAAGAACAGTACGAAGGGGTACATGAGGGAGAGGGAGGAAGAATGAGAGAAAATGGGGAGGCAGGAGGATGTATCAGCGATGGGGGAGAGGGTCATACCACAGACACAAAAGAAATTATTAGATGGTGAAGAAAAAGTGGTGATTAACATCTCTGACCATGTTCTGACTGAATCAGAGCTGAAAGTTTTGGAAAAGGGACTTTTGTTTGTTGCAACATTTAGTCTGAATAAATTTGAAACGGTTGTGGACTTTTATAAATTCACTCGAAAATTGAACTTGAAAGCACTTTTTTTTATGAAGAGAAACGGGAATGTAATGAGTTAGACAAAGGCAGTGAGACAGTAGATCAATTTGAAACTGTTCCTACCTTTAAAAAATAGATCCACCTTTTTTCCTCCACAAAATCCTGCAGTTATGGTATTTGAGAATGCATGCATTCAGGATTTAGAAAATTTATTGGTATCACCATCGAGATATTACAACTGTACAAGGGAGGAAAATGCAGCTATTTGTGCTTTAAAAAACAACAAAATGATTACTATAAAACCAGCTGACAAAGGAGGATCTGTGGTAGTTATAAACACCAAAGAATACGAACTGAGAATGTTACACCAACTTGAAAATATAGATTTCTATGAAAGCTTGTCTTGTGATCCTGTGAATAAGTTTAAACGAGAGATCTATGATATTCTGCATGAAGCATTAATGGAAGGTTTAATCAGTCATGACATATATGAATTTTTGTCTATAAAACAGCCAATAAAATCTGTTTTATATGGACTTCCTAAAATTCATAAATGTTTAAAGAATCCACCATATAGACCGATAGTGGCTAGTATTGGATCTTTGACTGATAATATTGCACATTTTGTGGATTATTTTATTAAACCTATTGCACAAAACACTCGGTCATATTTAAAGGATACAGCGCAAATCATGGATTTTTTTGGCGGACATTGATATGAGCCCACAGTCAAGTTTTGCAACTTTGGATGTTTGTTCCCTATACACTAACATTCCACATAATGAAGGGCTGGAAAGTTTAAGAGAGAGAGTTTATATGAAAAGACCTCATATTCACATGCATTTGTGGAATTTCTCATTATGCTGACTGAAAAAGTTCTTACTTGCAATACTTTCATTTTTGATAGTAAGATGTTTCTGCAGAAAAAGGGAACAGCCAAGGGTGCAGCCATGGCTCCCAATTATGCGATCAGATACCTATCGAAATGGGAAGAAAAGTTTATTTTTGGTGAGGAGAATCCGTTTTTGGATAAAATTGATTTTTACAAACATTATATAGATAATTTATTTTTTATTTGGAAAGGTTTTGTAGGGGAATTGGGATTGTTTAAAGTTTTTTTTAGAAAAATCGAATTGCAACCTCAAATTTGAACTAAAAGTGGATCCTGATGAAATTAATTTTTGGGATTTAATGGTAAAAAAAGAAAATAATGGGGATATCAGTACTAAGTTGTTTAGGAAAAGTACTGATAGAAATAGTATATTGCATTTTCAGAGCTGTCATCCAAAACATGTTACAAAAAATATACCAGTTGGACAGTTTTTGCGATATAAGCATAATTGCTCATATGAAGGGGATTATGAAAAAGGTGCTGAGGAGTTAACAAAGAGATTTTTACAACATGGCTATAGTATGAAATGTATACAAGAGGGACGTAGGAAAGCTGAGTATAAGTGGAATAAAAGACATGTTTTGGATCAACAAGAAAAGAAGGGTATTGTATGCAAATATGATGTTCCCAAATTTGTCACCACTTTTAGCCCACAGGCTCATTCGTTTATTCATATAATCAAAAAAACATTGGCTTATATTATCAGTAGATTATAGGTTTAAAGATTTGGTAGAGAATTTTCCAAAAATTGTATACAAAAGAGGTCATAATTTGCGAGATCAATTGGTACATAGTTACTATAGTGGGGAGTCAAAAAAATGTGACTAAAATAAGTATTTTGCCTAATGGTACCTTCCGATGTGGAAATTGCCATTTTTGTAAATTTATGAAGACTGGCAATATGTTTAAACAACCAGTAACAGGGGAACAATATAAAATGTTGACTTTTGCAAACTGTAATACTTTGAATGTGGTATATTTGGCGTGTTGTGATTAATGTACTGGTTTTTATGTGGGTAAAACAACCCAAAAATTGAAAGAAAGGATAGGACAACATATTAGGAGTATTGCACACGCTGATGGTATCAGTGCCCTTTCTCAACATGTCAATTCTAAAGGAGAAGAACATCGTTTTAGCTTTCAAATGATTGAGAAAGTTATTACAGGTCCCAGAGGGGGAGATTTAGATTTAAAATTAAGACAAAGAGAAACTTATTGGCAATACGTTTTGAAATTGTATACTGCTCCTGGTTTAAACTATTTTTTTCAGCTGTCCCCCTTTTTATAGGTGATCTACATGTTGTGATTGATTTATGTGAATAAATTAAATACCTTTCCGATGGATTATGAATATTATAGTAATATGCTTTAGTTTTCTGCTGTTTCTCAATAAATATTTGTAATGTGTATTTTTAATTATGGTTAGGCAAGCTTTCTAGTATTGGATACAACTATTCAAAACCTGTCTTTTTTTGAGGCAATTTGTTTACATGGGATAAATATATGGGAACATGATGTCACCTTTAAACCTCACCTTTAATGAAGGTATATAAGGTTTACTATCCCTTATTGCCACAACCTTGAGAAAGCGTAGTTGTGACGCAAAAACGTTTGGTTCCGTGGGGAAGGGCAATGTGTATCAAGCCCACATCTTGTATGTTTACTGACCTGCTTGCTTATTTTTGATAATAAAAGGCTTTTATCCTGATATATTGTATGTGGATTTTTATCAAAAGAACAGATGGCTATGAGGTGCCGACCTACTTTGGACAGTTTGTGAGTACTTTGGATTTGGTTTTGGCCCCATACTTGTGGTGTTGCAGCATCACCAGCAGGAAAAGGGAGGTCATAATTCCACTATACAAGACACTAGTGAGGCCCCACCTGGAGTACAGTGTACAGTTCTGGAGACCATACCTACGTAAGGACATAGACAGGGTAGAGAAGGTTCAGAGGAGGGCAACAAAGATGGTGCATGGATTGCATCACAAGTCCTATGAAGACAGGTTGAAGGAACTGAACATGTACTCCCTGGAGGAGAGGAGGGAGAGAGGAGATATGATAGAGACATAGAAGTATCTTACAGGGAGGAACAGGGTGCAGGAAAACACTATTTTTAAGCGAAAAAGATGTTCCAGGACAAGAGGGCATGGGATGAAGTTGGAGGGAGGACGATTCAGAGGAAACATGAGAAAGAATTTCTTCACAGAACGGGTGGTGGACAAGTGGAACACCCTGCCAGAGGAAGTGGTGGGGGCTGAGACAATCACGGGATTTAAGAATGCATGGGATAGACATAAAGGAATTCTGGAGGTCAGGGATAAGGGGCAATAGACTTCTAGGAAAACAAACTGAACTTACAAGCTCAAATGGGCAGACTGGGTGGGCCATAGGCCCTTATCTGCCGACACTGTCTATGTATATGTATCTATGTGTTTGCAGCCGCCTATGCATGTTTGTGGAATTGTTAATTACCTTCGCTTCTCCATGCTGGAGGTTCATATGTCAGCCAGAACATTATGACATCACAGAGCAGGTTATAATCATTCCATCACCACAGTGACCTACCATAGGTTACACAGAGAAAAATGTTTTAAAACAGAATCTGCCTGGCATGACATAAATAAATAAATAAATAATAAATAAATAAAAATGATTCACCTTAACAGTTGGATACTGCTTTGTTTTGTTGTTTGTTTTGCTTTATTAATAATATGACCTTTTGTGGTTAGTGTAAATGGTTATTTTTATACAGATCAATTTATCAGTAAATTTTGTTGTAAATTAAAACTTTTCAGGGGATGTAAGCCTTCAGTCTGTGTGGATGTGAGGCGCTTTATGGGAGATGCAGATGTGCTCAGATTGATCCGCAGGACAGAGCATCTGTATTAAAAGACAAACAGCTATATCTTGGATCTGATTTCTCTGGTCCCGAGGAAAATATACAAACCACAAATGGTACCAACCAACTGTCTTTTGTGTCTCTCCATAACCCAGAGGTGAGTCAGTTAAGCAACTTTCATCCTCCCCCACTTCTTCAGTCCAGCTGCTGCACAACACTCTGTAATGTTATGCTATTTTTGAAATAGTTCTTTTTCATTCTAAAATGTTTTGGCTGGGTGAGACAGAATGAGCCAGGGTTCATTTCGAGGTGCATCCTCGGAGCACAGGGGAGGTTAAGTGACCTGCTCAGGATCACACAGTATACTGTACAAGTGGCAGTTGTGGGTTTCTAACATAGGTCTGCAGGGTCTCCTGGCTGACAGCTTGATGCTCTAACCTCTGGGCTACAGTGCCTCCCATGTATATATTTGTTAATCTCTTAAAGTTGTCCCATTTCAAAGCCCCCACCCCCACAGCTCCTATAGCAAAAAAGCACTTCCATTGTGTGATACAGGGTCTGAATGGACTAATTCATTTGTTGGGGGGAGCATGTCTATAGAATCATGGGCCCAGAAGTAGATATTACATCAGCTCAAGCTATGCTTTCTGTTACTAGAGTTCAACTAAAGGATTTTTTTTTGCATTATTTGTTCCCCCCCTACAGGCTCCAGGACCCACCACTACCTCAGGCTTCCATGGCCCTCGACATACCTCCTACTACGAGCCTCCTTTACCTCATATCGCAGCCTGCCCTGGGGTTACCCGACATAACCCTTTGCCAGGTGAGTCCCTCCCCTCCGAGGGGGAAGGCACCGGTGGGGCAGCCAGTACACTCTTTCTCTTAGCCCCACTGCACTGCTGAGGTGGACATGGCTCTTTCTGGGGTTTTGGAAGTGCCATTGGACTAGCGACCATCATCCAGCTAATTCTGTAATGCTTTCCACTTTTCTGGTGTTCCCCTTGTTGTGTGACTCATGCAGTGCTCTCAGTCTTCACTAGGGGCTACTGCAGAATGATTAGGCCCTGCTACCCACCCCAAGAGAGTACAGCAGTCCAATGTATGCTCAATCCTCTCCTCCGCTTGCTGGCTCCCAGTGCCCCGAGTCCATTCCCGAACCTAGGTCACCAGTGTCTCAGCCCTCTGCACCACTGGGCCAGCCATACTTTTTCTTTTTAAACATGATTGGATTTATGGTGGAGGGCTGTGTGCTGGTCCCCATATATTACAGAGCAGGTCGCTGTGACTGTGCTGGTCCCCATATATTACAGAGCAGATCTCTGAGACTGTGCCCCCCATATATTGCAGAGCAGGTCGCTGGGACTGTGCCCCTCATATATTACAGAGCAGGTTGCTGGGACTGTGCTGGTCTCCATATATTACAGAACAGGTCACTGGGACTGTGCTGGTCCCCATATATTACAGAGCAGGTTACTAGACAGTGCTGGTCCCCATATATTACAGAGCAGGTCACTAGACTGTGCTGGTCCCCATATATTACAGAGCAGGTCACTAGACTGTGCTGGTCCCCATATATTACAGAGCAGGTCGCTGGGACTGTGCTGGTCCCTATATATTACAGAACAGGTCTCTGGGACTGTGCTCCCGCAATATATTACAGAGCAGGTCGCTGGGGCTGTGCTCTCCCAATATATTACACAGCAGGTCTCTGGAACTGTGCCCCTTCCAATATATTGCAGGGCAGGTCTTTGGGACTGTGCCCCCCTATATATTACAGAGCAGGTCTGGGGCTGTGCCGTTCTCGTATATGACAGAGCAGGTCTCTGGGGTTGACTCTTTGGCATAGCAGAAGGGTTACGACTTGCAAGGCTGGTGACCAGGTTCAGGAATGTGCCAAGGTTGCCAAAGAGTCAGTTGGGGGAGAGGGTATAAACACCCCAGAGGATGTTTACCCTCTTGAGGGAGTGAGGGTTCACTGTGCCATAACATGATCGCCTCCTGTGGAAGCAAAGGAGGTACAGTTTCACACAGCCGGCAGCAGAGTGAGGGAGTCACCTGGATTGTACAAGTCCACCCCCATTGCATGTGCACATGAGCATGTTAACCCCACTGACGTCAGGGTGGGGGGGCCAAGAAACACTGGTAAATCTTCAGCAGGGTGGCAGGATGATGCCGGAGTCTCACAGGCCCCATACCTACTGACCAGGTGCAGATCCATGTGGGTTTGGTCACTGCTGGGAACTGGTTCCATCCTGGTGGCCTCCCCAAGTGGGGTACACCATGGGGCAAAGGAGCTAGGCATGTCCTGGGGAAGGGGGGCGATGAGGCTGGGCACTTCAGTGGAAGGAATCATGGCTAAAAGTTGGGGAACAGTAAATAAAAAAAGAGCAGATCTCAACCCGGATAAAAAAGGCTTAAAACTATTATATTCATGGCAATTATGTTAAAACAATAATGACAAAATAGATGGTAATTTTCAGGAGATTAACAATGGGCTGAGGAGAAGGAGGACCCGAGGTGCAGCCGAGGGTCATCCCCCCCTGCAGCCGGTCATTAGTCCCCAGGAAATGACAGGCTGTAATTTCACTATTGCAGTTCTACATCTATTCGCACTAGGAAGGCAGAAAAAATGCTTTTTAAAAAAACATTTACAAGCGTGAGCAACACTCTGAACTGTACTGAGCATTTCTAAGGGATTGACACCCAGTAAAGCAGCAAATCACAGCACACATTCACCTAATGAATATTAATTAGACAAAAATTAATGTTAGTGCTGGAATCTGCCTTTAAATCCCAGGGGTGGTGAGGAGACCCCTCTGCAAGCGGGGCCCACCCCCGCACCTAGACACCGCAATCCGCACCCAGGTAGAGGTGCCAGCTCACTGAGCAGAGCTCGACAGACCTCCCTCACGTCTGCAACCTCAAGAACACTGTTCCCCTGCCTGGTGCTGGAGCTGCTCTGATTTTAAAGCAAACTTTTTCTGTGCTGCAGAAATAATTCTGTTTACCTGAGAAAAAGGGCTCCTGTGCCAAGTGGGAGCTGCACATTGGGGTAAAAGAAAATCTTTTCTTCAGGACTGCTTTGTGTTTGTGTTTGGGTTTGAATTTCAAAGGACGCAACAGCACCCGATTGGACTACAGCTGTTGTGTGACATGCACCCCTCCTTCTACTAAAGGCAGGAATCTGAGCCCAGTGGCTCTCAAACAGCTGGAATCTTCCTTTAAATCTCAGGAGCAGTGAGGGAGACCTGTCTGCAAGTGGGCCCCCCGATATCTAGTCGCTGCAAGTCCACTACCGAGGTAGTGGAGCCGGCTCACTGAGCAGAACTCGACAGACTTCCCTTGCATCTGTAACCTCAAGAACACTGTTCCCCTGCCTGGTGCAGGAGCTGCTCCGGTTTCAAAGTGAAGTTTTGCTATGCAGCAGAAGTAATTCAGTTTACCTAAAATAAAGAGCTCCTGTGCTGAGCAGGAACTGCACATCGGGGACATTTTTCCGCTCTGCCCCACCTGTTCCCTCCTCCCCTTAGAACCTCAGTGGCCACACCCACTCGCTACAAAATACCTGAGTTCATGCCAGCTCCCTTATCTCTCCTGTTGACTGTACAGGTGACTCACTGGCAGTATCCAGGGCAAAACTGACTCCTCCATGTGGACTGGGCTAGCAATCTGTCCCTTCAAGGTTGTCTAAGCCCAAAGGGACTCAAAAAAGAGCACTGTGTATAAATGCTTATGTAACCCCTAGATGGCGCTATCCCAGGGGCTACTACCCCTGCCTGACTTGCCACTAACAGGTTGAGGGGCCCGGATCCAATGGCGGGTGCCTCCACCCAGAGGTCAGGGTTTGCAACAGTCAAACTAACTTGGTCACAGCCCTCTGGGACACTGCAACCCCCCTTTCTTCCCACTAGTGGCCCACACAATATATCAGAATTACCTTCACAGTATACACTTACCCCCAGGTCTGGTTCCGGCACTGGGACCTCCTGTGAAATGAGATACAGTGCAACAATCACAGTACAGCACTTTAACATAGACAAATACCTCAGGCAGTATAACTTTGCTGAAACAAGCAGCTCTGATTTATTTAGGGGGATATAACAAGGACAGGGGGAAATCAGGTTAATTAGCTTATCACTCTAATAATCTACCTATGGCTCTGTGCACAGGCCTATCCCTATCAGTTACTGTCCCGGGTACCCAAGCCCTAGTGGCTAGTCCAAACCGTGGCAGCTGGTAGGGCCCTTTCACCAGAGAAAAGGAGAATTAAACAGTCAGCAGTACAGTAATTCCATTTGGATTTAATGTGGCAATTCAACAGGAGCGACCCTGAATTAGTACTCACGACCTCCAAATAAGATAGGGTCCTTCAATGTCAGCAGGGCTCACTTGAGGTACACAAACCTCTTCACACATCCATATAAAAGAAAGTACTATACCAGGCAGGCCGCATCTGTATCCCGATCGCAATTACTGCACAATACCCGAGAACACACAGCAGATTCAGTTCTGACAGACCGAGTGCAATTTTCAGCAATTCTTCCAGTCTTCTACAGGTGAGCCTGGTTTCTACTCTTCAGAGATCCTTTGATTCTTTTCACAGGACGGATTCAGTCCTAACAAGCTGTTACACAAGCTGCAGACCGGAACTCTGGGCCTTACACACGTTTTGACTAAAACTGCACACTGAAAAGCACAGGGTTTCTTTCCCTTCACTTTCAGATCTCAAACTGAAACTCCCAACAGACAAAAACCAGGCACTTCCTTTGAGTTCCTCCCAGTTCTTGACTGGATTGGCTGTCACTCACAATAGACTGCTGCTGTTGGTCCAAAAGGCACCGAAGTCTAAACTACATCTCCCAGAGTCACTGCCCATACAATCCTCTTGTGGCTGGCTCAGATTATGAGTCCCAAGTTCTGATTCGTCAAGGCATCATTTTAGAGCTAGTTTACCCCACACTGATTGGTCCAGTTCAGCAGTTCAAAACCAGAATGGGAACTAGGCAGACAGTTCTGACTGCAAAAAGCAGGTTAGACAAACTGTAATTTTATTATTACTGTAAATGATTTCTGGCAATCAGTTACATCTTTCAGACAGGTTCCCTTTGCACTCCTAGTGACTGCAAAAAATGGGGTGAATTGCAGCAGCTTGAGTGGTACTCAATCAAAAGAAACACACAGTCCCCCATACAAACTAATTATGTCTGCAAGCAGACAGCTCTTAAAGAGACAGTACCAGAGGTTCTAAAACACTCACTGATAAATGGCTTAAACGCCAAACACCATTCAGGCTTGGAGCATTCAAGCAAGCTCCTGAAGTCTTTTGGGAACCCCATTTGCGGGGTTACACCTTCCTGGCCTGGGAAAAGCTTGACGTCCAGCGTCAAGCAAGTACCCCATAAGTTTCAACTGCAACCATATACATTTGCATTAGGCTCACATGTAATCATCAGTCAATACATCATTTTACCAAGAACCATTTCTGAAACATTGCAGTACGTCCTCTTTACACAGTATAACACACACATTGTACCATAACTCAAGTTATTACCTCTTGTACATGAAACCTGAAGAGAGGGACCCTTCCCTATCAGTTACCTTGGGGCTGGACGGGCAAGGGCACCATACTTAGAGGCAACACAAGTAACTGGAGTTAGCACTAACGCTCAGTTTGGGCAATGAGCTCTGGGACACATACACTCCTTTATGGACAACATTGAGAGGCAGGTCCACTGGCGGCCCAGGGAATCATAACTGAGGTGCACCACAGGCTTTACAGCTCGACCAGTCTTTCTAGGGGAGCTGTTACAGTCTCTGCACTCTGAGCCTCATTTCAGCATTGTTCTCACTTGTCAGGGGGAGTTCCATCGTAGTAGAGAGGCTAGAACTTGGGCACTTTCAGCTCCAGGAGTTACAGTTTCTGAGTCCACAACATTTGGCTCGCATGGAGAGCTTTCAGACACTGGCAGTGGACTGTCAGGGCACTCAAAATACTCTTCTTGTTCGGGTGTATCACCAGTCTGCCCCAATCTATCATTTTCTCCCTGAAAGCTCAAACAGTTCAACCATGCACAATGATTCCATTTCATCTGATCTGATGCTTTGCACTTCACTTTCTGGGAGCATTGGCTCCAGGGATGAAGCTGGGGGCATAGACAGTCCAGAAGGCCCAGCTTTGTCTCCAGTATTGACTAGGGATTGCCTCAAACAATTGACTCAGTTCGTAAGAAGGATAGTATTCAAAGTCACTCTCACTTTCTTCTGATATGGACTGACAGTCATGCTCAACTGGGACTTGTGCAGGGAACACTTTAACTCTGCTTCTGTAGGTGCAGACTTCCTTGATCTTTTCTTAGCAGCAGCTCTAGTCACTGGTCCAGAGGGGCATCTTCTGGGGGCTCAGACTAATCAGGATTTGTCCAATGGGTAGTAAATGATTTCTATGCATTGTTTTTACATCTTTGAATTGTTCTCAGGCCTTACTTTGTACACTGGCAGATCATCTAGTTTGCCCACTACAATGTGAGGGAGATGGTGCCATCTGTCAGCAATCTTGTGTTTGCCATGCAGTCCCAGATTTCTTAGCAATACCCGATCTCCTCCTGGAGTTCCTGTGCTTTCACCTTTTATCATACCTTTCTTTGTTGGCCAGATTTCTTTTGGCAGCCATGGTTTGAGCCAGTTGGCACGCATGAGTTAGCTGGGCCTTTAACTTTTGCACATACTGTAAATAGTTGTCAGCTTGAACCCCATCAGGAGAGACCCCAAACACACATCTACCGGTAGTCGAGCTTCTCTTCCAAACATCAGGCGGTAGGGGAGAACCCAGTGGCATCACTTTGGTGCAGTTATAAGCATGTACCAGGGTGCTAATTTGTTGGCTCCATCTAGGCTTGTCCTTTGGTGCAGGGTGCCTAGCATATCTAGCAAAGTGCGTGTTGAAACGTTCAGGCTGTGGGTCCCCTGGGGGTGGTAAGGAGTGGTTCTGGACTTCTCACTCCCCACAGAGAAAGCATCTCTTGATCAGACGACTCTCAAAGTCTCTCCCTTGATCAGAATGGATTCTTTGTGGAGCCCCATAGTGAACAAAAAGTTTTCTACGAGTACTTTGGCTACAGTGGATGCTTTCTGGTCTTTGGTGGGAAAGCTTGGGCATATCTCGTGAAATGGTCAGTGACCACCAGCACATTACTGATATTTCTTTGATCTGACTCCAAACTCAGAAAATCAATACAGACCAGCTCCATGGGTGCACTGGTGGTGATGTTAACAAGGGGCAGCCTCTGGGGCAAAAGCTTTCCTCTGTAAGCAGCGTATCATGTTCGGATGTGTTGCTCCACATCAGCCCCCTCATCTTAGGCCAATAGAATCTGGATCTCACCAAGTCAAGTGTTCTGTCTATACCAAGGTGCCCCATGTGGTTGTGCAAGGACCTCAGTACTGAGTCTCGAAAGGCAGTGGGCAGCACTAGTTGTTGTTTGTCTACTTGTCCCCTCTGTCTACTGTTTCTCTGTATAACAGTTTATTGATCAGTTTCAACTTAGGACCTTCTTTGTATAACAGTGCAGTTCTCAAATCAGTGGAGCGATTTGGACACATCTTTTCCTGCATAGAGGGCTTCTAAAGCTGCTTTGATCATGGGATCGCGGGATTGAGCCCCGAATACTGTCATTGTCCAGCTGAGGCAGTGCACCAATGTCTATTGCAGAAAAGTGGCAATAAGCAGCAGGTATGCAATTCTCAGAGGGTCCCAAGCAATCCACCATGCAGTCCACTGCGTCCGTGGACATTTGTTCCTCCCTGTCAAACTTCCGGTAGAGTGCCCGAATGTCAGGTTCTGCCAATCGGACCCAATCATTCTGGGGAACAGGCCTCCGGGAGAGAGCATCAGCATCTATGTGGTTCAGACCTGCTCGGTATTCGAGAGCATAGTCATATGTAGATAATGCAGAAAGCCACCTATGGCCAGTGGCATCCAACTTAGCTGAGGTCTGCACATAGGTCAAAGGATTATTGTCAGTTTTTACTAGTATTTTAGCCCCATACAAGTACTCATGGAATTGGTCAACAATAGCCCACTTCAAAGCTAGGAACTCTAACTTATGTACAGGATAGTTCTTTTCGGATGGGGTCAGGCTTCTCTGGCAAAGGCCACTGGTCTCAGGCCATTCTCGTGCTCTTGGTACAACACAGCCCCCAACCCTTGCAAGCTAGCATCAGTGTGGGGACGTAAGGTTTTCTTGGATCGGCATAGGCCAGCACTGGAGCATGGGTAAGTTGATATATGATCTCATGAAAAGCAGTCTCACAATCAGGAGTCCAGCGGGCCCCAAATACTTCACTTGGATGAAAATACACTCTTCAGTCTTGAAGGACGCTGACTTTTGGTATTTTTGTGGGTTGGGGATACCCTTGAGTAAGGTTAAGTAAAGGCGGATCACTCTTGAATAGTCCTTGATGAAGCGCCGATAATAACCACAGAATCCCAGGAATCTTGCAGTTCTTTTAGATTTTGGGCTGTGGCCAGGTGGTCAAGGCCTCAACTTTACTTGGGTCGGTCTCTATTCCTCGGTGGATACTATGTGTCCCACATACTTTACTGATGTTTGAAAGAATTGACACTTATCAATGGACAGTTTAAGGCCAAAGTCCTCCAGTCGGTCCAATACCTTAAATAATCTGCTCTCATGTTCCTCCAGTGAGCTGCCAAACACAATAACATCATCTAGGTATACCAGGCACTCTAGTAAGTTCATGTCCCCCACTGCACGCTCCATCAATCGTTGAAAAGTGGCTGGGGCACCTGAAATCCCTTGAGGCATCCTCATGAATTCATAGAAGCCAAGCGGACAGATAAAGGCGTCTTCTCACGGTCCTCTGGGGCCATCGGGATCTGGTAGTACCCACTCAGGAGATCCAGCACAGAGAACCACTTGCTCCCGCTTAGGCAGTCCAAAGCATCCTGAATGCGGGGCATTGTGTACTGATCAGGATAGTCCGCCGGTTTAAGGTGCGATAATCCACACACATCCTTACTGTTCCATTCTTTTCCTCACTACCACAATGGGGAAGCATAAGGGCTTCTGGATTCTTGTATTACACCAGCAGCTAACATCTCTTGCAGATGCCGTCTCACATCATCTATGTCAGCAGGTGCCAGGGCCGAGACCTCTCACTTAATGGTTCTTCGCCATGCAGCCGGATATTGTGCTCAGCTCCTGCACGCATCCTACATCCCATTCCTTTAAAGAAAACACCTGGTCTCTCTGGGCAAGCTTCTCACTGATCCTCACTTTCCATTCAGCTGGCAGCGGGAGTCCCGAAATCAAACAAGTCAGGCGTTACTCTGTCATTTTTCCTTGAACTCTTGCTGCTGGGTAGCACTGCAGTGTCTGCACAATGCACATTAGCCAGGATGCAACCTCTGTTTACTCGAATGTCTCTTTCAGACACATTATGAACTTGGACCATTACCCTTCTGGCATAAGCATGGGCTCTAGCGGGCAAAATACTAGGCTTGACCAGCAGTCCCTCTGGCAATTTTCCATCGCCTGGTGCATCCAACATTAATATTTTATTCTTAACATCCTTTCTGATACGGACCTCTCCTGTAAGGTACACTGGGCATTTGGCGCCAGGATCAGAGACTCAGGATCCTTCTTCCATACAATTCGACCGGTTCCTCTGGTTCTGTTTTTCAGCATCTCTCTGGCCTCATAGGCCTTCTTAATTAAAGCCGGAACTCTTAAAGCTCTACTAGTCTTTGACCCTGTTTTCATAACACAACTGTGCCAGCCTTCCTAACATATGAGCATTTGTTCCAATCAACAAAGGACACCATCATACAGTCCAGTGGGGGGACACACTAAGGCTAGGGTCTCTACTTGTTCGCCACTCCAGCCACGGAGGTGGGGAAAGACAGCCAAATTCGATATACCCGGAATAGGGGTAGGCCTCACTTAACCCCATACATGCAGTCCTTCTAATGGTTGTAAGGGTACTTCTGACAAATGCTTCTGATACCAATCCTGGAACATAATTGTCACTTGGGAGCCACTGTCTAATACAGCTCTTGTAGACACTCCATTCACCTTTACAGTGGTCTCCATGGAGGGACCCACTATTCTGGACCAGTCTGGAGAGGCGGTAGGGGGGCCTGGGCAACTGACCTTGCCACAAAGGACGTGAATTAGCATTTTGGTGCCTCACTGGGATCATGTCGCACCTCTTAACCACTGATTTCTTCTCCGAAGCCTCCTTGTAGCCTATATGCAACTTTGTCAGTGTCTTTGGGACTGGCATTCCCTTTCATGTGCCCATCTTTCCCACAATTATAGCAAACATACTTTCTGGAGTTTGAGCTGGCGAGGCGCCACACTGGGAGCTAGGGCGGGGTATTACTAACTGGAAACCTGGGTGCCATCTCTGTCTGCGGCGTGATAAGCATTTGGAGACATCTCGTCAGTTCTGCACTTCCATGGTCAAGGAATTGAGTTTGGAGCTGTTATCAGCAGGAGATACATGGGTGGGTACCCCCACCCCATAGCAGATGCAGTCGGATATAGGTCAGGGCCCGTACTTGCAGGCGTGGCCTTCATAAAGGGACTGTTTTGAATTCCGGATCTCTCTAACAGTTCGCCCCATTGTGGCATATCTTTTCCTTGTCAGAGCACTCCATCGACTGTCAACCTCTGCCCTGAACTTCACTTGATGGGTCACCCTCAGTCACTCGGGTCGTAGCCACAGCTGTTGGTGCAGGTACCTCCCGGGTTGCCTTTCTCAACTCCTCAATTCTCTCATTAACTCATCATAGGAGGTGGGGATTCAGTCGATTTGCCAGGTGAACTGAAGCAACAGCAGTTCTGAGAAGGGCAGACTTAAGGATTCTGTCCAGTCTGGTTCGGTCTAGTTCAATCGCTGGCAACTACCCCTTCTGAGGCATTCTTGCAACAATTTTTCCAGCCGAGAGACATACACAGACAACAACTCCTTGGTACTGTTGTGCATTTCTTACTCTCCACCATAGGTCCTCATCAGAATCTGGGCTCCCATACACATTCTCCAAGGCCTCAAGATAGGCCTGTGCAGTCGCCCAGGGTTACTGGCCCGCTTAGCACGGATGGTAGCCAGGGCAGGACCTCGGAGGCTCTCACTAACCCTCTTTTCGCTGCCTTCCGAGCATTGCCATTCTAGCACTTGGGGGCAACATAGTCTATCCAGGTCTCCCAGTCATCCTCCCTTGGGGGTGGGAGGTGCCAGAGAAGATCCTCAACCTTCGTAAGAGTCGTGACTAATGGCAGGTGCAGAAATAGGAGTCTGCATTGGTTCAGCCACCATTACGGGCACTGGAGCAGGAGAGGGTGTTGGGGGAGGAACACCCCCAGGTGGCAAGAATAGTTTCTTCAAGTCCTCCACAGTTTTCCCCTCTCCCAGCAACCATTCAGCAAATTTCTCCTCAAAAGTTTCAGATAGTGGTGGGGGCTGATTCCCCCCCGGGTCTTTACTGTCCTTAGTTATCACTCTCCAAGCAGTGAGGGCTCCCTCTGGGGTAATGGTCTGTGGCACTTTGGAGCTATCTATGGGATCCTTAAACTCTACTAGGGCCAGGAAAGTGTGGGTGAGCAGATTAGCATGCCGACCCACCACCACAGGGTTTTGTAAACCTTCCACCTTGGAAAGTACTCCTGCACAGTGTCCGTGTTGATACCCAGGGGATGTCCAGGATAAGCATAGCATTTTGGGGTCGATCTCCTCCCAGTACACCACTCCACCAGCGGTGCACAGCCACTTCTGTCGGGTACCCATTTTTTCTTAACAGTGGTTCAGTAAATATGGCCACTAGAGGACACACAATCCCAGCGGTGCCTCCAAGATGTAACCCCTAGATGGCGCTATCCCAGGGGCTACTACCCCTGCCTGACTTGCCACTAACAGGTTGAGGGGCCCGGATCCAATGGCGGGTGCCTCCACCCAGAGGTCAGGGTTTGCAACAGTCAAACTAACTTGGTCACAGCCCTCTGGGACACTGCAACCCCCCTTTCTTCCCACTAGTGGCCCACACAATATATCAGAATTACCTTCACAGTATACACTTACCCCAGGTCTGGTTCCGCACTGGGACCTCCTGTGAAATGAGATACAGTGCAACAATCACAGTACAGCACTTTAACATAGACAAATACCTCAGGCAGTATAACTTTGCTGAAACAAGCAGCTCTGATTTATTTAGGGGATATAACAAGGACGGGGGAAATCAGGTTAATTAGCTTATCACTCTAATAATCTACCTATGGCTCTGTGCACAGGCCTATCCCTATCAGTTACTGTCCCTGGGTACCCAAGCCCTAGTGGCTAGTCCAAACCGGTGGCAGCTGGTAGGGGCCCTTCACACAGAGAAAAGGAGAATTAAACAGTCAGCAGTACAGTAATTCCATTTGGATTTAATGGCACCAACAGGAGCGACCTGAATTAGTACTCACGACCTCCAAATAAGATAGGGTCCTTCAATGTCAGAGGGCTCACTTGAGGTACACAAACCTCTTCACACATCCATATAAAAGAAAGTACTATACCAGGCAGGCCGCATCTGTATCCCGATCGCAATTACTGCACAATACCCGGGAGAACACACAGCAGATTCAGTTCCTGACAGACCGAGTGCAATTTTCAGCAATTCTTCCAGTCTTCTACAGGGTGAGCCTGGTTTCTACTCTTCAGAGATCCTTTGATTCTTTTCACAGGACGGATTCAGTCCTAACAAGCTGTTACACGCTGCAGACGGAACTCTGGGCCTTACACACGTTTTTTGACTAAAACTGCACACTGAAAAAGCACAGGGTTTCTTTCCCCTTCACTTTCAGATCTCAAACTGAAACTCCCAACAGACAAAAACCGGGCACTTCCTTTGAGTTCCTCCCAGTTCTTGACTGGATTGGCTGTCACTCACAATAGACTGCTGCTGTTGGTCCAAAAAGGCACCGAAGTCTAAACTACATCTCCCAGAGTCACTGCCCATACAATCCTCTTGTGGCTGGCTCAGATTATGAGTCCCAAGTTCTGATTCGTCCAAGGCATCATTTTAGAGCTAGTTTACCCCACACTGATTGGTCCAGTTCAGCAGTTCAAAACCAGAATGGGGAACTAGGCAGACAGTTCTGACTGCAAAGAAAGCAGGTTAGACAAACTGTAATTTTATTATTACTGTAAATGATTTCTGGCAATCAGTTACATCTTTCAGACAGGTTCCTTTGCACTCCTAGTGACTGCAAAATGGGGTGAATTGGCAGCAGCTTGAGTGGTACTCAATCAAAGAAACACACAGTCCCCCATACAAACTAATTATGTCTGCAAGCAGACAGCTCTTAAAGAGACAGTACCAGAGGTTCTAAAAACACTCACTGATAAATGGCTTAAACGCCAAACACCATTCAGGCTTGGAGCATTCAAGCAAGCTCCTGGAAGTCTTTTGGGAACCCCCATTTGCAGGGGGGTTACACCTACAATTAATCCTTGCAATTCTAAATCTGTGAAGACTTGCAATTGGTGCTAACCTTGCTACCTTTCATTCCTCCCAATGTAAGATGACTGTCTAGTTGTCAGAATCACAGTGCTAGTACTTGTACAATGGTTAGGAGTTACCCCCTCCTCTAGAATAGCCTGAGACACTGAAAATCCCTGTGGGACTGCTACACACTGTTACCAATATCTATCTTCCCTAAGTAGTTATAGCCTGCAGATTGCCAATGACAGGGGTCAGCCTAGGACAAGGCCAGTATTCCTTCACTTAATTGAATGTTCGACGAATAGATTTGTATAGAAGACACTGCTAACTGATTTTACTTTAGCTCTAGAGCTAGCTGTTACTCTTACTTACTGAGCAGAAGCACTTCACTCTCACGTTCAACACTGTAACAACCCCATCTACCTGAAACTTGTCTAAGTGAGTGTGACGTCCTAGAGATGGCAGAGACCACTTCAGTAATACACAGGGGTGCCACTGCTCACCAAACATGTCAACCATGAGGTGGACATGGGCTGCCCACCCACCCTGTCCTGGGCTGTATGGTGATAAAAAGCCATGTACTTTACTCCCCAACAAGGGAGTACTCCTGGCAACACTCTACTTTCTGTCCCTACTATGGATGGACTTGATGGTAGGCCAAGGAGACCCAGACATTAGGGGACTGCATGACAGTGACACCCCTTCCTGGGACCTACACTATACCAAGTCCTACTCTAGCTTGCAATCCTTACTAATAGCCCATGAGCTAGTGAGATGGGGTGTCTGCTATGAGTCATTGCACTTCACTAGTAGGAGACTCAGAAGCAACCTAATCTAGTGCAGGATGGCCCGCAAATTGCTGCAGCCCTCAACCTTCACTTCACCAAACTCGACACATATAAGGCTGGACTGCCGCCTCACCCCCTGGCACCCAATGGCACTGAAGCACCCAATACTACAACGACCACTCTTCCACTTCAGGTTGGTCAGGACTAAAGAGGTGCTAACTCTCCTGAGGGCCCTGAAAATCAAAGGCCCAGGCGGACCTGATGGAATTAATACCAGACTACTCAAGGATGGTGCCCAATCCTCTCCAGACCTTTGACCTGGCTCATAAATAGATCTCTGCAGGAAGGCACCATTCCACACCAGTGGAAACAGGCAAACATGGTTCCCATCCACAAGGGTGTCTCCAGGGAGCACATGAGTAAATACAGACCAACTTCTCTGCTCGTTATGCTTGCCAAACTGCAGGAAAGAGTAATATATAACCAACTCCACAACTACCTGGAGACTCACCAACTACTGGCCTCCTCTCAACACGGTTTGCGTATGGCATATGGCATGGACACTGCCCTCATGAACCTCACGACAGATGTACTCAGTGTCATGAACAAGGGGACCTCTAATGGTGCTGTATTCATTGACCTGTCTAAGACATTTGACCTTGTCAACCACAACGTACTGCTAATAAAACTTAAAAAGATAGGCCTAGACCTTCTGGCTCTCAAGTGGTTCGAGAGCTATTTATCTGGCCGCACCCAGAGAGTTAGCTGGAAGGGTGTGCAACCTGACTCATTACCCCTAAAAGAAGGAGTATCACATGGCTGGATCCTTGGTCCCCTACTATTCTCGCTGTTTACCAGTAATCTAAAACTCTACTGTGGGGAAGCACAGTAGTACAATATGTTGATGACACCATCATATACCACTCCTAGGATAATCTGCGGGATCTCAGTGCCCTACTCCAATCTGACCTAATGTCGCTGGAGAACTGGCTAAAAATAAACAGAATGGTCTTGAATGTAGGCAAAATAAAAGCCATGCTGTTCGGGGACAGATCACTGGGGCTAGACAGGACCACTCCCTACAACTTAAATTGCTGGCTGAGACCAGCATTTAAATTATGCCCTCCTTAAAATACCTAGGGCGTATGCTTGACCAAGGTCTCAAGAACTATGTGGAACAAGTGACCAAGACCATCAACGGGAAACTTGGCATTCTGTATTGGATTAAGGATCAGCTTATTCCTGAAGCCAGGCTCTCCATAGTCTCAAGCGTTCTGCTCCCCTCACTGACCTATGCAGCCCCTGTAATACAGAGAATGGCCAAGCTGGAGGTCCACCGGATGCAGATTTTTTACAACATGGTAGCGCAGTTTGCTACCCAGGATCATTCAAGAAGCCACCACTGTGACACACTAGCCAAATTACAATGGCCTCCTTTTGAAGCATGCCTCCAATACCCTCTCCTCTGCCTAGCATTTAAATTACTCAGCCCTACAGCTCTACCCAGCCTCTCATCTACTCTAGTCTCCAAACATAACCCTCAAACCCTGAAGTCCACAGGGCAGACTCTACTAGAAACCCCCAGGGTCAGGACCTGAGCAGGCTAGAAATCTTTCTCCATCACAGCCCCCATCTGTGGAACAAACTTCCACCAGTAATATAGGAAGCCGTTTCACTCTTGAACTTCCATATCAGGCTCAAGGAGCAACTACTTGAGGCAAGCACTTGCCAGTGTCATGGCACCTGATAATACCCCCCACAGAGTTATGCCAATCACCTTACCTGTTATAGTCGTGACAAACCATTATGGATAGTTTGCCTCTGCTGTTATGAATCAATGTCAAAAACTGTAACTATTGAACCTGTATGCCAGTTAATACCTGTTTACTGTCTATATCACCATGTATGCCATGTAATGTCTCTTCGGGTCACCCCTGAAAAAGGGAGCTTCGGGGTCCAATGGGCCTACCCAGTCAGCAACATTCAATAAATAAATAAATTAATATTCTTTACTGTTCCTGTTATTGGTCTACTAAATACTTCAGATAGTGCATCACTTTGGGTAGATTCTAGATGTGGGGTTCAGTGTGGTTCAGTAACCTGTCGTCGCCCTGGTGATAGTCTAGCAGCAGGGCCTCTCTCTGTCTGTCTGTCTGTCTCTCTTTCTCTCTCTCGGTCTGTCTCTCTCCCTCTCTTTCTCTGTCTGTCTGTCTCTCTCTCTCTCTTTCTCTCGCTCTCTGTCTCTTTCTCTCTGTCTATCTCTCTCTGTCTGTCTCTCTCTGTCTCTCTCTCTGTCACTCTGTCTCTCTTACTCTCTCTCTGTCTGTCTCTCTCTCTGTCTCTCTCTCTCCCCTCCTTGGAGAAGGAGGGTAGCCTCTGAGACATACGACCCTACTCCCCCCATGGCTGGCCACCATCCAGCCTTGTTCCCAAACCCAGATCTTCAGCATCCCAGGCAACTCCTCTGCTGCAGTGCTGATCGACTAGGTATCCCAAATGTTTGTATTTTTCATTCTGCTGTGTATCCCCAGATTCTCCATTTTATACCTACTATCAGGCAGTCCTTCAGCTCCAGTCCCAACCAGTATTCCCCCTGCAGTCCTGCCAGCAGGGATCCACGTAGAGCAGGACATGAAGTTCTGGTGCCATCATGTGGGTGGATCAGGGCACATATTATTTTACATTTTTACACCCCCTTCCTCCTGTAAGCTCTCTTCTACTCCATGACATAGAAACTCAGAAGTTGTCAGCAGAAAAAAAACCCGAGCCCCTCTAGTCTGCCTGTTTTCCATAACTATAATGGCAGCTGGTGCTAATAGTTGGTCATCTGCTTAAACCTGTCCTTCTCACCTCTATGGCCCCCTTATTCCAATCCCATGCATGTCTGAATCCTGCCACAGTTCTCACTCCCACTACCCCCTGGGGCAGTCCATTCCATGCATCCACCACCCATTCAGTGAATTAGAACTTCCTCCCATTACCTCTTATGTGGTCCCTCTAATCTCAATCAGTATTCCCTGTACTATCTTAGTTGTCCTCCTCTACACCTTCTCCATTGTGTGTGTGTCTTTATAAAGGTGCAGCCTCCAGAACTGTACACAGTATTGTAGATGAGGCCTTAGCAGTGTTTTGTACAGTGGTACAGTGGAACTAGTACCTTCCTCCTACAACTTAAGATACCCCTTCCTGTACATCCCAATATCCCACTGGCCTTCCCCACCTCCGTTTATGCCTGCTTGATGGCCATCAGGTCATCTGTGATAATGACCCCCACATCTCTTTCCTCCTTGACAATTGACAGAAACCCTTTCCCCATCTTGTAGTTCTCTCCGGGCTTCCTCTCCCATGTGCATGATCTTACCTTTTTTTCTTTTTTCAAATTATTTGTTTGTCCATTTTTCCCGTTTTTCACCCACCACGACTTTGGTTTGAGTGCGCACATGTGGAGGCAAACACACATCGCACACTGTGGGACGCCCTTCCTTCCAGTCACCAGTACCCACCTGTGCCACCACTGGACCTCCACCTAGAGGCAACAGGAGGAGAGATACCAATAGGCAGCTCAGTCAAGCTCCTGGTCTCTCCCCCATACTGGCTCCCTGATGTCCGAGGTTGTTCCCAAACCCTGGTCACCAGTGTAGTGCAAGGTAAGGCATCCTTGCATCTCAGTCCTCAATGTCACCAGGCCAGATGATCTTACATTGTTTACCATAGAATTCCAGTTGTCACGCCTCAGACCATCTTTCCAACTTCTCTAGGTCTTTTCTCATTCTTACCACTCACTCTGTTGTATCAGCCATGCTGCAGATTTTAGTGTCATCAGAAAACAGGCAAACCTTCCCCTACAGCCCTTCTGCAATGTTGTTGATAAAGACATTGATGGTGCTCCACTGGTCATCATTTCCTCTGACTTGGTTCCATTTACTACTACCCTCTGCCTTCTGTCCCTGAGCCAGTTAGTAGCCGAGTTCACCATCTTGTGGCCCAACCCCAGACCACTCAGCTTGTTGACCAGGCATCTATGTGGAACAGTATGGAAGGCTTTGCTGAAATCTAGGTAGGCAACATCCACTGCTCTCCCTTGATCCACAACCATTGTCACCCAGTCAAAGAAATCAATTAGATTTGTTTGACAAGACCTTCCTGCTGTGACTCCATGTTGCCTTGGAAACTGCACCTCCATGGATTACAGGTGTTGCACAATTTGTTCCCTAAAGAGTGTCTCCACAATCTTACCTACCACTGATGTGAGACTTATAGAAACATAGACTTTGACGGCAGATAAGGACCACTTGGACCACCCAGTTTGCCCACATCCCCACCTATTGGATAAGCTGCCGATTCTAGTTAACCAGCAGCCTACTTCCTGCCACCCCCCACCACAATTGCCTTATGTCTGTCCCGTGCATGTTTGAATTCCTCCACTGTTTTAGACCCAGCAACCTCCCCAGGAAGGTAGTTCCATGCATCCACCACTCTCTCCGTGAAAAACATTTTTCTCACATTACCACTGAGCTGTCCTCCATCTTCAAATTGTGCCCCCTTGTTCTTACACATCACTTTTTCTGAAAAATGCTACTCTCCTGGACTTTGTTGATTCCTTTGAGGTACTTGAAAGTTTCTATCATGTCCCCCTGTCCTTCCTTTCATCAAGGGTATACATATTAAGCTCTCTCAGTCTCTTCATATGATTTCTGATGCAGACCTGCACCATTTTAGTTGCCCTCCTCTGGACTGCTTCCATCCTGTCTATGTCCTTGCGTAAATGAGGTCTCCAAAACTGCACACAGTACTCCAGATGGGGTCTCACCAACTGTCTGTACAGAGGGTTAACTACGTCTCTTTTTATGTTTGCTTGCACGCATGTGCCAGAAACATAGTGTGATGATCCAAAATGCAGTGCTGTATAGTTGAAAGGGAGAACACCGCTTGAGTGAGAAGCACTCTGCCTCCCCACACACATACACACCCTTGCATGCACATTGCGTGCTGATGCACTCCTACCTCCCCCATGCACACACTGTATGGCTGACAGGGGGTGCCCAATCCCCCATCAGCTCTACTGTCCCCCCTATAGTCTGGTATGGCTGATGGGGGTGCTCAATCCCCCGTCGGCTCTACTGTTCCCCCCAGACTATTGGGTGCCATGCTGCAACAGGTCCTATGGCCGATGGGGGTCCCAATCCCCTATCAGCTCCACTGCCTCCCCAACAGCCTTAGAGCTGCCATTCTGGGAGCCCACTCCAGCGTGGCAAATGTCCCGCGTAGTCAAAATAAAAAAAAAAAACTAAAAGAAAAAAAACCTTCCCTTGCTGCTGTCTTCACCTCCCTCTCCCACCCGTGCCCACCCACTGCACACCCTGCCTCCCCACACCCCACCTCACTCTATACCTACCTCTGGAGCTCAGCACAATGATCTTCGATGGACCAGGAACACATTTGCACTCTTCAGAGCCAACCACGAGCTGAGGAAATGCCGGTAAGCTGTATAATGCAATGAATAGGATTTTTTTCAACTTTGCTGCATATCTGAGGCATTTTTTGGAATTTTGGCATCAAATTTTCAACATGGGGTTTTTGGGACCCCTCCTCATGAATTCTGTCACTCTCATGGTGTTAATCAGGCCTGAAGGGTGATTTTGCGGTCACTGCAAGAAATCACCTTTTTAGACTGAGTAACAAAATGACAGTGCCAGTATTCATAAGGTGGGCTCTCAAAAAGCCTATGTTGAAAATTTTGTGAAAAAATTCCTAAAAATTACTGTTTTACGAGTGTGCGTTGCACTGTTCCTACACACGCTCGTAGGTTCACAAATTTTCAATATTTTTGCTCCGCATTTTCAACATTGCCATTTGACCACACTTCCTTATGAGTAGTACAGCTGTCATTTTTCACATAGGTTCATAGGTAGAATACGAAGTCGAGGGACAGGCCCATTTTAACTTTGCCACCCATTAACTTGGGTGGTAATAATATTTATAATCACCCGTGTAATAGTCTAAATTACTTTTAAACATGTTGAAATTTTGACTATTCACAACTTCCTGTGGCAGAGAGTTCCACACAGGGATTATTCTCTGTGTTATAAAAGCTTTCCTCTTATTTGTTTTTACACAAAATGTCTTGATTTTAATACTGTGTGATCATGTAGAATTAAAGGGGTTACCCCACTCTAAGCATAGGGTTTCAAACAGTCTCGTCTCTTGTGGCTTGATAAATTAAACATAAATCACCTCTCAATGACCTATATTCCAGTGAGTAAAGATTTCATTTTTTTAGTCTATCTTTATAAGGAAGCTGTTTAGATTCTTAATATACTTTGTAAATCTACGTTGCACTCTTTCTCTAATTATTTTATCCTTTGTCAAAGTCGGTGCACAAACGGAAGAGCAATAATCACATTGTAACCTAATCAAACTACTGAATAATGGAATAAGCACAACTGCATCTCTACTCTTTAGATTTTTGAAAATACAATTTATTAAGTGATGACATTTTTTAACTGTCAAATTATTGTGATCTGTAAATTTCAGATCATTACCTATAACAATACCCAAGACTTTTTCAGAAGGGACTTTGATCAGTGGTACATTGTTTATTTCATAATGAGACATCGGATTATCTTTACCAAAATGCATACGTTTGCATTTAGTTATATTTAAGGATAAATTATTTTGAGTAGCCCAATTTGATATATTGTTTAAATTCATTTGGAGATTTTGTACAGAAGTAGAATTATTTACAATACAGCCCAATTTCGCATCTTTTTCATATTTATTAAGCCATACCCCGTTAGATGTTGACATACTGGAAATAATATTAAACAGAACAGGTCCTAGCACAGAACCCTGGGGCACTCCACTTCCTTATGAATAGTACAGCTGTCATTTTTCACAACATGGCCGAAATGTGTTTTCACACTTTCAGTGCAGAAATGCGTGGTCACTGTGGGAAATTATTGTTCGGGACAGATAAAGAAAATCACAGTGACACTGTTCATGACGGTCCCAAAATGCCTGTGTTGACAATCTGCAGTAAACAATTCCCAAACTAATTACATTACGGGTGCTCATTGCACAGTTTCTATGCACGCTCATGACTTCACCAGTTTTTTTTTAATATTTTCACTGCAGATTTTCAACATTGCCATTTTTTACACCTCCCCATGAACAGTACAGCTGTCATTTTTCAGATCCTGTTCAGAATGTGTTTTTGCACCTGTGGTGACAAATGCCATAGTCACTGTACAAAAGCAGCATTTGGCTAACAAACTAATATCACCACTGTTCATGAGGTGGGGGTCACACAAAACTCATGTTGAAATTTTGGAGTGAAAATACCAATGAATGCCTGAGGCGTTAGGGTTTCTGACCATAACACCCCACCCTGTAGAGAATGACAGGCATCAGGACTGTGACTTGGTATTCTTGCCTGCAATGCTCATACCATTCCACTCCCACCCACACCCTGCAGCCACTGAGAGGCATCGAGGTGTGTCTTGGACTATTTTGGCCCCAGTGTTCACCCCATTTTCCTATACCGCACCCATCTCACAATATATCCTGATGGAATGGGGTGCGCGCATAAGGGCCAAAGACCCCAAGGCCACACTGTGACACTTGTCGGTGTCTGCATGGTAGGGTGTGGTGAAATGGCATGGCCATTATGCCTGATGATCCAAAGGCACACCCCAATGCCTGTCACTCTCTGCAGGGTGGTGGTGGGGTTGGTTTCAGTTCAATACTTCACTGCCATTCCTATTATGCAGCTCTGCAACTCCTACACTACCAATGCCAATGCCAGCAAGCAAACATTTGGCATTGACAAATGCTTGTTCTACTTGTGATGCCCCCTTCCTGTGCATCCCAGTATCTCCCTGGCTCTCCTTACTGACTTTTCACATTGCTTATCCACCTTTAGATCATCTGATATGACTACCCCCAGGTCCTTTTCCATTTTTGTTGTTGTTAGTACCTCCCCTGCTATTGTGTACTCTTCTCCTGGGTTTTTGTTTTCCAGGTGCATTACTTTGCACTTCTTTACTTTGAATCTAAGTTGCCATATGTATGACCATTCCTCCAACCTTGCCAAGTCCCTTCTCATCCTTTCTACCCCCCTTGTGTATCAACTCTGTTACAGATCTTTGTGTCTTCTGCAAAGAGGCATACCTTTCCCTCCAGACCCTCTGCAATGTCACCTATAAAGATGTTAAAGAGGACTGGACCCAGTACTGAGCCCTGAAGCACTCCACTAGTAACCCCCCTTTCCTCGGAATGTGTTCCATTACCTTCTGTGTCCTGCTGTGCAGCCAGTTTGCTACCCAAGCTACAACCCTTGGATCCACTCCCAGGCTGGCTAACTTGATTATTAATCTTTTGTTCGGGACTGTGTCAAATCCCTTGCTAAAGTCTAGGTAGGCCATATCCACAGCCCCTCCCTGGTCTATTACTTTGGTCACCCAGTCAAAGAAATCAATTAGATTCGTCTGACATGACCTTCCTGCTGTAAATCCATGCTGCTTTGGGTTCTGTGCCCCACTGGCCTCTAGGTACTCAACAGTTCTTTCTTTCACAAGTGATTCCATCATTTTCTCTACCACTGAGGTCAAACTTATAGGTTTGTAGTTTCCTGCTTCTGCCTTGCTTCCACTTTTGTGAAGGGGAATCACATCTGCCCTCCTCCAGTCCTCAGGTACCACCCCATCCTCCCATGATTTGTTAAAAAGTGTGGTCAGCGGTGTCACTAGGTCCTCCCTTAGTTCTTTTAGGATTCTGGGGTGAATCCTGTCAGAACCCGTTGCTTTGTCCACCTTGAGTTTTAGGAGTTCTTTCAGGACTCTTTCTTCCATAAATGGACTGGCGTCAACCCCACTACCTAGAGTGCTTCTATTGTCTGGTTTAGGTAACTCCTCCTCATCTTCTTTTGTGAATACTGAGCAAAAGTATTCATTCAGTATCTCTGCCTTTTCACTGTCTTCCTCTGCCCACCAACCCTCTCCTTTATTAATCTTCACTATTCCTCCCTTAGCCTTTCTAGGTAGGCAACATCCACTGTTCTCTCTTGATCCACAACTTACTGGCCTGCAGTTCCCTGAATCCTCTTTGCTGCCACTCTTGTGAAGAGGGACCACATGTGCCCTTCTCCAGTCATCAGGGACTGTGTTAGTGTTTAGGGACTCTCTGAACAGGGTGCCAGTAGGACTACCAGCTGCATTCTTAATTCTTTCAGGATCCTAGTATGTATGCCATCCAGACTCATACCTTTGTCCACTTATAATTTTCTAAGCTCTTTTAGTAACGTCTCCTCTGTAAAAATACTTCCTAGCTTTTAACAATTAAATAAAAACCCTAGCTGATGCATTAACATCTTTGTTTGCAATTAATTTCCATTTTTACGTTCGCTTGCCTGCATGCGCAAGGAACGTCTTGGGAGAATAGGACAGTTTGGAGGTGTGACTGTCCTGTGCAATCCACTGCTCCGTTGAGCAGGCGTGGTGGTCCTGCACCAATGGATGCGGGTGCTGTGTATGACAGCGGTGGTCTTCACTTCAAAGAAAACCACCGCTGTGTGCTGGTAGCTCCTCATGCCCCCCCAAAGCTTTGGTGCCACGCTGGGAGCCCACCCCAGCATGGCAAATCTTGTTTTGGCTGATGGGGGTGCCCAATCCCCCGTCGGCTCCATGTCCCTCCAAACTGCTTTCCCTGCTGCCACGCTGGGAGACCACCTAAGCGTGGCAAATGTCCCGCATTGCACTGCTGTATGCTGGCAGCACCTCACACCCCCCCAAAAGCTTTGGTGCCATGCTGGGAGCCCACCGCAGCGTGGCAAACCTTGTTTTGGCCAGCAGGGGTGCCCAATACCCCGTTGGCTCCATGTCCCCCCAAACAGCTTTTCCTGCTGCCATGCTGGGAGCCCACCCAGCATAGCAAACGCCTGCGCTGCCTGAATACAAAAAAAACTGTAAATAAGAAACGTTCCATTGCTGTCTCCCACCCTCCCAAAACCCGCACCCACCCACTGCGCACCCTGCCTCCCCACACCCTCACTCCCATACTTACCTTCGGAGCTCGGTGCGATGATCTTTGCTGGACCGGGAACATGTCTGCACTCTTCAAAGCCGACCGTGAACTGAGGAAATGCCGGTAAGCTGTATAATGGGCTAGATAGGGGGTTTTCAACTTTATTGCATATCTCAGGCATTTTTTGAAAAATTTGCACCAAATTTTTAACATGGGGTTTTTGGGACCCCTTCTCATGAATGATGTCATTGTCATGGCATTATTTGGGCCCAAAGGGTGATTTCACAGTTACTGCATGAAATCACCTTTCGGGCCCAATTAATGAAATGACACTGCCAGCATTCATAAGGTGGGCTCTCAAAAAGCCTGTTTTGTAAATTTGGTGGAAAAATTCCTAAAAATGACTGTTTTACGAGTGTGCGTTGCGCAGTTCCTACTCAGGCTCGTAAGTTCACGAATTTTCAATATTTTCTCTCCAGATTTTTGATCTTCCCATTTTACCACACTTCCTCATGAGTAGTACAGCTGTCATTTTCCACATCCTGCCTAAAATGTGTTTCCACCCATGTAGTGCACAATGGCACAGTCAGTGTGCGAACTCAATGTATGGGACACATTAAGAAAATCACAGTGACACTGTTCATGAACAGAGGTCTTAAAATGGCTATGTTGAAAATTTGGTGAAAAATTCCTTAAAATGACTGTTTTATGAGTGTGCGTTGCGCAGTTCCTACGCATGCTCGTAAGTTTGCGAATTTTCAGTATTTCCACTCCAGAGTTTCAACATTGCCATTTTACCAAACCTCCTTATGAGCAGTACAGCTGTCATTTTTCACATCCTGCCCAAAACATGTTTCCGCCCATGTAGCGCACAATGGCGCAGTCGGTGTGTGCAAACTCAATGTATGGAACACATTAAAAATCACAGTGATATTGTTCATGAGCAGAGGTCTTAAAATGGCTATGTTGAAATTTGTGAAAAATTCCTAAAATGACTGATTTATGTTATGCTATGCAGTCTTTGTACGCACGTCAGAAGTTCACAAATTTTCAATATTTGCACTCCAATGACTTCCAAATGCCTAAACAGCACATAGAAGCAAGCAATATTTGGCATTGACAAATGCTTGTTTATTTTTGCATTCGCTTGCATACATGTGCAAGGAACGTTTTGGGACAGTACGACTTTTTGAAGGTGTGTGACCCTCCTGTCCAATGCAGTGCTCAGTGTAACGTGTGCAACTCTACTGCACCAATGGATGCATGAGCTGTCTATGACAGCAGTTTGGCTGCAGTGGTCTTCAGTTAAAAGAAAAGCACCACTGCAATCAACGGTGGTAACGTGTGTGTATTTAACATATTGATGTCACCCTTTTTCCTCTGGCTGCTAATAAAATCCCTCTCACTTCCTCCTTCTGCTGCCATCTACCCTGCTCCCTTGTTATTGCCCCCACCGAACACATTGTATGTGCAGACAGAGTGCACAGTCCCCATTGTCTCCAGGCCCCCCCAACAAACACCCAGGTGACTTGCTGGGAGCCCACCCCAGCATGCCCATTGTCCCTGTAAATGGGAAAACTGTCCCGCAACATCTTTTGTTTTTTCAAAACCTGTGAAAACAGAAAACTGTCCCTCGCTGTGTCTTGTGCCCCCTCCCCAAACCCACACCCACCCTCTGCATAACCCACCTCCCCCTCACCCCATACTTACCTCTGGAGCCTGTGCAATAATCTTCAGTGGAGTGGAACACGCCTGCACTCTTGAAAGCTTCAACGCAAACTGAGGAAATGACGGTAAGCTGTATAATGGCATACATTTTTTTTTCAACTTCTATCTCGGGCATTTTTGCAAATTTTGGCACCACATTTTCAACAGGGGGTTCTTGGGACCCCCACCTCATGCATTCAGTTACTGTCATGTGAGTTATTCGGTCCCCAAAGGTGATTTCATGGTCACTGCACAAAATCACCTTTTGGGATTGATTAACTAAACAGTGTCACTGTTAATGAGGTGGGCTCCCAAAAGCCTATGTTGCAAACTTGGTTAAAAAATGTCAAAAAATGACTGTGTTACGAGCGTATGTTGCACAGTTTCCACGCACGCTCATAACTTCGAGAATTTGAAATATTTTCCCTCCAGATTTTCAACACTGGCATTTTTTCACACCTCTTTATGAATAGTACAGCTGACATTTTTCACATCCTGGCTGAAATGTGTTTTTGCACATTCAGCGCACAATGGTGTGGTCACAGTGAGAAATAAATGCTCAGGACACACTATGAAAATCACAGTGATACTGTTCATGAGCAGAGGTCCTAAAATGCCTATGTTGAAAATTTGGTGACAAAAGTCCATAAAATGACTGTGTCATGAGTATTCATTGCGCAGTTTCCATGTACGCTCATAAGTTCAAGAAATTGTTGTATTTTCACTCCAGATGTTCAACATTGCCATCCCTTCACACCTCCCTATGAATGCTACAGCTGTCATTTTTCACATCCTGCCCGAACTGTGTTTTTGCACATGTGGAGTAGAATGGTGTGATTGCTGTGGGAAATCAACGTTCAGGACAGATTAACAAAATAACAATGGGACTGTTCATAAGCAGAGGTCTCAAATGCTTTTGTAAGGTGGGGGTAACAAAAAAGGTCATGCTGAAAATTTGTAGTGCAAATACCAGCAATCACACAGGGCATTAGGGTAAAGCACCATACATGCTAAACACCACTGCAAATACCTGCAAGCGAACGTTCGGCATTGACAAATGCTTGTTTGAAATAGGTTAACATTATCCTTATTTAACTGTGGGAGTACAGGGTCCAAAGTTATGTGTGTGATTAGAATAAATTCAACAGATGCATGTAACTTGGGCATTTTCAGGAATTTCTCACCAAATTTTCAGCATGGCCATTTTAGGGACCTCACAGCATCAACACTGACACTGACACTGTCATTTCGTTAGTCTGTCCTGAATGCTGATTTTGCAAAGTGACCACACCAGTCTGTGCAAAACAGGTGCGAAAACATGTTTTGGTCAGGATGTGAAAATTGATAGCTGCCTACCGTTCATGAGGAGGTGTTAAAAAGGCAATGCTGAAATATGGAGTAAAAATATGAAAATTGTCGAAATTACATATGGCGTAGAACCTGAGCAACACAAGTTTATAATGTGGTCACTTTTTGGAATTATTTCACCAAATTCTCCACATGGGCTTTTTGATACCTACCCTCATGAACACTGGCATTGTCATTTCATCAATCTGTCCTGAAAGTTGATTTTGCACAGCAACTGTGCCAGTCTGTGCCACACATACAAAAACATATTTTGGACAGGATTTGAAAAATGACAGCTATACTTGTCTTGAGGAGGTGTGAAACAATAGCAATGTTGAAACTCCGGAGAAAAATATAAAAAATTATCGAGGTTACAAGCATGCGTAGAATCTGCACATTGAACGCTCATATTGGAGTCATTTTGGGGAATTCTTGCACCATAGTTTCAACATTGGGCTCTTGGGGCCCCACCTCATGAACAATGGTACTGTCATTTTGTTAATTGGTCCCAAAAGGATATGCTGCATAGCGACCATGAAACCACATTTTGGGATCAATCAATAAGATGACAGTGACAGTGTTCATGAGGCGGGGTCTCAAGCACCCCATGTTGCCAGCCCCATGAGGCAGGGGGCTGAGGAACAGGATGCCTTACCTCAAACCATGCTGGTGACCCAAGTTCGAGTGCAGACTCAGGTTGTTGGAGGTTCGGCAGGGAAGGAAAGGACTGAGCATCCAGAGGACAGCTCTCCTTTCCTGGGAAGGAGGGGGGTAGAAGTTCCTGCTGTCTGGTGACCCCCAGTGAAGACTGGGAGTGTAGCAACAGTCGGGATCTCCAGTAAGGGGACTGGCCGTGGCAGTGCTCCTATAAACGTATGTGGGGGAATGCATGTCTCTTGCTGATGCACATTACACTGCCAAGCCTATGGGGGGGCAAGGAATGTGGAAAATCCCTGGTAGCCTTGTAGGCAAATTTGGTTCCTGTGGGATGCCCCCACATAGTTCTGGGTCCTGCTGACCAACAATTGTCTCTCTCTCTCTCTCCACTCCCTGGTCATGCTACTAGACTATAGATAGACTGCCGATAGGAGTGGATGGTCCCCCCTTGGGGGCTCAGAGCTGGAGGGCTGGGAGGCCAGAGGAGAGGAGAGGAGAGGAGAGGAAGGAGATGGGCCCAAGTCAGGAGTCAGTCAGAGGGCTTCAGTAGTGCAAGAGAAGGCTGTAACCTGAGTGACCACACCAGAGAGATGCCAGGATTCCAATCAGTTAGGGCCATAAAGAAAGTTGGAAAATAATAAACCCTTGTTGAAAATTCGGGGTCAGAATTCCTAAAACTGGCTTAGATAACATCAGTTAAAAACCCCATTGACTGCCATTGTACAGCTTACCTTGATTCCTTCAGTTTGTGGTTCACCTCTGAAAAGTGCAGACATGTCCTGGTCCAGAGAAAGATCACAGCCACTGACCTCTGGAGGTAAGTACGGGGAAAGGTGGGTAAGGGGAGGTAAGTGTGCAGAGGGAGGGAGGGTAGGGATGGGGAGGGGGATGAAGGGAGATGTCGAGGGACAGTATTCTTTTTCCAGGTTTAATAAAAAAAACAAAACGTTGGGGACTGTTTTCTTTTTTTTTTTTTTTCAGATACATAATACATTTGGGGACACTGGGAGTGGGCTACCCAGTGTCCCACATTCAGAGGGAGGGGAGCTGCTGTCAACCCAGAGATTGGGAACCCTGCTGCCAGCAAACATAACAGGAGAGAAAATGGCAACACTGCTATGGGGGGGATATAGTAGGAACACTGAGAGTGGGATCCCCAGTGTTCTACAATAATACTGGAGATTTATACACAACTAGGGACACCTGGGAGTAAACTACCAGAGGGGGATGGGAGGCTACTGCTGACACTAGGATTGGGCACCCCAGTGTTCCACAATAATACGTCAGATTTATACACAGTTGGAGACACTGGTAGTGAACTACCCAGTGTCCCACACTGAGGGGGATGAAGGGCTGCTGCCAACACTAGGATTGGGAACCCCACTGCCAGGAAACATAACAGGGGGAAATGGTAACACTGTTGTAACGGGGGATATACTAGGAACACTGAGAGTGGGCTCCCCAGTGTTCTACAATAATACAGGAGATTTATACACAACTGGGGACACTCGGAGTGAACTACCCAGTGTCCAACACTCAGGGAGGAAGGGGGCTACTGCCAACATGGAGATTGGGCACCCTGCTACCAGCAAACATAACAGAGGGAAAATGGCAACATTGCTGTGGGGGAGATATACTAGGAACACTGTGAGTGGGCTTCTTAATGTTCTACAATAATACGGGAGATTTATACACAACTGGAGACACTAGCAGTGAGCTAACCAGTGTCCCGCACTGAGGGGGTGGGGGGGTTACTGTCGACACCGGGGTTAGGCACCCCGCTGTCGGCAGTGATTAAAATAATTAATAACAACATTCCTCAGCCCCTCCACTTAGGAGATGTAAAAGGGGAAAATTAAAGAATTATTAGGTAAACATGTGGTGTTTACCTAATGAGGCAGAGAAATCTAATTCTGGGATCTGTTTACCCAAAAATGAGCAGGGGCTATTGATTGCAAATCTCCCCCAACCCCGTATTGTCACATGAGCAAGGTAGCATCAGGACTCTGCCACAATTTGAAGCATGCACTACCATCCAAAACACGTATTATGGGACCACATGCAAAAAAAAATAATGACAGGAGCGTGTTTCTCAGGGCCGCCTAGGTAAACACAACTGTTAGTGTTTACCTAGGGGCAGTACTTTTTCAAATATTCAAATTTTCCACCCTCAGTAATGGAAAACAGGATGGTGGAAATGGGAATGAAAACTGAAACTGTGAACAGTAAAGTGCAAATAGTAAATGGCATTTACCATTCAAACAGTAAATTGCGAAAAGTAAATTACATTTACCTCTTGCACTTTACTGTTCGAATGGTAAATGTTATTTACTGATTGAACAGCCTGTCATGCATCTTTAACAAAAATTATAATAATTCAAAAATGATAATATATTTTTAAAACCAAACAATCTACTGGCACACCCTTGGTACCCACTCCTTCATCCCTGAAAATATCAAAGGCAAACTTAATTCTATGTGTGTTGTACACGAGAACAAAACATTCCATGTTATCCTGTGGGGAAAAAATGTTTTTTGTGTGTTTTTGACCACTTTATATCTCCCAAACCATAAAAGCTGCCATCATGAAACTTTCCACATCTTGTGACACTGATCACATGACACCACATTCTAATTTTTGGATTATTTGTTTGTCTAATGACAAAGTTATTAAGCTGCAAAAACTGAGATTTAACATTGAAAGGATGTACCAATCATAACTATAAGGCCACTATTGTGCCCTGAAAATTTGATCCTAGCAAGGCCTATGTGTTCTTTCTATAGGATCTTCGGGCAGGAGCGAGCATTTGTCCATCTAACCCGTCCGCCATACGTTTCAACAGCTGTAACCCCAGCTCCCCCCCTCCAGGAGATACTTAATTTATCTAATCTACATTTACATTTGTAAATTGACACTCGTAACTATTGTCTCATAATGCGTTCCAGATTTGTACCACCCTCTGTGTGAAGCATGTTCCTCTCTTTTCTGTGTTATAAGTACACTGTAGCAATTGGGACATATTCCCTCTAGTTCTTTACCCCTGCTCTTTGAATTCAAGACAAAACATTCTCTTATATTGTCATTTAATATTTTCTTCTACACAGCTGTCAAGCTGACTCTGAGTCTCCTAATTTCTAAACTAAACCGTCCTTGTCTGTTCAATCTCTTGTCATATGATAGCCCCTCCATCCTTCTTTATTTGCATGTTTCAGTTATCGGTGAGGATGGTGACAATGACTGGGTGCACTGCTGCTGGTACCCTGTTTAGGTGGCACCCACTAGGGGATGGTGACAATGACTGGATGCACTGCTGCTGGCACCCTGTTTAGGTGGCACCCGCTACTGCGCAGCAACAACATATTTCAATGGAGTTCCACCATGCAATATATAGAAGATAATGCCTGAGTAACAGTGGTTAACCACAATGTAATCACCTCAAGCAGTTGCCAGGACAACCAAGTAAGCCTCAAGAGTGCAGTTCGAGAGGTTTATAGTTGTTATGGCAACCGCGAGTGGTGATTATGTCCATGGTGGACCACTGTTACTCAGCTATTGTATTTGATAATGTATGGAAAACTAGCCACTGTGGGGAAAAAGTAAGTTTTTTTCAAAGTGCGTTTGTTCTCCTGCTCATCTATGAATGCCTTCTGGTTTGAATGTTCAGGAACAGAAGTGCTGAATTTAGTCATTGTGATCTATACTGCAGCAGGTCTGTAACTGAATGGAATGTCTGTGTTTTGAACGAAAGCAGCAGATCACCTTTCCTTTCCAAGAATGGTGACAGGTGGTGACATTCTATCCTGTAATCCCATCGTTATGACCTAGTTAAGCAAGGTTTACAGCATACTGATGTCATAATGATGGGAATATCAGGATATAAACTGATCGAAAACAGGGGTTAATAGGCATTGTCCATGCATTATATAAGAAATGTATGTATTTTACTAAGATGTTAATTACATTCACTTCCCCATGCAGGAGGTTCATATGTCAGCCAGAACATTATGACAACAGAGTAGATTGCAATCATTCCATCACCATGGTGACCTACCATAGGTTACACAGAGAAAAATGTTTTAAAACACAATCTGCCTGGCATGATAAAAACAAACATTTGTCAATGCCGAATGTTTGCCTGCTGGCATTGGCAGTGGCAGTGTAGAAGTTACAGAGCTGCGTAATAGGAATGGCAGTGAAGTATTGAACTGAAGCCAACCTCACCACCACCTTGCAGAGAGTGACAGGCATTGGGGTGTGCATTTGTGTCGTCAGGTATAACGGCCATGCCATTTCACCACACCCCACCCTGCAGAGACTGACAAGTGTCACGGTGTTCCTTGTGGTCTTTGGCACTTATGCGCATCCCATTTCATTAGGAAATATGGTGAGATGGGTGCGATATAGGAGAATGGGGTGAACTTTGGGTCAAGAGTCCAAGGCATACCCATGCCTCTCACTGGCTGCAGGGTGTGGAATGGTATGAGCATCACTGACAAGAATCCCAAGTCACACCCCTGATTCCTGTCATTCTCTTCAGGGTTGGGCATTATAGTTGAAAACCCTAATACCTCAGGCATTCGTTGGCATTTTCACTCCAAATTTGCAACATATTTGTTTTGTGACCCCACCTCATGAACAGGGGGAATTTCAGTTTGTTAGCCAAAAGCTGCTTATGCACAGTGACTACGGCATTTAGCACCACAGGTGCAAAAATATTCCGAACAGGATGTAAAAAATGACAGCTGTACTCTTTCATGGGGAGGTGTAAAAAATGGCTATGTTGCAAATGTGTAGTAAAAATATTAAATAAAATGGTGAAGTCATGAGCGTACACAGAAACTGTGCAACGCACACCCGTAATATAATTAGGTTGGGGATTTCTTACAGCAGATTGTCAACTCAGGCATTTTGGTGCCTCCGATCATCCGAACATACGAAATTTTTCAGCAGATAAAGGCCTAGAGGTCTATCAAGTCTGCTCGAATGTGCAGCTAGCACCCCTTATTCTGCAGCTGCCCCTTCCTTCCACCCTTCCCCTTCATTAACCCTCCCCCTTGTCCTGTTCCATCCTTATTTGAAGCAGTCCACTGTTCTACTACATACCACTTCAGCAGGTAACTCATTCCACCCAGCGACCACCCTCTCTGTAAAAAAGTGTCTCCTCATCTCCCTCCTGAACCTTCCGCCCTCCAGTCTTATATCATGGCCCCTGGTGTCCCTCCCTTCCCTTACTTTGAACAGCCCTCTGTACCTGTCTTGTTTATTCCTTTCATGTATTTAAAGGTTTCAATCATGTCACCCTGTCTCTCCTCTCCTCCAGTGAGTACATATTCAACTCCTTCAACCTCCTCTCGTATGATAAGTCCCCCAGCCCCTTGATCATCTTTGTTGCTCTGTGCTGCACCCCCTCCAGTAACTTAATGTCCCTCTTCAGATACGGACTCCAGGTGTGGTCTAATGACCTATACAGTGGCAGAATCACCTCCTCCCTCCTCGAGGATATACCCCTTGCAATACAACCCAACATTTTGTTGGCCTTTGCAGCTGCCTTCCTACATTGCCCTGAGTTGTTCATTGATCCCGTAATGAGCACACCCAGATCCTTCTCCTCCTCTGTCTGGGCTTGTTGCACTCCCCCTAGCTGGTAACTCCTCCTTGGGTTCTTCATCCCAAAATGCAGCACCTTGCACTTTTTGACATTAAAGCCCAGTTGCCAGGTGTCTGACCAGGTTTCAGCTTTGCCAGATCATCCTGCAACCCCTGCCATCCCCCTAGGTCATCCACCAACGCACCTACCTTAGTATCATCAGCAAATAGACTGATCTTGCTCTTGATGTCCCATGATATGTCTGCAATGAATATCCCAAACAACACTGGTCCCAACACCGAGCCCTGTGGAACACCGCTCATCACTGCCCTTGGGTGTGAGAGCTCCCCACCCACCACCACCCTCTGTTGCCTTCCCTGCAGCCAGTTTTCTACCCATCTCACCAGCTTTGCACCCGCCCCTGTGCCTACGAACTTCCTTCCCAGCCTTCCATGTGGCACTGAGTCTAATGCCTTACTGAAGTCCAGATACAGGACATCCACTGCATGGCCCCTGTCCAGTTGCCTAGTTACCCAGTCATAGAACTCGACCAGGTTGGTTTGGCAGGATCTGCCCGTATGAAGCCATGCTGTCTGCTGTCCTGTAGTCCTTGGCCTCTAGGAGGGCCACCAGCCTCGCCTTCAGGATAGTCTCCATTAGCTTACCCACGATGGATGTGAGGCTCACTGGTCTGTAGTTTCCCGGTTCATCCTTGGGGCCACTCTTGTGGAGGGCACCACATGAGCCATCCTCCAGTCCTGAGGTACACACCCCGAATGTAGTGAGGCATTAAATAGGTCTGCTAAAGGTCTTGCAAGGACCTCTGCCAGCTCCTTCAGTACCCTGGGAGGATGCCATCTGGGCCTGGCGTCTTGTCCACCCTCAGTGCCTTCAAACCCTCTCGAACTCTGCTCCCCATGATTTCCCCATCTGTCACCACTTCCCCTCCTGCTTCTGCCATTTCTCCCACCTTGGGTGTCACCCCCCCCATTCTCTTTAGTAAATACTGAGCAGAAGTACTCATTTAGTGCTTCCGCCTTATCGCACCCTGCTTCCACCCAACCCCCTTCCTTCCTAATCCTTACTATGTCATATACTGGTACTATATCATGAACAGTGTCACTGTGATTTTCTTTATCTGTGCCAAACAATGATTTCCCACAGCGACCACGCATCGCTGCACTGAAAGTGTGAAAACACACTTCAGCCATGTTGTGAAAAACGGCAGCTGTACTGTTCATAAGGAAGCTTGGAAAAATGCCACTAGTGAAAATCTGCACTGAAAATATTACAAAGTCATGAACTAACGAGGGTGCGTGGAAACTGAACAATGCTCACTCGTAACACAGTCATTTTATGGACTTTTGTCACCCAATTTTCAACATAGCCATTTTAAGACCTCTGCTCATGATCAGTGTAACAGTGATTTTCTTAATCTGTCCTAAACATTGCTTTCGCACACCAACAGCACCATTGTGTGCTACATGTGCGAAAACACATTTTGGGTGACATATGAAAAATTGCACCTGTACTGTTCATAAGGAAGTTTAATAAAATGGACATGTTGAAAATCTGGAGTGAAAATATTAAATTTGCAAACTTACAAGCATGCATAGGAACTGTGCAACGCATGCTCGTAAAAGTCATTTTTAGGAATTTTCTCACCAAATTTTCAACATAGCCATTTTAAGACCTCTGCTCATGAACAGTGTCACTGTGATTTTCTTAATTTGTCCCGTACATTGATTTTGCACACTGACTGCACCATTGTGCGCTACATGGGCGGAAACACGTTTTTGGTGAGATGTGAAAAATGACAGCTGCACTGCTCATAAGGAGGTGTGGTAAAATGGCAATGTTGAAAATATTGAAAATTTGTGAACTAACGAGTGTGTGCGCGTAGGAACTTCGTACAAGCAACGCGCTTGTAAAAGAGTCATTTTTGGAATTTTTTCACCAAATTTTCAACATAGCCATTTCTAAGACCTTGCTCATGAACAGTGTCACTGTGATTTTCCTAATTTATCCGTACATTGATTTACATACCATTTCGCCATTGTATGCGATACCATAATGATACGTTTTAGGTGAGATGTGAAAAATGACAGCTGTACTAGTCATAAGAAGGTGTGGAAAAATGGCAATGTTGGAAATCTGGAGTCAAAATATTGAAAATTCGCGAACTTACGAGCATGCGTAGGAACTGTACAACGCACGCTCGTAAAACAGTCATTTTTTGGAATTTTTTCACCAAATTTTCAACATAGCCATTTTAACACCTCACCTCATGAACAGTGTCACTGTGATTTTCTTAATTTGTCCCATGCATTGATTTACACCGGCTCGCCATTAGCGCTACATTAAAGCTTACATTTCGTGAGATGGAAAATGACAGCTGCAGTGCTCATAAGGAAGTGTGGTAAAAGGCAATGTTTTTTTTTTACTTTTTTTTTAACTTTTTATTTATTGCTTATATCATAAAGAATATACAATATATGGAAACTTGGTTCCATGCACTAGTAAGTTACAAAATAAATGTCTTCTACCAAGGATTGATTTGCATATCACCCTTTGTTACATCATGGGAGGGTTAACAAACATAGATTTGTGCTCATTTTATGCAAGCACATATATTCTAAAATATAATCTATAAAAGGCTTCTTCACCAAGACCATGGACTTTATAACTAAAAGTCTGTTCCCGGAATGTCCCTGAGTGAAACACTCTTGATGCAGCCTTTATGGCCTGTCATAAGTCCATGTAAGAACAATAATTTTTGAAAAGATAATAATAGAGACGTCTAATTACACAGTTGCTCCTTACACAGTACTTGCAATCAATATTATTGCTATCCTTCCTCTGAAAACTCAATTGCATGCTGAGAACAAAGAAATTCAGGAGCCATTGATTATGTAGCCATGCCCTACACAACTTCTAAAATAAAACTTTAAACTCAGCAGGCATCTTGTCAACTTTGATGAACCTCACTTAGGAAAATGGCCCACGATTAATAAACAATTGAAGCACTCTCAGTCCCCCTCAGCCTCTGAATCCTCAGATTCATTACGGGAAGCAAAGTCCAATTTAATTTTCTCCAGTCTTTTCCCTGCTTCTAAGGGATCGTTAAAGATGAAAGTTTTACCTGCATAGTGAATCGGAGTTTCAGGGTATAAGAGTGCATTTGCAATCCCCAATTGGCGCAGCTCCGATCTCACCCCATCGAATGCCTTTTCTGGCGAGTAGCAAAAGAGAGGTCGGGAAAGAAATATATTCTGGAGCCATCTGGTGTGTAAAGTTGTCCCTTCTCTTTGGCTGCCTTCAGGATCAGTTCTTTAATGGTCGGACCTGTCGTGACCATCAGGATGGTTTGTGGCGTCTCTTCCTGCAAGGGTCTGCGCTGTGGGGTTATTCGGTAAGCCTGTATGATCGCTCCGACCACTGAGATGGCTAGGGTAGTCTGCACTAGATTTATCAAGTATTCAATTAGGTTTGATCCCTCAGAAGACTCTGGAACCCCTAGTATCTGGACATTGGCTAAACGAGCACCATTCTCCAAGTTTTCTAATCGTTGACGCAGTAGGCAGTTTTCATTCACTATACCTGCAGTAGCCGTAACTGCCTTCTCAGCCATCGAGTGTGCTAAGTTGTTCTGTACTGTTAATCCTTCTATTTTAGTTTCCACTATGGTGACCGGAGAGGTAAAACCGTCCATCTTCTTATCTAGTACTTTGACAAAGGCTTCTAGGTCTTTTATGGCTTTCAGGACTGCTGCGTTCGAGGGTTCAGTATCCAAACCATGCGTTGGGCCCTGTTGTTGCTGACTCTTAGGCCTCCCCATGTTGCCTTGGGTTTATTCAACAAGATTACTATTTTTTTTTAAAACTTTGACTGTATTTTCTGTAAGACGAGAAACTGAGGAGCCAATATCAGTCTTGTAGAGTAATCAAAGTTCAGAATAACTGTTATAATTGTACAGAATTTAAGTCTGTAGATCGGAGCTCCTGTTGAAGACGTCTTTATCCGTCGGCAGCTAGCCACGCCCCCCGTAAAAAGGCAATGTTGAAAATCTGGAGTGAAAATATTGAAAATTTGCGAACTTACGAGCCTGCGAAGGAACTGCGTAACGCACGCTAGTAAAACAGTCATTTTTGGGAAATTTGGCACCAAATTTTCAACATGGGGTTTTTGAGACCCCTTCTCATGATTGATGTCACTGTCATGGCGTTATTCAGGCCTGAAGGGTGAGTTCACAGTCATTGCGCAGTCACTGCGTGAAATCACCCTTCGGCCTGAATAACACCATGACAGTGATATCATTCGGAGAAGGGTCCTAAAACCCATGTTGAAAATTTGGTGCAAAATTCAAAAATACCAGATATGCAATATTGTTGAACCCCCATCTAGCCCATTATACTGCTTACTGGCATTTCCTCAGTTCTGTGGTCGGCTTTGAAGAGTGCAGACGTGTTCCCAGTCAAAGAAGATCGTCGTGCGAGTCCGGAGGTAAGTATGGGGTGAGGGGGGTGTGGAGACTGAGTGCGCAGTGGGTGGATGCGGGTGGGTGGGAGGGGGCGGGGAGACTTCGCCATGGGACCGTTTTTATTTACAGATAGGAAAAAAAACGACGACGTGGGACGTTTGCCACGCTGGGCTGGGCTCCCAGCATGGCACAAGGGCGTTGGGGGGTGTTCAGGCGACGGGATTGGGCACCCCTGTCGGCCTAAGGAATAGATTGCCACGCTGGGATGGGCTCCCATCATGGCACTTACTGGGGGACAGCAGCTGACGTGGGATTGGGCACCCCGTCAGCTATATTTAGTTGCCATGCTGGGGTGGCCACCTGGCATGGGGTTTTGGAAGCCTTTGGGGGAGGCGGGGAATGCAGCACAGCCGGCGGGATTGGGCACCCGTCAGGTATACAGTCGCGTCGCGAGGCGCCTGCGGCTGTGTGGCTGGCGTGTGTGTGGGGAGGGGAGCTGCGCGCGGGCAAGCGATATCTTGTCGCTACTCACTCAAGCGTCGCTCCCCCTTTCAGCTGTATGCCACTGCATTTTGGAGAGCGTCATAGACAGCTCCAGAATGCATTGGCTTACAGGGGCCATGCCTGCCAGCACACTGACTGAATTGGTGGAGGAGGTGACACACCTCCAAAATCTCCGATGATGGCACTATGTTTCTTGCACATGTGTGCAAGCAAACATAATGATTCCCTTTAACAGTTGGATACTGCTTTGTTTTGTTTTTGTTTTGTTTTATCAATAATATGACCTTTTTGTGGTTAGTGTAAATGGTTATTTTTGTATGGATCAGTTTATCAGTAGATTTTGCTGTAAATTAAAACTTTTCAGAGGATGTAAGCCTTCAGTCTGTGTGGATGTGAGTCGCTTTGTGGGAGATGCAGATGTGCTCAGATTGATCCGCAGGACAGAGCATCTGCATTAAAAGACAAACTGCTACATCGTGGATCTGATTCCTCTGGTCCCGAGGAAAATATACAAACCACAAACGGTATCAACCAACTGTCTTTTGTGTCTCTCCATAACTCAGAGGTGAGTCAATTACACAACTTTCATCCTCCCCAACTTCTTCAGTCCAGCTGCTGCACAACACTCTGCAAAGTTATGCTATTTTTGAAATAGTTATTTTTCATTCTAAACTGTTTTGGCTGGGAAAGACAAAATGAGCCACGGTTCATTTCGAGGTGCATCCTCGGAGCACAGGGGAGGTTAAGTGACCTGCTCAGGATCACACAGTATACTGTACAAGTGGCAATTGTGGGTTTCTAACATAGGTCTGCAGGGTCTCCAGGCTGACAGCTTGATGCTCTAACCACCAGGCTACAGTGCCTCCCATGTATATATTTGTTAATGTCTCATAGTTGTCCCATTTCATAGCCCCCCCCGCAGCTCCTTTAGCAAAAAAGCACTTCCACTGTGTGATAACAGGGTCTGAATGGACTAATTCATTTGTTGGGGGGGCATATCTGTAGAATCATGGGCCCAGAAGTAACTATTACCTCAGCTCAAGCTATGCTTTCTGTTACTAGAGTTCAACTAAAGGATTGCTTTTTCTTTCTTTTTTTTTTGCATTATTTGTTCCCCCCCTTAGAGGCTCCAGGACCCATCACTACTTCAGGCTTCCATGGCCCTCGACATACCTCCTACTACCCTCTTGATCCTCCTTTACCTCATATCACAGCCTGCCCTGGGGTTACCCGACATAACCCTTTGCCAGGTGAATCCCTCCCCTCCGAGGGGGAAGGCACCGGTGGGGCAGCCAGCACACTCTTTCTCTTAGCCCCACTGCACTGCTGAGGTGGACATGGCTCTTTCTGGGGTTTTGAAATTTTCAGTGGACTAGCAACCATCATCCGGCTAATCCTTTAATGCTTTCCACTTTTCTGGTGTTCCCCTTGTTCTGTGACTCATGCAGTGCTCCCAGTCTTCACTAGGGGCTACTGCAGAATGATTAGGCCGTGCTACCCACTCCAAGAGAGAACAGCAGTCCAATGGATGCTCAATCCTCTCCTCCCCTTGTTGTGTCACTCATGGAGTGCTCCCAGTCTCCTCTGGGGGGCTGCTGCAGAGCGATAAGGCCCTGCTACCCACCCCTGGAGAGGACAGCAGTCCAACGGATGCTCAATCCTCTCCTCTGCTTGCTGGCTCTCAGTGCCCCGAGTCCATTCCCGAACCTAGGTCACCAGTGCCTCAGCCCTCTGCACCACTGGGCCAGCCATACTTTTTCTTTTTAAACATGATTGGATTTATGGTGGAGGGCTTAGTACTGGTCCCCACATATTACAGAGCAGGTCTTTGGGACTGTGCCCCCCATGTATTACAGAGCAGGTCACTGGGACTGTGCTGGTCCCCATATTTTACAGAGCAGGTCGCTGTGATTGTGCTGGTCCCCATATATTGCAGAGCAGATCACTGGGGCTGTGCCCCCCCATATATTACAGAGCAGGTCTCTGAAACTGTGTCCCCCCCAAATATTACAGAACAGGTTGTTGGGACTGTGCCCCCCCATATATTGCAGAGCAAGTCACTGGGACTGTGCCACCTGTATATTACAGAGCAGGTCACTGAGACTGTGTCCCCCCATATATTACACAGCAGGTCGCTAGACTTTGCTGGTCCCCATATATTACAGAGCAGGTCGCTGTGACTGTGCCCCCCATATATTAAAGAGCAGGTCTCTGGGACTGTGCTCCCCCATTATATTACAGGGCAGGTCTCTGGGACTGTGCCACCCCATATATTACAGAGCAGGTCTCTGGGACTGTGCTTCCTCCCAATATATTACAGGGCAGGTCTCTGGGACTGTGCCACCCCATATATTACAGAGCAGGTCTCTGGGACTGTGCCTCCTCCCAATATATTGCAGGGCAGGTCTTTGGGACTGTGCCCCCCCGCTATATATTACAGAGCAGGTCTGGGGCTGTGCTGCTGTTGTATATGACAGAGCAGGTCTTTGGGACTGTGCTCCCCCCCTACATATTACAGAGCAGGTCTCTAGGACTGTGCCCCCCTATACATTACAGAGCAGACCTCTGGGACTGTGCTCACCCAATATATTACAGGGTAGGTCTCTGGGACTGTGCCCCCTCCCAATTTATTGCAGGGCAGGTCTTTGGGACTGTGCCCCCCTATATATTACAGAGCAGGTCTCGGGGGTTGACTCTTTGGCATAGCAGTAGGGTTATGGCTTGCAAGACTGGTGACCAGGTTCAGGAATGAGCCTGGGTTTCCAAAGAGACAGCTGGGGAGAGGGTGTAAACACCCCAGAGGATGTTTATCCTCTCTTGGGAGTGAGGGTTCACTGTGCCATAACATGCACACCTCCGGTGGAAGCATAGGAGGTGCAGTTTCACACAGCCGGCAGCAGAGTGAGGGAGTCACCTGGATTGTACAAGTCCACCCCCATTGCATGTGCACATGAGCATGTTAACCCCACTGACATCAAGGTGGGGGCCAAGAAAGACTGGTAAATCTTCAGCCTGGTGGCAGGATGATGCTGGAGTCTCACAGGCCCAGTACATACCGACCAGGTGCAGATCCATGTGGGTTTGGTCACTGCTGGGAACTGGTTCCATCCTGGTGGCCTCCTCATGTGGGGTACATTATGTGGCAAAGGAGCTAGGCATGTCCTGGGGAAGGGGGGCGATGAGGCTGGGCACTTCAGTGGAAGGGATCATGGCTAAAAGTTGGGGAACAGTAAATAAAAGAAGAGCAGATCTCAACCTGGATAAAAAGGCTTAAAACTATTATATTCATGGCAATTATGTTAAAACAATAATGACAAAATAGATGGTAATTTTCAGGAGATTAACAATGGGCTGAGGAGAAGGAGGGCCCAAGGCGCAGCTGAGGGGCATCCCCCCTGTAGCCGGTCATTAGTCCCCAGGAAATGACAGGCTGTAATTTCACTATTGCAATTCTACATCTAATCACACTAGGAAGGCAGAAAAAATGCTTTTTAAAAAAATGTTTACAAGCGTGAGCAACATTCTGAGCTGTACTGAGCATTTCTAAGGGATTGACACCCAGTAAAGCAGCAAATCACAGCACACATTCACCCTGATGAGTTTTAATTAGAGAAAATTAATTTTAGTGCTGAAATCTGCCTTTAAATCCCAGGGGTGGTGAGGGAGACCTCTCTGCAAGTGGGGTCCACCCCCGCACCTAGACACCGCAACTCCGCTACCAAGATAGAGGTGCCGGCTCACTGAGCAGAGCTTGGCAGACTTCCCTCACATATGCAACCTCTAGAACACTGTTCCTCTGCCTGGTGCAGGAGCTGCTCTGATTTTAAAGAGCACTTTTTCTGTGCTGCAGAAATAATTCTGTTTACCTGAGACAAAGGGCTCCTGTGCCAAGCTGGAGCTGCACCTTGGGGTAAAAGAAAATCTTTTCTTCGGGACTGCTTTGTGTTTTTGTTTGGGTTTGAATTTCAAAGGATGCAATGGCACCCAATTGGACTACAGCCATTGTATGACATGCATCCCTCCTTCTACTAAAGGCAGGAATCTGAGTCCAGTGGCTCTCAAACTGCCAGAATCTGCCTATAAATCTCAGGAGTGGTGAGGGAGACCTCTCTGCAAGTGAGCCCCCCGGCACCTAGACGCCGCAAATCCGCTACTGAGGTAGAGGTGCCAGCTCACTGAGCACAGCTCGACAGACCTCCCTCACATCTGCAACCTCAAGACCACTGTTTCCCTGCCTGGTGCAGGAGCTGTCCTGATTTTAAAGTGAAGTTTTGCTGTGCAGCAGAAGTAATTCGGTTTACCTGAAGTAAAGGGCTCCTGTGCTGAGCGGAAGCTGCACATAGGGGAAATTTTTCCCCTCTGCTCCACCTGTTCCCTCCTCCCCTTAGAACCTCATTGGCCACACCCACTCACTACATAGGGCCTCTCTCAGAGTGATTTATCCCTCTGTATACTCAAAAGGGGGATGACCCACACACTGAACAAGGTACCTGAATGCATACTGGCTCCCTTATCTCTCCTGTTGCCTGTACAGGTGACTCACCAGCAGTACCCATGGCAAAATTGACTCCTCAGCATGGACTAGGCTAGCAACCTGTCCGTTCAAGGTTGTCTAAGTCCAAAGGGACTCAAAACAAAAGCACTGTGTATAAATGCTTATAATCAATCCTTGCAGTTCTAAATCTGTGAAGACTTGCAATTGTTGCTAACCTTGCTCCCTTTCATTCCTCCCAATGCAAGATGATTGTCTAGTTGTCAGAATCACAGTGCTAGTACCTGTACAATGGTTAGGAGTTACCCCCTCCTCTAGAATAGGCTGAGAAACTGAAAATCCCTGTGGGACTGCTACCCACTGTTTCCAATATCTGTCTTCCCTAAGTAGTTATAGCCTGCAGATTGCCGATGACAGGGGTCAGCCTAGGACAAGGCCAGTATTCCTGGACTTAATTGAATGTTCGACGAATAGATTTGTATAGAACACACTGGTAACTGATTTTACTTTAGGCCTACAGCTAGCTGTTAGCTCTGACTCACTGAGCAGAAGCAAGTCACTCTCTCGTTAACCCTGTAACAACCCCACCTACCTGAAACTGGTCTAGGTGAGTGTGATGTCCTAGAGATGGCAGAGGCCACTTCAGTAATACACAGGGTGCCACTGCTTACCAAACATGTCAACCATAAGGTGGACATGGGACGCCTACCCACCCTGTCCTGGGCTGTGAGGTGATAAAAAGCCATGTACTCTACTTCCCAACAAGGGAGTACTCCTGGCAACACTCTACATTCTGTTCCTACTATGGGTGGACTTGATGGTAGGCCAAGGAGTCCCAGACATTAGGGGATGGCATGACAATGACACCTTTCCCTGGGACCTACACTATACCAAGTCCTACTCTAGCTTGCAATCCTTACTGATAGCCCATGAGCTAGTGAGATGGGGCGTCTGCTATGAGTCACTCCACTTCACCAGTAGGAGACTCACAAGCAACCTAATCTAATCAGCCAGCTCCAAGCTACTAGGCCTGCTGGTGGTACTACTTCTCCTGGCAGGTGACATCCAGCAAAACCCAGGCCCTCCCTTTTCCAATATCTTAATATCCTCCCCACAGGATCCGCAATGGGCACTCTCCAAGGGTTTGAAGATTGCATGCATGAATGTCTGCAGCCTCAGACCAAAAATGCTACAGATGCAAGCCTGGCTAGACCTCTACAAGCCAGATATTTTGGCCATCTCTGAGACCTGGCTTAAGACCAGCATCCTCAACCATGAGATCGTGCCCCAAGGATACAACTCCTTCCACAAAGATAGGGAGAGAAAAAGAGGGGGTGATGTGTTAATCTACGTGAAAGACAACCTAATGGTGTCAAACCTAACCCTGAAGCTGAACCCCACCCCAGATAGTGAATCAATATTCATATGGGTCACCCTCAACCAGTCCAAGCACCTCACAATAGGATGTGTCTACAATCCCCCAAAGATGGCTCTCCAATCCCTAGAGGCCATCACCAGATTCTTGACCAAAGACGTCACCACGGAACTTATCATTACGGGGAACTTCAACCTAAATTGGGCCCATGACCCCAACAAAGACCTCAAATCCCTGACACAGGAGGCAAATCTATTATAGGTTATTTCAGAACCCACCCGGTTGAACCATAAATTGGGGAACCACACCATCCTGGATTGGGTTCCGGTGACAAACCCCACCAATATCTAGAAAGCTGGGCTCATGACCGATGCCCTGAGTGACCAATCCCCAATATTCTGCATCTGGAGGAATAATGTGCCCAAAGTCCACATCAGAATATTCACTGCCAAGATTACTCAGACTTCTCAGAGCCATAATAAAATAACTGCATCAATAGCCTGGACTGGAGACCCATCAGGCTCCTCCCCTCCTTTGATGAGGCACTAAACAGGAATACTTCCAAAACTCATTGACTAAAGCAGCCAACCTCTTTGCCCCACTAAAGAAGCTCAGAGTACAAGCAGCTACTATAAGTGGATCTCTCCAACTCTAAAAGCCCTGATGATCTGCCGGGACAAGGCCTGGAAGAGGTTTAACTCATTCTATCCTATTGTCACTTAGAATGTTCAGGTAGCCTCTACCTGCTGCTAGAACACCTGTGTGCCTGAAGGGGTTTTAGATCCACAGCATTCATACAAATGCACTGTGCTTAAACCTACATATCTTAAAAACCATACATCCAATTTTAAAACTATAAAAAGTAAAGTTTTTCAGGACAAAAAGTTTTTGAAAATGAGTGAGGTTTGGTAATGTCTATTTAACTGGATTTAATGTTGTGTGAGGTTGTTTTCATATTTTAATAAATTCTGATGATTTTATCTAAATATAATTATGCTCTGTTTACATAGCCATGCAAAAATATTAAATTTCTGTAAAATTGTTGATTAAAATTGTTAAAAATATACAGTAAACATCTGTCATTGTCTAAATATAAATTTTGCAAGTTTTTTACCATTTTTTTAGTCAGAAATCAATATCAGAATCTCTTGTTATTACAGTTTGAGATTTTTGTTCCACTCCATTGGTTGGAATTTATGCAGTGTTTAATCCTTCTTACCCACTGATTTTAGTTTATGAATCTGATTATCAATTTTTGTTGTATTTCCCCTAGTTTAGTAGGAACATATTTACACAGTACCTTAGAAGGACATCTCAGGAAGGGATGCAGGAAGAAAGTGCTTTGTGAGGTCAAGTGATGTAAATAGGAAGAACCCTGCCAGTGTAGGTCAGTAAGCGGACACAGGGAATGGAGACATTTGTTAGTGCTGAAGGTCTCTCTGTGATTAACTGCATATGTGCTGTAGTTAAAATGTGTAATTTCATTGAAATAAACTATTTTATATTATTTTTGTAATAAAATCCCATAATAAGTATAGGAAACTATATTTTATTTGTGACGTTTGCTTTATCATACTGTAAATGAAGCATGATATTGTTCATGTAATGGTTCACAGTCGTTCAGTAAACAGCATGTTACATAAATCTGTGTATTATTTAATTTCCTGGCATAGTTTATTTTTGGGGGGTTGTATTATGGGATGGTTTAAGGTGAGGGAATGACTGTATGGTGAAGCACCGTGTGTTAGTGGTGGGGGGGTCCTGCATTCATAATACAGGCTCAGATGCACTTCATATGTTCTGGGGAAATGAGAGGGGCTGTATGCATGTAATAATAGTGCTAACAGACACTATAGACACATTATGGGTATACGTATAGGATGATGAAGTTGCTGAAAAGGCACTGGTAATTTGGGGTATACTGTGTCATGGGGAAGGGGGTGGGTTTGCCTGTACCAAGGAATGATGCTTGTAGGCACTGCAGTCATTTTGCATCTGGAATTGGCACCCGTCCTTGGGGTATACTCAGTTGTAGGGAAGCAGGTGAGGCTGCCTGCACCTGGTAATGGTGTCCATATGCCATACAGAAACATTGTGGGTACACATACAGGGTGATGACATGGGCACCTGTAAAGGTTGTGTACTTTGTGCTGTGTCACATGGTTTGTCTGCATACGCATGTGATATGTTGCAGCAGTCAGTATGGCACACTCTATGGGTGGGAAGGAGTGTGGGTATGCCTGCACCATGGAGTGATGCTCATTGGTGCACGTGTGTACTGTGTGCTATGTTTCATTTGAGTGGACTGTATAAGTCGTACACTGGCACCCATCACATCACTGTGCATCAGAGGTAAGGGCTGGTCTGAAGCATTATGAACACAAGGGACTAAAGTGGTTATGGAGTGATTTGAACTTGTATAGAACATTACAGTGTATCTGAAGGTAGTGTTGGAATGAATCTTGATGTGCACAATGGACTACACCATGGTGACTGAGGAGGGATCCATATCAGTAATGCACATCACAGAGTGTCAGAGATAAAGGCTGGACTGAAGACTGATGAACAGATGGACTAAATCAGTGACACTGGTGGGATTTGAACCTGAACAGCACTTTACAGTGCAGTAGAGGTTGAGGCTAGACTGACACCAGATCAGTCAATGAACAACACCATTGGCTGTGGAGGGATCTGAACCTGAAATGCACTTCACTGTTCACTACAGTTTGGAGCTCGATGGATGCATGCTAAGGAGATAGATTTTACAAGTGGCTGTGGAGGGATTTGAGCCTGAGATTTTACAAGTGGCTGTGGAGAGATTTGAGCCTGAAGAATACTTTACAGTGCATCAGAGATTGGGGCTGAACTGATGTCATATGAATTGATGGGCTACACCAGTGGATGTGGAGGGTTTTGAACATCAAATGCACTTCAAAGTGCATTATGGGATTGGTCTGGACTGATACATGGTAAGTCAATGGACAACACCATCAGCTGTGGAGGGATCTGATCCTGAAATGCACTTCAGTGTTCACTACAGTTTGGGGCTCAAATGACACATGATAAGGAGGCAGATCTTACAAGTGGCTGTGGAGGGATTTGAACCTGAAGAATACTTTACAGTGCATCACAGATTGGGGCTGAACTGATGGACTACACCAGTGGATGTGGAGGGTTTTGAACATGAAATTCACTTCACAGTGCATTATGGGATTGGTCTGGACTGATGCATGGTAAGTCAATGACAACACCATCAGTTGAGGAGGGATCTGAACCTGAAATGCACTTCACTGTTCACTACAGTTTGGGGCTCGACTGATGCATGGTAAGGAACTAGATCCTACAAGTGGCTGTGGAGGGATTTTAACCTGAAGAACACTTTACAGTGCATCAGAGGTTGAGTCTGGACTGGCATCATATGAGTCGATGGACAACACCAGTGACTTTGGAGGGATTCAAAACTGATTTGGCCTTTACAATGCATCAGAGATTGGGGCTGGACTGATGCCAGATAAGTTGAAGGCAACACCATTATTTTTTCATTTTAAACAATCAGCAACTGTGTATTAGGGAGAAAACTCAAGTGCAGAGCATGAGACAAACCTGCTACTGACCCTAACCCACTTATCATCCATAACGCAGGGAGCAACATGCCACATAGATTTTAATATAGCCATAATCCGAACATAAACTCTTTCTAAAGTAACAAAAGGTGCTGAATTCATGAGACCGCATCTAGTACATGCACAAGAAACACTCTATCCCATCAGGAATGCCAGCCCGATCCACAAGATGTGATCGCACGGGATGACCAGAAATGATCCCAAAATGAACAAAGTGACAACTATGAATGCTTTTATCATAAATAAAAATAAAAACAAATAAAGTAAATACAGATTACAAATCGAGGTTTTGGCACCGAAATGAAGTGAGTATTATAGGATAAGAGCAGCACCTCCATCTTGAAACTAAGTTTCCAGTCACCATGCTCTTCCTGCACCAGTGTGCACTCTGACTGGTTAATGGAAATAGTGACATGTACAATAAGCATAGAGCAAGCACGGCAACAGTGAGGATCAATATGACCCAATGGTGACGCACTACAGAGCTAGGGCAGGTGCAGGTGAGGGCTGTGACCCCTAACTGAAACATCAAAAAAAAAATTCACTGCACACTCCAGAGCCCAGAGAGCCACTTTCCCACCGGTGACAGCTGTATAAAAATATGAGTCCTTGCTTGAATGCTAACTAAGGATTTAGTCTAACGATTCAGGCACACACATTGAATGGAATAGTGGAAGGCACAAAAAAAGATCTGTGTGCAGGTTCCCTGGTGCTTCGACAACTAAGGCTTCATCAGGGGGATGGTGCCTGCATCTAACACAATCCCTTTATACCAATTAAATTCAGAATTGATGATGTCAGAAAATCTGACCAATCACAGAGCTCGATTTTTAAACACAGAAATATTCAGCTCACTTAGTGGTATAAATGGACTAATAGTTATAACAATCATGATATCAGTGACAACATGTTATTGTAGAAAAATACCCCAAGACACAAAAAAATACACCAAAGTGGTGACGGCCAATCAGATTGTTCGAATAAAAAAAAATATGTAAGTTATGAAATTAATTATAGTGTAAACCTGATCAGCTTAACATGTTACACTAAAACAAGATGATTTGTTGTTACAATACAAACTAATGGCAGAATGAACATAATACATTTTTCACAGCACATGCAAAAAATAGTACATTTATTTATGTATTAAGGCTTGTTTTCTCAAAAATAGCCAATGGGAACATATATTATATTAGGTAAAATCAGTAAGGGTACGATGTTCCCTATTAGCTGGTACAACTCAATTCATCAAATGTAAACAAATGCCTGAGCTGCACCAAGAGAAAGACATGGATGCCAATCGGCGTCATCAGGCACTACAGCACATGATTTAGGATGCCAATCGGCGTCATCAGGCACTACAGCACATGATTTAGGACACCAATCGGCATCATCAGGCACTACAGCACATGATTTAGGATGCCAATCTGCATCATCAGGCACTACAGCACATGATTTAGGACGCCAATCGGCGTCATCAGGCACTACAGCACATGATTTAGGATGCCAATCGGCGTCATCAGGCACTACAGCACATGATTTAGGATGCCAATTGGCGTCATCAGGCACTACAGCACATGATTTAGGAGACCAATTGGTGTCATCAGGCACTACAGCACATGATTTAGGATGCCAATTGGTGTCATCAGGCACTACAACACATGATTTAGGATGCCAATTGGTGTCATCAGGCACTACAGCACATGATTTAGGATGCCAATCGGCGTCTTCAGGCACTACAGCACATGATTTAGGATGCCAATTGGTGTCATCAGGCACTACAGCACATGATTTAGGATGCCAATCAGCATCATCAGGCACTACAGCACATGATTTAGGAGACGAATTGGTGTCACCAGGCACTACAGCACATGATTTAGGATGCCAATCGCCGTCATCAGGCACTACAGCACATGATTTAGGATGCCAGTTGGTGTCATCAGGCACTACAGCACATGATTTAGGATGCCAATTGGCATCATCAGGCACTACAGCACATGATTTAGGACACCAATCGGCATCATCAGGCACTATAGCACATGATTTAGGATGCCAATCGGTGTCATCAGGCACTACAGCACATGATTTAGGATGCCATATGGCGTCATCAGGCACTACAGCACATGATTTAGGACGCCAATCGGCATCATCAGGCACTACAGCACATGATTTAGGACACCAATCGGTGTCATCAGGCACTACAGCACATGATCTAAGATGCCATATGACGTCATCAGTAAAAAGAGGTATTTTTTTATGACGTCATATGGCGTCATCAGGAAGGAATGAGTTTAACATATTTCTGTTGCTTTTGCAGTCCACATTTTAAATACTGCTCACTGTTCCTCAACCCATGATTCTTGCCCCATTCCCCTCTATGCGTCTTTCAAGCATCTCCCCATTTTCCCAAAGTCTGCCCCCCTAAAATCCAGGATGCCTGTTTTTGTGTGATTTGGTTCTGCTTCTTCTGTGATTTCAAACCACAATGACTGGTGGTCACTATTCCCCAGGTGCTCCCTCACTGTTACCCCTATCACACTGTCCCTGTTTGTGAGCACTAGGTCCAGTATTGCTGGTTGTTTAATAGTCATCATGTACATTTCTATATAGGTACACATATTCATATTTACATATTACGTAGAGTAAGCTGGGAGTCATTGCTCCATTGGCTGTTCATTAAATCTGGCTTTATAGAATGCAGCAGTTACTGAGGGCATCATCTGAAATGGTGTCACGAGCCAATGATGTGTTCCATCATTTACATACGTTCTATTCTCTGGGCACATCCGGTTCTACAGGCTGACTGCAAGAGTTAATAATATACAGGGGACATGTGATGTGTGATGCTGTCATATGCATTTTATCTCATGAGAGGTTGGTGACCACATGATCTATCATGAGCGATGGAGCGTGATGGTGAAAATTGATTTTGCTCCTCAGTTTAATTTCTTTTGCTTACCGTTATGCTGTTACGGGTCTTTTTTCTTCTTCTTTTTTTTTTCCAGTTGTATTTATGCTCCAGTGGGACCAGAACATCTCTCAGTAATAGCCACGTGACCCCTACCACTACTGCCAGCCTGACACCTCCCTGTGGGACCAGAACATCTCTTAGTAATAGCCACGTGACCCCTGCCACTACTGCCAGCCTGACACCTCCCTGTGGGACCAGAGCATCTCTCAGTAATAACCACGTGACCTCTGCCACTACTGCCAGCCTGACACCTCCCTGTGGGACCAGAACATCTCTCAGTAATAGCCACGTGACCCCTGCCACTACTGCCAGCCTGACACCTCCCTGTGGGACCAGAACATCTCTCAGTAATAGCCACGTGACCCCTGCCACTACTGCCAGCCTGACACCTCCCTGTGGGACCAGAGCATCTCTCAGTAATAACCACGTGACCCCTGCCATTACTACCAGCCTGACACCTCCCTGTGGGACCAGAACATCTCTCAGTAATAGCCACGTGACCCCTGCCACTACTGCCAGCCTGACACCTCCCTGTGGGACCAGAGCATCTCTCAGTAATAGCCACATGACCCCTGCCACTACTGCCAGCCTGACATCTCTCTGCTACTGTTGTCTTACTCAGTCCAGCCCCCCAGACCACCCCTTGGGGGAGGACCCACCTCACCTATCTGAAAGTAGAGAGATGGTCCTGGGCTGGGTAGGGAGCTGGTACAGCCAGTGACGGCTTGGTTCCGCAGTGGGATGTGAGTATTGCTCCCTTGGGTCTCCTTCTCCTCCTCCTCCTCTGGTCCACCTGGGTTTTTTCCTTGGTGTTACGCCCTCAGAGCACGGACATGCAATGATGTCCAAGCAGCTACATACTGACATCTGCCACCACTCTGTTCCCAGTATCGGCAATACTCATGCAGGGCTCCTGACCTCCACTGGGGGCCATTGGTGAGCAGTGCAAACCCCTGTACCCCCCCTGGGAGGGGAGAGCATTCCTCTGGATGCTCAATCCTCTCCCTCCCCTGCCAACCCCACATGACCCAAGTCCATTTCTGAACCCGAGTCGTGAGGTGTAGCATGAGGTGTGGTGCCCAGCACCTCAGTCCTCAGCACCACTGGGCCAGCTGTGGGTCCTCTTTATGAATGTGCCCTGCTACACGGTGATCCCACATTCAGGCAGGCTCCATTGGCATGGAGTTGTAACCTAGCAATCAGGTTGCTAGGTATTGTGACAGACAGCTGTATGTATGGATATACAAATTTCAACAGTTGCCTGGTGATTCTGTTGCTATGGTGAGAGCCAGGCAGCCAGTGCTTTGCATTGGCAGATGCACTGGGGGGAACAGTTTACTCATTGGCTGGTGTTCAAAGATGGACAGGTTCAATCCATTCTGCTTTCTGTCAGGCTTTATCAGGGTGATTTGTTATTAATGTGGAGAAACTGAGACATTATATGATTGCAACCTTTTTGGAGCTAGTATATTTAGAAATTTAATCTAGAATGTCATTATATGATTGCAACATTTTTGGAGTTAGTGTATTTTGAAAATTAATCCAAAATGTCAGTATAGGATTGCAACCTTTTTGGAGTTACTGTATTTAGAAATTTAATCTAGAATGTCAGTATAGGATTGCGACCTGTTTGGAGTTAGAGGCCCGGATAGTCAAACTGCACCAGGCAGTTGCTCAAGCCTGGGCGCAGCGCAACTTGGCTGCACAGGGGTGTGGACTGGGTGATATTCAGCAGAGCTGCACCATGGCTCAGCAGCGTTGAATATCACACCCTGGCCACCCCAGTGTGTATGGCGCAGTGGCACTGCGCCTGTGCAAGTGGCCAGAGTGGATCATGGAGATGCACTAGCACAAGTTCCATTGTGCCATGCACAACAACCGTGATATTCAAAACTTGACATGCAGATGGAGCCATAATGTATGCAAGGTGCACATGGGGCCATTTGCATGTCATTATGGCCCCATTTGCATGCAGGTGCGCGGATCCCCAACTACTTGCGCCTGGCGCCCTGCCAGGCAGCAGCCGTCGGGGACCGACACCCCATGCAGCCTGATTGCAGGCATTTGTATAACAAAGGAAATATTCACAATATCCTTGGTGGTCCAGTGGCTCACTATCTGCCTGATCGTGGGCATCTGTGTAATATCAGAATTTGTCCTATATCCCTGGTGGTCCAGTGGACCGTTATCTGCCTGATCGGGCATCTGTTAAAAAAAATGCATCCAATATCCCTGGTGGTCTAGTGGTACCCCCCACCCACCCACTGAGCCCCACCACACGCTCCCCCCATCAGCCAGCAGGAGGCAGCACCCCACCCGCCTGCCCTGCCCCGCTGCCCGTTGACTGACAGCTCATTAGGACTTCACGCCCATTGGTTCACATTCATTTGACTATGTTCACATATCTGGAATGAGTAGTACTGTAGGGCTGCATGTCCATTGGCTCATGCTGTGAACCAATGGGCATGCATTGTTTTTAACAGATGCCTAATTGGGCAGATAGCGGTCCACTGGACCACCAGGGATATAGGACGAATTCTGATTTTACACAGATGCCCACGATTGGCCAGACAGCGTCCACTGGACCACCAGGGATATTGGATGACTTGATTTTACACAGATGCCCGCGATTGGCAGATAGTGGTCCACTGGACCACCAGGGATATAGGACAGTGCATTATTGTTTTTCACAGATGCCCACAATTGGGCATGGGGGCACCGCCTGGTGCAGCCGGAGCTCTGGTGGCCACTCAGAGGTGGCAGCTGCCATGTTGCGCCCTGCAATGTGGCAGCTCACCTGCGGGTGGCCATCAGAGATTCCTTTTTTTTTTGACATAACTTTGTGCTGGCGCAGGTAGAGGTTGTGCATGCATGGCTCTGCACATCCCGGGCTGAATATTGGGCTCTGTAGAGTATGTGTAACCCCTAGATGGCGCTATCCCAGGGGCTACTACCCCTGCCTGATTTGCCACTAACAGGTTGAGGGGCCTGGATCCAATGGCGGGTGCCTCCACCCAGAGGTCAGGGTTTGCAATAGTTAAACTAACTTGGTCACAGCCCTCTGGGACACTGCAACCCCCCTTTCTTCTCACTAGTGGCCCACACAATATATCAGAATTACCTTCACAGTATACTTACCCCCAGGTCTGGTTCGGCACTGGGACCTCCTGTGAAATGAGATACAGTGCAACAATCACAGTACAGTACTTTAACATAGACAAATACTCAGGCAGTATAACTTTGCTGAAACAAGCAGCTCTGATTTATTTAGGGATATAACAAGGACAGGGGGAATCAGGTTAATTAGCTTATCACTCTAATAATCTACCTATGGCTCTGTGCACAGGCCTATCTCTATCAGTTACTGTCCCTGGGTACCCAAGCCCTAGTGGCTAGTCCAAACCGTGGCAGCTGGTAGGGGCCCTTTCACACAGAGAAAAGGAGAATTAAACAGTCAGCAGTACAGTAATTCCATTTGGATTTAATGTGGCAATTCAACAGGGAGCGACCCTGAATTAGTACTCACGACCTCCAAATAAGATAGGGTCCTTCAATGTCAGCAGGGCTCACTTGAGGTACACAAACCTCTTCACACATCCATATAAAAGAAAGCACTATACCAGGCAGGCTGCATCTGTATCCCGATCGCATTACTGCACAATACCCAGGAGAACACACAGCAGATTCAGTTCCTGACAGACCGAGTGTAATTTTCAGCAATTCCTCCAGTCTTCTACAGGGTGAGCCTGGTTTCTACTCTTCAGAGATCCTTTGATTCTTTTCACAGGATGGATTCAGTCCTAACAAGCTGCAGACCGAACTCTGGGCCTTACACACGTTTTTTGACTAAAACTGCACACTGAAAAGTACAGGGCTCCTTCCTTCTTCACTGCCAAAGCTCAACTGAACTCCAACCGACAAAAACCGGCACTTCCTTTGAGTTCCTCCCAGTTCTTGACTGGATTGGCTGTCACTCACAATAGACTGCTGCTGTTGGTCCAAAAAGGCACTGAAGTCTAAACTACATCTCCCAGAGTCACTGCCCATACAATCCTCTTGTGGCTGGCTCAGATTATGAGTCCAAGTTCTGATTCGTCCAAGGCACCATTTTAGAGCTAGCTTACCCCACACTGATTGGTCCAGTTCAGCAGTTCAAAACCAGAATGGGGAACTAGACAGACACTGTTCTGACAGTGTTGTATCCTCGCCCGAGTGCTGGCCAAGGCCGATGGTTTTTCCATAGATTTCCTAGGTACCAGTCACTTTGATTCTCAACCAGGCCCAGAACCTGCTGACCCCCAAGGCTGGTTCAGGCACCGGGACATCCCCCAAGGCTGGTTCAGGCACCGGGACATCGACCTCCAAAGAAGATATGGTCCTTCAATGTCAGCAGGGCTACTTTTGATCTCCAAGAGACTCCTCACACATTTATATGGTAAAAAAAAAGAAAGCACTATACCAGGCAGGCTGCATCTGTATCCCAATCGCAATTACTGCACAATAACCAGGAGAACACACAGCAGATTCAGTTCCTGACAGACCGAGTGTAATTCAACAATTTCTTCAGTCTTCTACAGGGTGAGCCTGGTTTCTACTCTTCAGAGATCCTTTGATTCTTTTCACAGGACGGATTCAGTCCTAACAAGCAGTTACACAAGTTGTAGACCGGAACTCTGGGCCTTGCACACGTTTTTTGACTGAAACTGTGCACTGAAGGAGCACAGGGTTTCTTTCCCTTCACTTTCAGATCTCAAACTGAAACTCCCAACAGACAAAAACCGGGCACTTCCTTTGAGTTCCTCCCAGTTCTTGACTGGATTGGCTGTCACTCACAATAGACTGCTGCTGTTGGTCCAAAAAGGCACCGAAGTCTAAACTACATCTCCCAGAGTCACTGCCCATACAATCCTCTTGTGGCTGGCTCAGATTATGAGTCCCAAGTTCTGATTCGTCCAAGGCATCATTTTAGAGCTAGTTTACCCCACACTGATTGGTCCAGTTCAGCAGTTCAAAACCAGAATGGGGAACTAGGCAGACAGTTCTGACTGCAAAGAAAGCAGGTTAGACAAACTGTAATTTTATTATTACTGTAAATGATTTCTGGCAATCAGTTACATCTTTCAGACAGGTTCCCTTTGCACTCCTAGTGACTGCAAAAATGGGGTGAATTGGCAGCAGCTTGAGTGGTACTCAATCAAAGAAACACACAGTCCCCATACAAACTAATTATGTCTGCAAGCAGACAGCTCTTAAAGAGACAGTACCAGAGGTTCTAAAACACTCACTGATAAATGGCTTAAACGCCAAACACCATTCAGGCTTGGAGCATTCAAGCAAGCTCCTGGAAGTCTTTTGGGAACCCCCATTTGCAGGGGTTACACCTTCCTGGTTTGGGAAAAGCTTGACGTCCACGTCAGCAAGTACCCAAGTTTCAACTGCAACCATATACATTTGCATTAGGCTCACACATGTAATCATCAGTCAATACATCATTTTACCAAGAACCATTTCTGAAACATTGCATCATCTTACACAGTATAACACACACATTGTACCATAACTCAAGTTATTACCTCTTGTACATGAAACCTGAAGAGAGGGACCCTTCCTATCAGTTACCTTGGGGCTGGACGGGCAAGGGCACCATACTTAGAGGGCAACACAAGTAACTTGGAGTTAGCACTAACGCTCAGTTTGGGCAATGAGCTCGGGACACATACACTCCTTTATGGACAACATTGAGGGCAAATCCACAGGCCTCCCAAGGGAATCATAACTGAGGTGCACCACAGGCTTTACAGCTCGACCAGTCTTTCTAGGGGAACTGTTACAGTCCTGCACTCTGAGCCTCATTTTCAGCATTGTCACACTTGTCAGGGGAGTCTCCATGGGGTAGAGAGTAGAACTTGGGGCACTTTCAGCTCCAGGAGTTACAGTTTCTGAGTCCACAACATTTGGCCTGCATGGAGAGCTTCGGACACTGGCAGTGGACTGTCAGGGCACTCAAAATACTCTTCTTGTTCGGTGTATCACCAGTCTGCCCAGTCTATCATTTTCCTCCCCTGAAAGCTCAAACAGTTCAACCATGCACAATGATTCCATTTCATCTGATCTGATGCTTTGCACTTCACTTTCTGGGAGCATTGGCTCCAGGGATGAAGCTGGGGGCTTAGACAGTCCAGAAGGCCCAGCTTTGTCTCCAGTATTGACTAGGGGATTGCCCGAAACAATTGACTCAGTTCGTAAGAAGGATAGTATTCAAAGTCACTCTCACTTTCTTCCGATATGGACTGACAGTCATGCTCAACTGGGACTTGTGGAGGGAACACTTTAACTTTGCTTCTGTAGGTGCAGACTTTCTTGATCTTTTCTTAGCAGCAGCTCTAGTCACTGGTCCAGAGGGGCATCTTCTAGGGGCTCAGACTCAATTAAGATTTGTCCAATGGGCAGTAAATGATTTCTATGTATTGTTTTTACATCTTTTGAATTATTCTCAGGCCTTACTTTGTACACTGGCAGATCATCTAGTTTGCCCACTACAATGTAGGGAGATGGTGCCATCGGTCAGCAATCTTGTGCTTGCCATGCAGTCCCAGATTTCTTAGCAATACCCGATCTCCTCCTGGAGTTCCTGTGCTTTCACCTTTTTATCATGCCTTTCTTTGTTGGCCAGATTTCTTTTGGCAGCCATGGTTTGAGCCAGTTGGTACGCATGAGTTAGCTGGGCCTTTAACTTTTGCACATACTGTAAATAGTTGTCAGCTTGAACCCCATCAGAGAGACCCCAAACACACATCTACTGGTAGTCGAGCTTCTCTTCCAAACATCAGGCGGTAGGGGAGAATCCAGTGGCATCACTTTTGGTGCAGTTATAAGCATGTACCAGGGTGCTAATTTGTTGGCTCCATCTAGGCTTGTCCTTTGGGTGCAGGGTGCCTAGCATATCTAGCAAAAGTGTTGAAACGTTCAGCTGTGGGTCCCCTGGGGTGGTAAGGAGTGGTTCTGGACTTGCATCCCCACAGAGAAAGCATCTCTTTGATCAGACGACTCTCAAAGTCTCCCTTGATCAGAATGGATTCTTTGTGGAGCCCCATAGTGAACAAAAAGTTTTCTACAAGTACTTTGGCCACAGTGGATGCTTTCTGGTCTTTCGTGGGGAAAGCTTGGGCATATCTCGTGAAATGGTCAGTGACCACCAGCACATTACTGATATTTCTTTGATCTGACTCCAAACTCAGAAAATCAATACAGACCAGCTCCATGGGTGCACTGGTGGTGATGTTAACAAGGGGCAGCCTCTGGGGCAAAGCTCTCTGTAAGCAGCGACTACAAGTTCGAATGTGTTGCTCCACATCAGCCCCATCTTAGGCCAATAGAATCTGGATCTCACCAAGTCAAGTGTTCTGTCTATACCAAGGTGCCCCATGTGGTTGTGCAAGGACCTCAGTACTGAGTCTCGAAAGGCAGTGGGCAGCACTAGTTGTTGTTTGTCTACTTGTCCCCTCTGTCTACTGTTTCTCTGTATAACAGTTTATTGATCAGTTTCAACTTAGGACCTTCTTTGTATAACAGTGCAGTTCTCAAATCAGTGGAGCGTAATTTGGACACATCTTTTCCTGATCAGAGGGCTTCTAAAGCTGCTTGATCATGGGATCGGAGGATTGAGCCGCATAATACTGTCATTGTCCAGCTGAGGCAGTGCACCAATGTCTATTGCAGAAAAGTGGCAATAAGCAGCAGGTATGCAATTCTCAGAGGGTCCCAAGCAATCCACCATGCAGTCCATCTGTCCTGCGGGACATTTGTTCCTCCTTCAAACTTCCGCAGAGTGCCCGAATGTCAGGTTCTGCCAATCGGACCCAATCATTCTGGGGAACAGGCTCCGGGAGAGCATCAGCATCTATGTGGTTCAGACCTGCTCGGTATTCGAGAGCATAGTCATATGTAGATAATGCAGAAAGCCACCTATGGCCAGTGGCATCCAACTTAGCTGAGGTCTGCACATAGGTCAAAGGATTATTGTCAGTTTTACTAGTATTTTAGCCCCATACAAGTACTCATGGAATTGGTCAACAATAGCTCACTTCAAAGCTAGGAACTCTAACTTATGTACAGGATAGTTCTTTCGGATGGGGTCAGGCTTCTACTGGCAAAGGCCACTGGTCTCAGGCCATTCTCGTCTCTTGGTACAACACAGCCCCAACCCTTGCAAGCTAGCATCAGTGTGCAGGACGTAAGGTTTTCTTGGATCGGCATAGGCCAGCACTGGAGCATGGGTAAGTTGATATATGATCTCATGAAAAGCAGTCTCACAATCAGGAGTCCACGGCCCCAAATACTTCACTCGGATGAAAATACACTCTTTCAGTCTTGAGGGACGCTGACTTTTGGTATTTTTTTGTGGTTGGGGGATACCTTGAGTAAGGTTAAGTAAAGGGCGGATCACTCTTGAATAGTCCTGATGAGCGCCGATAATAACCACAGAATCCCAGAATCTTTGCAGTTCTTTTTAGATTTTTGGGCTGTGGCCAGTGGTCAAGGCCTCAACTTTACTTGGCCGGTCTCTATTCCTCGGTGGATACTATGTGTCCCACATACTTTACTGATGTTTGAAAGAATTGACACTTATCAATGGACAGTTTAAGGCCAAAGTCCTCCAGTCGGTCCAATACCTTAAATAATCTGCTCTCATGTTCCTCCAGTGAGCTGCCAAACACAATAACATCATCTAGGTATACCAGGCACTTCTAGTAAGTTCATGTCCCCACTGCACGCTCCATCAATCGCTGAAAAGTGGCTGGGGCACCTGAAATCCCTTTGAGGCATCCTCATGAATTCATAGAAGCCAAGCGGACAGATAAAGGCCGCTCTCTCACGTCCTCTGGGGCCATCGGGATCTGGTAGTACCCACCGCGGAGATCCAGCACAGAGAACCACTTGCTCCGTTTAGGCAGTCCAAAGCATCCTGAATGCGGGCATTGTGTACTGATCAGGGATAGTCCGCCGTTTAAGGTGCTATATCCACACACATCCTTACTGTTCCATTCTTTTTCACTCACTACACAATGGGGAAGCATAAGGGCTTCTGGATCTTGTATTACACCAGCAGCTAACATCTCTTGCAGATGCCGTCTCACATCATCTATGTCAGCAGGTGCCAGGCGCCGAGACCTCTCAAAAATGGTCTTTCGTCATGCAGCCGGATATTGTGCTCAGCTCCTTGCACGCATCCTACATCCCATTCCTTTAAAGAAAACACCTGGTCTCTCTGGGCAAGCTTCTCACTGATCCTCACTTTCCATTCAGCTGGCAGCGGGAGTCACAAATCAAACAAGTCAGGCGTTACTCTGTCATTCTTCCTGAACTCTTGCTGCTGGGTAGCACTGCAGTGTCTGCACAATGCACATTAGCCAGGATGCAACCTCTGTTTACTCGAATGTCTCTTTCAGACACATTATGAACTTGGACCATTACCCTTCTGGCATAAGCATGGGCTCTAGCGGGCAAAATACTAGGCTTGACCAGCAGTCCCTCTGGCAATTTTCCATCGCCTGGTGCATCCAACATTAATATTTTATTCTTAACATCCTTTCTGATACGGACCTCTCCTGTAAGGTACACTGGGCATTTGGCGCCAGGATCAGAGACTCAGGATCCTTCTTCCATACAATTCGACCGGTTCCTCTGGTTCTGTTTTTCAGCATCTCTCTTGTGCCTCATAGGCCTTCTTAATTAAAGCCGGAACTCTTAAAGCTCTACTAGTCTTTGACCCCTGTTTTCATAACACAACTGTGCAGCCTTCCGAACATATGAGCATTTGTTCCAATCAACAAAGGGACACCATCATACAGTCCAGTGGGGGACACACTAAGGCTAGGGTCTCTACTTGTTCGCCACTCCAGCCACGGAGGTGGGGAAAGACAGCCAAATTCGGATATACCCGGAATAGGGGTAGGCTTTCACTTAACCCCCATACATGCAGTCCTTCTAATGGTTGTAAGGGTACTTGACAAATGCTTCTGATACCAATCCTGGAACATAATTGTCACTTGGGAGCCACTGTCTAATACAGCTCTTGTAGACACTCCATTCACCTTACAGTGGTCTCCATGGAGGAACCCACTATTCTGGACCAGTCTGAGAGGCGGTAGTGGGGGCCTGGGCAACTGACCTTGCCACAAAAGGACGTGAATTAGCATTTTGGTGCCCTCACTGGGATCATCGTCGTGCACCTCTTAACCACTGATTTTCTCCAGCTCTCCTTGTAGCCTATATGCAACTTTGTCAGTGTCTTTTGGGGACTGGCATTCCTCTTTCATGTGCCCATCTTTCCCACAATTATAGCAAAACATACTTTCTGGAGTTTGAGCTGGCTGGCCACACTGGGAGCCAGGGCGGGGTATTACTAACTGGAAACCTGGGTGCCATCTCTGTCTGCGGCGTGATAAGCATTTGGAGACATCTCGTCAGTTTCTGCACTTCCATGGTCAAGGAATTGAGTTTGGAGCTGTTATCAGCAGGAGATACATGGGTGGGTACCCCCACCCCCATAGCAGATGCAGTCGGATATAGGTCAGGGCCCTGCACTTGCAGGCGTGGGCCTTCATAAAGGGACTGTTTTGAATTCCGGATCTCTCTCAACAGTTCGCCCCATTGTGGCATATCTTTTCCTTGTCAGAGCACTCATTGACTGTCAACCTCTGCCCTGAACTTCACTTGATGGGTCGCCCTCAGTCACTCGGTCGTAGCCACAGCTGTTGGTGCAGGTACCTCCCGAGGTCGCCTTTTCTCAACTCCTCGAATTTCTCTCATTAACTCATCATAGGAGGTGGGATTCCAGTCGATTTGCCAGGCGAACTGGAAGCAACAGCAGTTCTGAGAAGGGGCAGACTTAGGATTCTGTCCAGTCTGGTTCGGTCTAGTTCAATCGCTGGCAAACTACCCTTTCTGAGGCATTCTTGCAACAATTTTTCCAGCCGAGAGACATACACAGACAACAACTCCCTTGGTACTGTTGTGCATTTCTTACTCTCCACCATAGGTCCTCATCAGAATCTGGGCTCCCATACACATTCTCCAAGGCCTCAAGATAGGCCTGTGCAGTCGCTTCAGGGTTACTGGCCCGTCTGCTTGCGGATGGTAGCCAGGGCAGGACCTCGGAGGCTCTCACTAACCCTCTTTCGCTTTTTAGCCTTCGAGCATTGCCATTCTAGCACTTGGGGCAACATAGTCTATCCAGGTCTCCCAGTCATCCTCCCTTGGGGGTGGGAGGGTGCCAGAGAAGATCCTCAACCTTCTGTAAGAGTCGTGACTAATGGCAGGTGCAGAAATAGAGTCTGCATTGGTTCAGCCACCATTACGGGCACTGGAGCAGGAGAGGGTGTTGGGGAGGAACACCCTCAGGTGGCAAGAATAGTTTCTTCAAGTCCTCCACAGTTTTCCCTCCCAGCAACCATTCAGCAAATTTCTCCTCAAAGTTTCAGATAGTGGTGGGGCTGATTCCCCCGGTCTTACTGTCCTTAGTTATCACTCTCCAAGCAGTGAGGGCTCCTCTGGGGTAATGGTCTGTGGCACTTTGGAGCTATCTATGGATCCTTAAACTCTACTAGGGCCAGGAAAGTGTGGGTGAGCAGATTAGCATGCCGACCCACCACCACAGGGTTTTGTAAACCTTCCACCTTGGAAAGTACTCCTGCACAGTGTCCGTATTGATACCCAGGGGATGTCCAGGATAAGCATAGCATTTTGGGGGTCGATCTCCTCCCAGTACACCACTCCACCAGCCGGGTGCACAGCCACTTCTGTCGGGTACCCATTTTTTCTTAACAGTGGTTCGTGAATATGGCCACTAGAGGACACACAATCCCAGCGGTGAGCCTCCAAGATGTAACCCTAGATGGCGCTATCCCAGGGGCTACCCTGCCTGATTTGCCACTAACAGGTTGAGGGGCCTGGATCCAATGGCGGGTGCCTCCACCCAGAGGTCAGGGTTTGCAATAGTTAAACTAACTTGGTCACAGCCCTCTGGGACACTGCAACCCCTTCTTCTCACTAGTGGCCCACACAATATATCAGAATTACCTTCACAGTATACACTTACCCCCAGGTCTGGTTCCGGCACTGGGACCTCCTGTGAAATGAGATACAGTGCAACAATCACAGTACAGTACTTTAACATAGACAAATACCTCAGGCAGTATAACTTTGCTGAAACAAGCAGCTCTGATTTATTTAGGGGATATAACAAGGACAGGGAATCAGGTTAATTAGCTTATCACTCTAATAATCTACCTATGGCTCTGTGCACAGGCCTATCTCTATCAGTTACTGTCCCTGGGTACCCAAGCCCTAGTGGCTAGTCCAAACCTGTGGCAGCTGGTAGGGGCCCTTTCACACAGAGAAAGGGAGAATTAAACAGTCAGCAGTACAGTAATTCCATTTGGATTTAATGTGGCAATTCAACAGGAGCGACCCTGAATTAGTACTCACGACCTCCAAATAAGATAGGGTCCTTCAATGTCAGCAGGGCTCACTTGAGGTACACAAACCTCTTCACACATCCATATAAAAGAAAGCACTATACCAGGCAGGCTGCATCTGTATCCCGATCGCAATTACTGCACAATACCCAGGAGAACACACAGCAGATTCAGTTCCTGACAGACCGAGTGTAATTTTCAGCAATTCCTCCAGTCTTCTACAGGGTGAGCCTGGTTTCTACTCTTCAGAGATCCTTTGATTCTTTTCACAGGATGGATTCAGTCCTAACAAGCTGCAGACCGGAACTCTGGGCCTTACACACGTTTTTTGACTAAAACTGCACACTGAAAAGTACAGGGCTCCTTCCTTCTTCACTGCCAAAGCTCAACTGAACTCCAACCCACAAAACCCGGGCACTTCCTTGAGTTCCTCCCAGTTCTTGACTGGATTGGCTGTCACTCACAATAGACTGCTGCTGTTGGTCCAAAAGGCACTGAAGTCTAAACTACATCTCCCAGAGTCACTGCCCATACAATCCTCTTGTGGCTGGCTCAGATTATGAGTCCAAGTTCTGATTCGTCCAAGGCACCATTTTAGAGCTAGCTTACCCCACACTGATTGGTCCAGTTCAGCAGTTCAAAACCAGAATGGGAACTAGACAGACACTGTTCTGACAGTGTTGTATCTCGCCGAGTGCTGGCCAAGGCCGATGGTTTTCCATAGATTTCCTAGGTACCAGTCACTTTGATTCTCAACCAGGCCCAGAACCTGCTGACCCCAAGGCTGGTTCAGGCACCGGTCATCCCCAAGGCTGGTTCAGGCACCGGGACATCGACCTCCAAAGAAGATATGGTCCTTCAATGTCAGCAGGGCTACTTTTGATCTCCAAGAGACTCCTCACACATTTATATGGTAAAAAAAGAAAGCACTATACCAGGCAGGCTGCATCTGTATCCCAATCGCAATTACTGCACAATAACCAGGAGAACACAGCAGATTCAGTTCCTGACAGACCAGTGTAATTCAACAATTTCTTCAGTCTTCTACAGGGTGAGCCTGGTTTCTACTCTTCAGAGATCCTTTGATTCTTTTCACAGGACGGATTCAGTCCTAACAAGCAGTTACACAAGTTGTAGACCGAACTCTGGGCCTTGCACACGTTTTTGACTGAAACTGTGCACTGAAGGAGCAGGGTTCTTTCCCCTTCACTTTCAGATCTCAAACTGAAACTCCCAACAGACAAAAACGGGCACTTCCTTTGAGTTCCTCCCAGTTCTTGACTGGATTGGCTGTCACTCACAATAGACTGCTGCTGTTGGTCCAAAAGGCACCGAAGTCTAAACTACATCTCCCAGAGTCACTGCCCATACAATCCTCTTGTGGCTGGCTCAGATTATGAGTCCCAAGTTCTGATTCGTCCAAGGCATCATTTTAGAGCTAGTTTACCCCACACTGATTGGTCCAGTTCAGCAGTTCAAAACCAGAATGGGGAACTAGGCAGACAGTTCTGACTGCAAAGAAAGCAGGTTAGACAAACTGTAATTTTATTATTACTGTAAATGATTTCTGGCAATCAGTTACATCTTTCAGACAGGTTCCCTTGCACTCTAGTGACTGCAAAATGGGGTGAATTGGCAGCAGCTTGAGTGGTACTCAATCAAAGAAACACACAGTCCCCATACAAACTAATTATGTCTGCAAGCAGACAGCTCTTAAAGAGACAGTACCAGAGGTTCTAAAACACTCACTGATAAATGGCTTAAGCGCCAAACACCATTCAGGCTTGGAGCATTCAAGCAAGCTCCTGGAAGTCTTTTGGGAACCCCCATTTGCAGGGGTTACATATGCATGGGCATGCCCCACCTGTGCCCGCATACATTACTGATGCGCTCCGGCACATCGAGGTTGTGCCGACACTTTTCTTTGAATATTGCGTCAAGCGATCAGTGAGTTGCATGGCGCAGCACTGTTATGCCATGTGCAACCCTTTTGAATATCTGGGCCAGTGTGTTTAGAAATTTAATCTAAAATGTCAGTATAGGATTGCAACCTTTTTGGAGTTAGTGTATTTAGAAATTTAATCTAAAATGCCAGTATAGGATTGCAACCTGTTTGGAGTTACTGTATTTAAAAATGTTATCTAACCTGTCAGTATAGGATTGCAACCTTTTTTAGAGTTACTGTATTTAGAAATTTTATTTAAACTGTCAGTACAGGATTGCAAACTTTTTGGAGTTACTGTATTTAGAAATGTTATCTAAAATGTCAGTATAGGATTGCAACCTTTTTGGAGTTACTGTATTTAGAAATTTTATCTAAAATGCCAGTATAGGATTGCAACCTTTTTGGAGATAGTGTATTTAGAAATGTTATCTAAAATGTCAGTATAGGATTGCGACCTTTGTGGAGTTACTGTATTTAGAAATGTCATCTAAAATGTCAGTATAGGATTGCAACCTTTGTGGAGTTACTGTATTTAGAAATTTTATATAAAATATTTTTGCCATGTCTTAGAAATAATCTTTTTGCTGACAAATACACTTTTTTTCAGGTAGACTGCAGGGCCAAGCATTGCAATGTACACAGGTTGTAAGACGGCTGCAAGCTTAACGAAACTTGTTTCTGCACTCAAGCTTGAGGAAGTAGCTCCCATCAGTTCTTTTCTTCAGTAAGTGTCTATGACTCTTGGTTATAACTACTGTGTGGAAATTACATTTGTGGGAAATGTTTGCTGTGTTTGGGGATAGAATAAACCTAAAGGATGTTGACACAGGTGCCACAGTGACTGAATTTCAGCATGATGATGATGTGTGTGTGTGTGTGTATATACGTGTGTGTGTATACATGTGATTATGTGTCTGTGTGTGTGTGTGTGTACGTGTGTGTGCAGGAGTGATTCCTTTGTTTGGATTTTTTCCACTCAGTTTGAAAGTGGAGCTGTGCGGCAATTGAGCCTTGAGCTGCAAACATCACAACTATTACAGCAGTTGCCTCCAATACCAAGGTTTAATTTGTTGGGTGCAGTGAAAAGGTCAGGTCAGTCACACAGGCTGCACCATTGTGACGCACCGGAGAGTGGAGAGAACAGGAGTGATGAACCCGATTCATAAGATATATTTTTATCTATGAATCAGGTTCGTCAGAGGCTATGATACGTAGAAATACAGAAACATAGACGTTGATGGCAGATAAGGACTGTTTGGCCCACCTAGTCTGTCCATTTCCCTACCTAGAGGATAAGCTGCAGATCCTGTTTAACCAACAGCCTATTTCTTCCTACCCCCCCACAAAACGTGCCTTACATCTGTCCCATGCATTCTTGAATTCTCCCACAGTTTTAGACCCCACAACCTCCTCAGGAACGGTGTTCCATGCACCCACCACACACTCTGTGAAAAATACTTCTCACATTGCTGCTGAGCCGACTCTTCTATCTTTAAATTGTGTCCCCTTGTTCTTGCACATCTCTTTTTCAGAAAGATGCTACCCTCTTGGACTTTGTTGATTCCACTAAGGTACTTAAACATTTTGATTATGTCCTCCCCTTTCCAAAAGGCTATACATATTAAGCTCTTTTAGTCTCTCCTCATACGGCTTCTCTTGCTGATTCTGCACCATTTTAGTTGCCCTCCTCTGAATTGCCTCTGTCCTGTCTATGCCCTTGCAGAGATGGGGTCTCCAGAACTGGATGCCGTACTCCAGATGGGGTCTCACCAACTGTCTTTACAGGGGGATAGCAACTTCCTGTTTTCTGCTGGTGATGTCTCTCCCTATACATCCCAGTTTTCTCCAAGCCCTCCCTACTGCCTTCTCATGGTGCTTGCTAACCTTAAGGTCATCTGATATGATAACCCCCAGGTCTCTTTCCATTTTTATTGTTGTTACTATCCCCCCACTGTGTAATCTTCCCCTGGGTTTTTGTTTCCCAGGTGCATTATTTTGCACTTCTTTGCATTGAATCCAAGCTGCAATACTTCTGACCATTCCTCTAACCTTGCCAAGTCCCTTTTCATCCTTTCCACACCTCCTTGTGTATCAACCCTGTTGCAGATCTTTGTGTCATCTGCAAAGAGGCATATTTTACCTTCCAGTCACTCTGCAATGTCACTTATAAAGACATTAAAAGGGACTGGACCCTGGGGGGCGGCTCAGAGGTAATTTAAGGAAGTATTTTTTCACAGAGAGGGTTGTGGATGTATGGAACGGCCTTCATGGAATGGAGATTGTGGAGTCAAAATCGGTGGTGGAATTCAAGCATGCATGGGACAGTCATAAGGCAATTCTAGGGTGTGGGGGTTAGAAGAAGTAGGCTGCTGGTTAACTAGGATCTGCAGCTTATCCAGTAGGTAGGGAAATGGGCAGACTGGGTGGGCCAAGCGGTCCTTATCTGCTGTCAAATTCTATGTTTCTATGTTTCTATGGACCCACTTCTGAACCCCGCGATACCCCACTAGTAACCCCTTTCTGCAGAGTGGACTCCATTTACAATTCCCTTCTGTGTCCTGTTGTCCAGCCAATGTTTTACCCAGGCTACCACACTGGGATCCACTCCCAGGCTGGTTAATTTGACTATTAATCTTTTTGAGAGTGACTGTGTCAAATGCCTTGCTAATGTCTAGGTAGGCCATGTCCACAGCCCCTCCCTGGTCTACTACTTTGATCACCTAGTCAAAGAAATCAATTAGATTCATCTGCCTCACAAGCCTCACAACATGGGGTCCCCACCCTGACTAAGGCACACTGCAGCATGGCAGCTATCCCAGCTTGGCCTGCCTCCCAGCAGATGACCCTCACCCAGATGAAGACACACTGCTATTCTGCGGCTGCTCTAGCCAGGTCAGCCTTAAAACATGAGACTCCACCCTGACCATAGCACAGTGCTGTGCAGCAGCAGTCCCAGCCTGGCCAGCCTCCCAACATGGGGACGTTGCCCTTACTAAAGCACACTGCAGTGTGGCAGCTGTCCCGACTGGCCAGTCTCCCAAAGTGAAGACCCCACCCAGGCCAAGATACATGACTGAGCAGCAGCTGACTCAGCCTTGCCAGATTCACAACATGGAGACCTCACCCTGACCAAAGCACACTGTTGTGCAGCAGCTGCACCATCCTGACCAGTCCCCCAACATGGCTACACTGCCCCAACCAAGGCCCATAGCTGTGCAGCAGCTGTCCCATCCTGACCAGCCCCCCAACATGGCTACATTGCCCCAACCAAGGCCCATAGCTGTGCAGCAGCTGTCCCATCCTGACCAGCCCCCCAACATGGCTACACTGCCCCAACCAAGGCCCATAGCTGTGCAGCAGCTGCCCCATCCTGACCAGCCTCCCAACATGGCTACACTGCCCCAACCAAGGCCCATAGCTGTGCAGCAGCTGCCCCATCCTGACCAGCCTCCCAACATGGCTACACTGCCCCAACCAAGGCCCATAGCTGTGCAGCAGCTGTCCCAGCCTGACCAGCCCCCCAACATGGCTACACTGCCCCAACCAAGGCCCATAGCTGTGCAGCAGCTGTCCCATCATGACCAGCCTCCCAACATGGCTACACTGCCCCAACCAAGGCCCACTTCTGTGCAGCAGCTGTCCCAGTCTGACCAGCCCCCCAACATGGCTACACTGCCCCAACCAAGGCCCATAGCTGTGCAGCAGCTGTCCCATCCTGACCAGCCTCCGAACATGGCTACACTGCCCCAACCAAGGCTCATAGCTGTGCAGCAGCTGCCCTATCCTGACCAGCCTACCAACATGGCTACACTGCCCCAACCAAGGCCCATAGCTGTGCAGCAGCTGCCCCATCCTGACCAGCCTCCCAACATGGCTACACTGCCCCAACCAAGGCCCATAGCTGTGCAGCAGCTGTCCCATCCTGACCAGCCCCCCAACATGGCTACACTGCCCCAACCAAGGCCCATAGCTGTGCAGCAGCTGCCCCATCCTGACCAGCCTCCCAACATGGCTACACTGCCAGAACCAAGGCCCATAGCTGTGCAGCAGCTGTCCCAGCCTGACCAGCCCCCCAACATGGCTACACTGCCCCAACCAAGGCCCATAGCTGTGCAGCAGCTGTCCCATCCTGACCAGCCCCCCAACATGGCTACACTGCCCCAACCAAGGCCCATAGCTGTGCAGCAGCTGTCCCATCCTGACCAGCCCCCCAACATGGCTACACTGCCCCAACCAAGGCCCATAGCTGTGCAGCAGCTGTCCCATCATGACCGGCCTCCCAACATGGCTACACTGCCCCAACCAAGGCCCACTTCTGTGCAGCAGCTGTCCCAGTCTGACCAGCCCCCCAACATGGCTACACTGCCCCAACCAAGGCCCATAGCTGTGCAGCAGCTGTCCCATCCTGACCAGCCTACCAACATGGCTACACTGCCCCAACCAAGGCTCATAGCTGTGCAGCAGCTGCCCTATCCTGACCAGCCTACCAACATGGCTACACTGCCCCAACCAAGGCCCATAGCTGTGCAGCAGCTGCCCCATCCTGACCAGCCTCCCAACATGGCTACACTGCCCCAACCAAGGCCCACAGCTCTGCAGCAGCTGTCCCATCCTGACCAGCCCCCCAACATGGCTACACTGCCCCAACCAAGGCCCATAGCTGTGCAGCAGCTGTCCCATCCTGACCAGCCCCCAACATGGCTACACTGCCCCAACCAAGGCCCATAGCTGTGCAGCAGCTGTCCCATCCTGACCAGCCTCCCAACATGGCTACACTGCCCCAACCAAGGCCCACAGCTCTGCAGCAGCTGTCCCATCCTGAACAGCCCCCAACATGGCCACACTGCCCCAACCAAGGCCCATAGCTGTGCAGCAGCTGCACCATCCTGAACAGCCCCCCAACATGGCTACACTGCCCCAACCAAGGCCCATAGCTGTGCAGCAGCTGCACCAACCTGACCAGCCCCCAACATGGTTACACTGCCCAAACCAAGGCCCACAGCTCTGCAGCAGCTACCCCATCCTGACCAGTCCACCAACATGGCTACACTGCCCCAACCAAGGCCCATAGCTGTGCAGCAGCTGCTCCATCCTGACCAACCCCCCAACATGGCTACACTGCCCCAACCAAGGCCCATAGCTGTGCAGCAGTTGCCCCATCCTGACCAGCCCACCAACATGGCTACACTGCCCCAACCAAGGCCCATAGCTGTACAGCAGCTGCCCCATACTGACCAGCCTCCCAACATGGCTACACTGCCCCAACCAAGGCCCATAGCTCTGCAGCAGCTGTCCCATCCTGACCAGCCTCCCAACATGGCTACACTGCCCCAACCAAGGCCCATAGCTCTGCAGCAGCTGCCCCATCCTGACCAGCCCACCAACATGGCTACACTGCCCCAACCAAGGCCCACAGCTCTGCAGCAGCTGCCCCATCCTGACCAGCCCCCCAACATGGCTACACTGCCCCAACCAAGGCCCCTAGCTGTGCAGCAGCTGCCCCATCCTGAACAGCCTCCCAACATGGCTACACTGCCCCAACCAAGGCCCATAGCTGTGCAGCAGTTGTCCCATCCTGACTAGCCTCCCAACATGGTTACACTGCCCCAACCAAGGCCCCTAGCTGTGCAGCAGCTACCCCATCCTGACCAGCCCCCCAACATAGCTTCACTGCCCCAACCAAGGCCCCTAGCTGTGCAGCAGCTGCCCCATCCTGACCAGCCCACCAACATAGCTACACTGCCCCAACCAAGGCCCATAGCTGTGCAGCAGCTGCCCTATCCTGACCAGCCCCCCAACATGGCTACACTGCCCCAAACAAGGCCCATAGCTGTGCAGCAGCTGTCCCATCCTGACCAGCCTCCCAACATGGCTACACTGCCCCAACCAAGGCCCATAGCTGTGCAGCAGCTGCTCCATCCTGACCGGCCTCTCAACATGGCTACACTGCCCCATCCAAGGCCCATAGCTGTACAGCAGCTGTCCCAGCCTAATCAGCCTCCCAACAGGGGGATTGCACCCTGACTGAAGCACATGTTGTTGCAGCAGCTGACCAATCCTGATCAGCCTCCCAACATGGCTACTCTGCCCCATCCGAGGCCCATAGCTGTGGTCCCAGCCTGATCAGCCTCCCAACATGGAATCCTCACCCTAACTAAGGCATACTGCAGTGTGGCAGTTGCCCCAGCCCAGTGAGCCTCCCAGCATGGGGACCTTGCACTGACCATGGCACACTGCTGTGCAGCAGCTCCCCAGAATGGCAGTGTTTCAGCATAAGGACCCACCCTGACCAAGACACATGGCTGTGCAGCTGCTGTTCCAGCTTGACCAGTCCCCAAACATGGGAACCTACCCCACCCAAGACACACTGGTGTGCAGCAACTGTCCCAGTCTTGCCAGCCTCCAAACATAGGGACCCACCTTGACCAAGGCACACATCAGTGCAGCTGCTATCCCAGCCAGCTGCAAACCCATCTTTCGCATGAGACGTTAAACCGAGGTCCCATCTGCCTGGATTGGTGGTAGTTCAGGTGGATGTTAAAGATCCCATGGCACTTATCGAAAAGAGTAGGGGAATTTCCCTGGTGTCCTGGCCAAATTTCCCTCATTCACTAAAATACCACCAACAGCTTAATCTGGTTCAAGGTCAGTTGGCATTCATCTGTATCCCCCTCCCCCGGGTCGTGCCTGAAAATAGGCAGGATTTGTCTAGTGCACTTACCTGGTCAACAAAAGCTAAATAAAAATAAATAAACATGGGGACCATGCCCTGAGGCACATGCTGCAAAGCAACTGTCCCAGCCTGCACAGCCTCCCAACATGGGGACCATGCCCTGAGGCACATGCTGCAAAGCAACTGTCCCAGCCTGAACAGCCTCCCAACATGTGGACCATGCCCTGAGGCACATGCTGCAAAGCAGCTGTCCCAGCCTGAACAGCCTCCCAACATGGGGACCATGCCCTGAGGCACATGGCTGCAAAGCAGCTGTCCCAGCCTGAACAGCCTCCCAACATGGGGACCATGCCCTGAGGCACATGGCTGCAAAGCAACTGTCCCAGCCAGAACAGCCTCCCAACATGGGGACTCATCCCATCCCAGGCACACTGCAGTGCAGCAGCTGCCCCAGCCTGGCCAGCCTCTCCAACATGGGAACCTCACCCTGACAAAAGCATATATTGGTGCAGCAGCTGCGCCAGCCTTACCAGTCTCCCAACATGGGGACCCCAACCCGACTGAGGCACACATCAGTGCAGCAGCTGCCACAGCCTGACCAGACTCCCAACATGGGGACCTCACCTTCACCAGTGCACACTGCTGTTCTGCAGCTGCCCCAGCCTGCCTAGTCTCACAAGGGGACCCCACTCTGATTGAGGCACACATCAGTGCAGCAGTTGCCCCAGCCTGCCCAATCTCACAACACAGAGACCCCACCTAGACCAAGGCACACTGCTGTTCAGCAGCTGCCTCAGTCTGACCAGTCTCAAAAGATGGGAACCCCCCTGACTGAGGCACACATCAGTGCAGCAGCTGTCCCAGCCTGCCCAGTCTCACAACATGGGGACCCCACCCAGACCAAGGCACATTGCTGTTCAGCAGCTGCGGACCAAGGCACATTGCTGTTCAGCAGCTGCGCCAGTCTGACCAGTTTCAAAAGATGGGAACCCCACCCTGACTGAGGCTCTCATCAGTGCAGCAGCTGCCCCAGCATGCCCAGTCTCACAACACAGAGATCCCACTTAGACCAAGGCACATTGCAGTTCAGCAGCTGCCTCAGTCTGACCAGTCTCCCTACATGGGGACCCCAACCTGACTGAGGAATACATCAGTGCAGCAGCTGGCCCAGCCTGCCCAGTCTTCCAACATGGGGACCCCAACCTGACTGAGGAACATGTCAGTGCAGCAGCTGGCCTAGCCTGCCCAGTCTCCCAACATGGGGACCCCAACCTGACTGAGGAACACATCAGTGCAACAGCTGGCCCAGCCTGCCCAGTCTTCCAACATGGGGACCCCAACCTGACTGAGGAACACATCAGTGCAGCAGCTGGCCCAGCTTGCCCAGTCTCACAACATGGGGACCCCAACCTGATTGAGGCACACATCAATGCAGAAGTTGCCCCAGCCTGCCCAGTCTCACAACACAGAGACCCCACCTAGTCCAAGGCACATTGCTGTTCAGCAGCTGCCCCAGTGTGACCAGTCTCAAAAGATGGGAATCCCACCCTGACTGAGGCTCTCATCAGTGCAGCAGCTGCCCCAGCCTGCCTAGTCTCACAACACAGAGACCCCAGTTAGACCAAGGCACATTGCTGTTCAGCAGCTGCCTCAGTCTGACCAGTCTCCCTACATGGGGACCCCAACCTGACTGAGGAATGCATCAGTGCAAAAGCTGGCCCAGCCTACCCAGTCTCCCAACAAGGGGACCCCAAACTGACAGAGGAATACATCAATGCAGCAACTGCTATAGCCTGACTAGTCTCCCAACATGGGGACCCCAACCTGACTGAGGAATACATCAATGCAGCAACTGCTATAGCCCAACTAGTCTCCCAACATGGGGACCCCAACCTGACTGAGGAACACATCAGTGCAACAGCTGGCCCAGCCTACCCAGTCTCCCTACTTGGGGACCCCAACCTGACTGAGGAATACATCAGTGCAGCAGCTGGCCCAGCCTGCCCAGTCTCCCAATATGGGGACCCCAACTTGACTGAGATACACATCAATGCAGCAACTGTCCCAGCCTGCCCAGTGTCCCAACATGGGGACCCCAACCTGACTGAGATACACATCAATGCAGCAACTGTCCCAGCCTGTCCAGTCTTCCAACATTGGGACCCCAACCTGACTGAGGTACACATCAGTGCAGCAACTGCCATAGACTGACCCGTCTCCCAACATGGGGACCTCAACCTGACTGAGGAACACATCAGTGCAGCAGCTGGCCCAGCCTGCCCAGTCTCACAACATGGGGACCCCAACCTGACTGAGATACACATCAATGCAGCAGCTGGTGCAACCTGACCAGTCTCCCAGCACAGGGACAACAACCTGACTGAGGAACACATCTGTGCAGCAACTGCCCCAGCCTGACCAGTCTCCCTACATGGAGACCCCACCCTGACCAGGGTACAGTGCTGTTTAGTAGCTGCCCCAGCCTGCCCAGTCTCCCTACATGGGAACCCTAACCTGACTGAGAAACACATCAATGCAGTAACTGCCATAGCCTGACCAGTCTCCCAACATGGGGACCCCATCCTGACTGAGATACACATCAGTGCAGCAGCTGGCCCAGCCTGCCCAGTCTCCCAACATGGAGATCCCACACTGACCAGGGTACAGTGCTGTTTACTAGCTGCCCCAGCCTGGCCAGCCTCCCAGTATGGGGACTTAAGTCTGCTCCAGAAGCTCACCTGCACATCAGTGTGATACACTGACACTATGTCATCAGAGTGTGTCTAAACTGGCACATTTTTAAGAGCTATGTGAGAGTACAGAAACAAAAAAGTGCAAATAATTGGCAATTAGAAACACAGAAACATAGAAACAGAGACCTTGATGGCAAATAAGGACCGCATGGCCCACCTAGTCTGCCCATTTTCCTACTTACAGGATAAGCTGCAGATCCCAATTAACCAACAGCATATTTCTTCCTACCACCCAGAAGAATTGCCTTGTGTCTATCCCATGCGTTCTTGAATTCTTCCACAGTTTTAGACCTCATAACCTCTACAGAAAGGCTGTTCCATGCACTCACCACTCTCTCTGAGAAAAAAATACTTCCTCACATTGCCCCTGAGCCATCCCCACTATTATCTTCAAATTGTGCCCCCTTGTTCTTGCACAGCTCTTTTTTTGAAAGATGCTACCCTCTTGGACTTTGTTGATTCCCTTGAGGTACTTGAAAGTTTCTATCATGTCCCCCCTCTCCCTCCTTTCCTCGAGGCTATACATATTAAGCTCCTTTAGTCTCTCCTCATATGGCTTCTCTTCCAGACCCTACACCATTTTTGTTGCCCTCCGGGGGACTGCCTCCATCCTGCCTATGCCCTTGCGGAGATGGGTTCTCCTATACTGGACACAGTATTCCATATGGGGTCTCAACAACTGTCTGTACAGAGGGATAACAAATTTCTGTTTTCTGCTGGTGATACCTCTCCCTGCCCCGCACTGTGTAATCTTCTCCTGGGTTTTTGTTTCTCAGGTGCATCATTTTGCACTTCTTTGCATTGAATCCTAGCTGCCATACTTCTGTCTGTTTAAACATTTAAACACACTGTAAAGAAACCATTTGGGCATCCTATGTTCACATACCCTGAATGGAGACCCATATTACAGACAAATGTATGTTACTCTGTAACCCCACTGTAAGTAAATAACTAAAAATTTTTATTCATACACTGAATTGACTGCTCTATTGAGTCAAGACTCATTTTCAGTGAGGTCCAAACTTCGATATCAGTCAGTTTTACTTTTATCGTCATGCATATATCTTCATATACATAAATAAAGCAATACAACATAAACCGTACACAGCTTCAACAATTACAATACAAAGTACAACATACACAGAGTCACAGTGCTCTGTATTCTATTACTTACCTGGCATTGCTTATAATATTCCCCATTTTTCCACCAAGGAATTCCAGCATTCTGTAGATTCTTATCTTTGACAAGCAGGTTTCACAGGGTGCTGCCCAAGTGTGAGGTCATGCAGTGTCAGGAGGCATTCTGTTCACTTTACAGCTGATTGGGCTGTATCATTACTGGCACTGAGTCTGTGTACATCACAGTAACCTTAGCAACAAGGGCTTTGTCATAGGAGGATGGTATAACAAAACAGCACCCTCAACAGGTCATATATTGCTGGTGAGGTGTATCAATATTCTGTTGAAGTATTTGCAGTTTTAATATGCTCAACAAAGATATCTTTGTAATGCTTATCCTAACAGTGGTCAACTATTGATATTTTTTCAGAGCCAGCCAAGGGACTCCAGTAACAAACAAAACCACGGCACCCCAAGACCAGAAGGTGCTGGACCTCAGTCGCTGCACAGGTGACAAGCTGTGTACAAAAAAGCAGCATTTCTGCAGAAGAAACCAGGAAGAGTGTGAACGGTCCCCAAGGTAACAGTAGTGCAACTGAATCATCAAATGCAAAGACAGAGGTGGAGCAAAGATCCAGAGGGGAGTCGCGGGCTAAAGAGGAACCGAATACTGATCAGCTAAAGACTGAGCCTGAAAACCGTGGTGGAATTAAGGTCTTTCATTTAGGCTGTGCAACACCAACCACATACAAAACAGTCTCATGCAGCTTATTAATAACACCCATGATCACCAGCATAATGCCAGGGAAGGGAATTGTTTATTACCAGTTACCAACACGTGATAATGAAAGTGAACCTCTGCTTTCGGAAGGATGTCAGGAACATAAAAAAAAAAAAAAAAGTCTGTCAAAGCAAAAGCAAGAAGAGCTGCTAAATTTTCACTGAGTAGATTTTGGGGCAGTAAAAGAAAAGCTGCACAGTCAACTGTGCTGCACCCCACCAGGCAGTTGGAAGAGCATTGTAACAAAAGCATTAGCCAATCAGTCTATGACATGCCAGAAGATGAAAAGCAATTGCATAACAACTCTAGAAAGATGTCTCAGAAAGCTCTAGTTGAGAGGAGGCTAGGAAAACAAAAGCATGTCTTGGCTGAAGATGAGGCCAGAATGAGTTACAGAAAATCACAACAAAAAACAAAGTGCAAAGATTTGGGTAGATATCATGAAACTCATGTGCCAGATCAACAGCCAAAGGTCCAGCAGGTGGTATCACAGCAGACTGAGAAAAAGGCACTGGTGGAGCAGATGGCTCTTTCCACTCAGACTCCCATGACAAGAAAAAGAGCTCTGCAAACACACAGGCGAGCAAGTAAGGTGGCCTCGAAGGAGTTACGGTTCAGTGAAGCTGCTTCTCCTGCTACAGTTCCACAGTGTGAAATAAGAAGGCAGAAAACTCTGGATACAGCGAGGTGGACACTTGAAGGACCCCCTTTTGTGGTAGAGGGTCATTCCCAGGCAAAGGCAAGACATAGGCATGAGACCAGATGCAGATGTCTAAGCCAAAGCAAGAAAAGGGCTCATAAGGAATATAGCCCTCCAGAACAAACACAGAGGAACCAACACACTGGTCAGCAAGATGATGAGAAACATGACGTCCTTCAGCAAACTCTATGTACAGGTCAGTTGACACTTGAAAGATTCCCTTCTTTGGTAGTGGATCGTTTCCAAGCAAAGGCAGGACATAGGCATGAGAATAGAAGAAGAAGTAGAAGCCAGAGGAGGAAAAGGGCTTGTAAGGAATATAGCCCTCCAAAAGAAACACAGAGGAACCAACATACTGGTCAGCAAGATGATGAGAAACATGACGTCCTTCAGCAAACTCGAGATCCAGGTCAGCTGACACTTGAAAGACCCCCTTTTAAAGTAGGGGATCATTCCCAAACAAAAACAAGTTGTATACACAAAAGCAGAAGGAGGAGGAGTAGAAGCAGAAACAAGAAAAGGGCTCATAAGGAATACAGACCTGCAGATGAAGCACAGAATAACCAATACACTGGTCAGCAAGATGATGAGAAACATGACACCCTTCAAAAAACTCCAACTGCAGGTCAGTTGAAACTTGAAAGACTCCCTTCTATGGTAGGGGATTGTTCCCGGGCAAAGGCAAGCTGTAGGCATGACAACAGAAGTAAAAACCACAGCAAGAAAAGGGCTCATGAGGAATATAGCCCTCCAGAAGAAACACAGAGGAACCAACACACTGGTCAGCAAGATGATAAGAAACATGATGTCCTTCGGCAAACTCTATGTACAGGTCAGTTGACACTTGAAAGATTCGCTTCTTTGGTAGGGAATCGTTCCCGAGCAAAGGCAGGATATAGGCATGAGAGTAGAAGCAGAAGTAGAAGCCAGAGGAGGAAAAGGGCTCGTAAGGAATATAGCCCTCCAGAAGAAACACAGAGGAACCAACACACTGGTCAGCAAGATGATGAGAAACATGACGTCCTTCAGCAAACTCGAGATCCAGGTCAGCTGACACTTGAAAGACCCCCTTCTAAGATAGGAGATCATTCCCAAACAAAAACAAGTTATATACACAAAAGCAGAAGGAGGAGTAGAAGCCGAACAAGAAAAGGGCTTATAAGGAATACAGACCTGCAGATGAAGCACAGAATAACCAATACACTGGTCAGCAAGATGATGAGAAACATGACGTCCTTCTGCAAATTCTATGTACAGGTCAGCTGACACTTGAAAGATTCCCTTCTTTGGTAGGGGATCGTTCCCGAGCAAAGGCAGGACATAGGCATGAGAGTAGAAGCAGAAGTAGAAGCCAGAGGAGGAAAAGGGCTTGTAAGGAATATAGCTCTCCAGAAGAAACACAGAGGAACCAACATACTGGTCAGCAAGATGATGAGAAACATAACATCCTTCAGCAAACTCGAGATCCAGGTCAGCTGACAATTGAAAGACCCCCTTCTAAGGTAGGGGATCATTCCCAAACAAAAACAAGACGTGTGCATAAGAGCAGAAGCAGGAGTAGATGCCGGATAAGTCAAAGAGAAAAGTAGGAGAGCAGTCAGGAAGAGTTGAAAAAACATCCTGGTTGTCGAAGAAGGTTGTTATATTTGTTCTTACAAAGTTATACAAAACATCTGCAAGGAGCAGTCTGTTTACTGTAATCCTGCCACAGCTGTTTGATCTTTCAAGAGATTAATTATTCCACTTGCGATATGACACACCCAGATCATCAGAAAAGGAAAAAATATTCACCATAGTTTTCTTGTTTCTTCCAGGGGAATCCCTCAGTATACTTAAACTAATGCTGTCAGCCTCCTGTGTTGACCTGCCCCAGAAAGATTGGAACATGTAAGGAATAAGACACAAAGGGATGTGCAAGGAACAGATTTTACCACATGCCCAGGGGCATAGTGAGGCATGAGATCACAGGCTGAGTGTCTTCAGCCCCTGAAAGTGGGGTGAAATCTGTTCTACGCACACCGCTGGGAGGTGCTCTTATAAAAATAGCTCCTTTTCTTACTTTTTATTGTTGGGAAAGGCATCTTTATATGCAGAAACAATAGATTTACCCGAGTGCATTTATGGTAAAACAGTCCTTCCACCCACTGTAAATGATGTCACAGATGATGTCATTGTATTATTACCTAGCTTCTTCATTCTGTTTTTGTTTGTTTGTTTTTCCCCACATTCAAGGTATGGAATGTTTATCTTGGATTGTTTACCATGGAATACATGGATTTAAAATTCTCAGTTCCACTGGTTGAATGTTCCTCCCCTAACACACTGTACACACACATACCATAAAGAATAATGTATGGGCAACCGTACACAACCCTGAGATTGAAACACATGCTGAGTTGTGTGATTTCCCATATGTTATTTTATATAATATGGCCCAGATATTCAAAAGGGTTGCGCCATGCGCAACTCCAAAAATGCGCCATTCTGCGATATTCAGAAGGGGCCAGTTGCGCCACCGAAAACACGCTGAGCAACAGCGCAATGGAAATGAAGGCATGCGCAACCGGGCGGGTCCATGCATAAAGTGCGCAATGCGAGCATCTGAACACTTGGCGCACGCAAGAAGAGTGGCTCATCCGGAGGATGCGAGTACCGGATGTGAGCCAAAATAAAAGGCTCAAGGGAGCGCAAGAACTCCTAGCAGGCCACAAACCGGGGAGAGAGACAGAGAGAGAGAGAGAGAGAGACGAGACAGGAGCAGGAAGGGCAGAGAGGGACAGTGGGTCCTGAGGACAGAGAGGCCAGTGGGGGGGCCGGTGCAGTGGAAGCAGCAGTGGGGGCAGTGGGGTAACACAGGAACAGCAGCTGGGGGCAGGAGCCAGGGAGATGGACAGTGTCAGCTTCCACATGGAAGCTGTAATGAGGGGGGTGAGACAGCATGCTGCAGGGGGATGTGGCCACGGAGGGGCCCGTCGGTGCCCCCCGACAGGCGGTATCGTGCCCGCATCAGCTACGAGCTGTACACAGATGTCGAGATTGTGGCCCGGTACCGCCTGAACAGGGCAATACTGAGACGGCTCAGTGAGCTGTGCAGTGATGTGATGCAGGCACCCTCATGACGGAGTCATGCTCTGTCCATGGAGACCAAGGTGACAGCCTGCATGTGCCTGCTCGCCACGGGCACCTTCCAGAGGCTGACAGGTGACACCACAGGCATTACGCGAGTCGGCCCGCCACGCATCCTCACCCAATTCCTCAGCACACTGCTGCCTCATGCTGCGGAGTACATCCATTTCCCCAGCACCGCGGCAGAGCGTACAGCAAACATGCAGGAGTTCCACAAGGTAGCACATATGCCTGGCGTGCTAGGGGCCATAGACTGCACCCATGTGGCTATTCGCACGCCACCTGGCCCCGACGGCCAAGCTTATCGCAACTGAAAGGGCTTCTCGAGTGTCAACTGCCAGGTGGTGTGTGATGCCACTGGGCGCATCATCAATGTCTGTGCCACACACCCTGGCGGAGCACATGATGCCTTCATATGGCACCAATCTGCACTGTGCCATCAATTCGAGAGTGAGAACATCCCCACGGGTCATCTAGTCGGTGAGTACACATGTATGGAATGCAAACTCTGTGCAAGGGTGGGAATGACACAGGTGCCATGGTAGTGGCACACAAGGATATGGGCAATATGGACCTGACCTGACACTGATCTCCACTATCTCCACACAGGTGACTGTGGATACCCACTCCGTCCCTGGCTGCTCACACCATACCGGTGCCCCACGACCCCAGCGCAGCACGGTTTCAATGAGGCACACGCCACAACATGGAACCTCATAGAGCGGGTGTTTGGGATACTCAAGGCACGCTTCCGGTGCCTGGACACCGCCGCGGAGCCTACAGTACAGCCCCCAGAAGGCCTGTGGGATATTCCTGGCCTGTTGCATCCTGCACAACATGGCCAAAGACCATGGGATAGCCGTCAGGTCCAAGAGGGGACAGCGATGGGACGCCAGTGGCGCCGTGATGTGGGTGATGAGCGCCCAGGACGGAGGGACCCCCGACTGACACGCAGGCCCAGCTGCACGGGACACCATTGCAGAAGAGCACTATGCACAACACAAGTAAGTCAAGGGGACATGTGCAGGCAACACTGTCTATGCGCAAACCACAGGCACACAGGGGAACACACCATGCATGAAGGTCAGGGGAGTTGAAGGGTCCAGGCATACCAAAACACCATCAGAGAGGGGTGAGCACTCATATGGACACACACACACACACACACACCAGGCAGCATACAGGGGCAGCAGCACAGCACTGTGGAAATGACACGCCAACACACAGCACCACCAACCACCCTCACCACCTGGACTGTCCACGTACGTGTGTCAGGACCTGGGCAACCTTGCACCTTGGTGTACAGTGCAATGCAGGCATCATCATCCACACGCACCTGTGGACAGCAGTTGGGAGAGTGTGCAGGTGGTCCGTGTGTCAGCTTGGTGAGCAGAGCACCCAGCAGTGCACTGCCCACCATGACACACATTGCACACAGGGCAGCACCAGACAGGGCCTGCATTGGGAGACAGCTCATGCAGGGAGCACTGTCCCACGGCCACCACGGATGCGTGGGTGGCCCCGCCGTGGCCTAGCAGCACTGGCAGGCTGCGCAGGGGTCACGTCGGGTGGCGCTAGTGCACCACCAGGGGTCCCAGTGCCCGACCGCGACCTTGCCCGCACAGGGGTCTGCATCCCGCCAAACAAACTTGCACCAGGGGTGCTCGGGATGCCCACAGCAGAACCCAGCGTCGACAGGCCTGGTGTCGCATGACGCCGGGAATGGGGAGTGGAGTGCGCACTGTGTGGGGTGCATGGTACAGGGTCACCAGACAGTGTGGTCAATGCAGTCGCCACAGAGAGCACTGCCTGGGTCAGCCTGTCGATGGCAGCGGTCACATCCATCCACATATGGACCATCTCGGCCCGGTCCCAAGCACACTCCCTGCTATGCCGCTCCACGGACACAGTCAGTGCCTCCACAGACCTTGCAACCCGCCCCTGCAGCTGTACTGACTCCTGCAGCAGGCGGGTGTGCACGTCAAAGGGTACTGTGCCCCAATGGCATCGTGACCCCCAGGGGTGTGGATGGTCCTGGTGCACAGCACCCTTGAGGGTGGCCGCTGTTCGCCAGGACCAGGTATGGGCAGATCTAAGGCGGTGGACAAGTGCCACTGCTTGACGCTGCCCCCAGGCCTGGTGTGCAACTGCTGCTGCCGCCCTCCAACTGCTGAGAGCTCCAGGTCACCTGTTCCACCCCTGTGCTGTCAACAGTGCCAGACACCTGCTCAGCCACCGATGCTGCCCCACCGGTGCTGACAGGCCCAGCCTGTGACTGTGCCAGCATGCTGGTACACAGGTGTGGAGCAGGATGGGCCAGGGGCACGTGCTGGCCTGCCATGTGTCCCTCATGGGACACACACCTATCACTGGCCATTGCAGGCCTGCTATCATCAATAGTGCCGGTGCGTGCCACTGCCATAGGCACAGCATGCTGGCACACCTGCATGCCAGACTGCTGTGACACAGGCTGTGCACCCTGCACCCTATCACTGCTGGAGGTTGTTGGGCCAGCCGGCCTGCTGCTGCAGTGCCTGCAGGCTGCTGGCAGAGGTGGATGGTCCCTCCTCCTGGTCCAGCAGGTCTGCCTCACTGTCAGCACCCACCACCACCGTCTCCTGCAGACGAACAGGATCTGAAACAGAAAGAGAGTACATGTGAGTGCATGTGAACAACAGCCCCCCCCACAACATCACCATTTCATACCGTGCAGTGATGGGCTTCCACCTGTCTGGAATCCTCCGCCTGGAACACCCGCAATGGCACTCGGCTGCATGGCCGCGACCAGTGTCTCCTCGGTCGGGGTCAGCTGCAACACCACTGGTGGTCCCCCACCAGTGGCAGCACGTGCCACCCTGAAGGCTGCCACCTTCTCCTTCAGCCTCCTGCGGTCAGTCCCCATCTTTTTGCGGCATTCCTGCACGGAGCGCTGGTGGCTTCCATGCAGGTTGACGGCCAGAGCTACCCCCTCCCATGCAGCTGCACGCTGCTGAGGGGTGCCCCTCCGCCCACTCAAAAGCGGCTCATCCTCCAGGTAGGCCTGGAAGAGGGCCTCAGTCTCTGCTGTGGTGAAGTTCGGCCTCCTCCTACACCCGCCGTCCACAGCCTCAGCCTGGTTCTCATCAGTCATGGTGATCTGTATGGGTGGAAGTGGACACATGTCACTGTGCAGTCCACAGCATTTCCCCATGAGCATAGCTGCAGGCCGGGGGGGCAGAAGCCCCCCCCTTTCCTCTCCGCATGGCAGATACTGATGGAAAGGGTGCCCTCTGCCCCTTCCTAAGTGCCCTCATCATGCTCAGCCCCTCAACCTATGACATCCTCCAGCACCCCTGCCCATGAGCATTGTCCTGAGCATCACACAGCATGTAACTCACCTCTCACCTGCAACAACCAAATCTGGCCGCCACAACCCAGTGTCACTATTTTATAGCCAACACATGCAAATGAGGTGTGGCGCAACTGTAATGACATGCTAATCACGCCACTGCACCTTTGCATGGCTGATCGACTGATTTGCATATGTCGGCTGAATATCGCGTATTTGCGCTTAGCGCAATAGGGAAGGTCCGGCTGAGCCGATGGCGCATGTTTGTGGCTGTGTGCTATACTGCATTGCGCATGCCCAGACAGGTTACGCATGCGTCGATCGCGCTGCAGACCTGCTGAGCGCGATAGGCGATTCTGGCCATGGCCACCATTGTGCCAGTGGCGCTACAGCACTGGGCACTATATGGCGCTGTGGCACTTCTGCGCGATAGTCCACTGTGGCACTGGTGCTCTGCTTAGCAGTCATGCAGGATGCCTATACATCCTATGGCGCTGTGCGTAGCCTTGCATCATTGCCGTGACCTTGTGTATGCCCTCTGACCCCTGCCGCTGTGGGCATGCCATGTGTACGTCCCTATTGCGCTGTCTGGTTACAGCGCCATGTAAAGTGACGGCACTGTGCGAACAGCGCGATTGGAGCCTGTGCTGGTCTATTGCAACAACTCCCGCGGGTCACAGTGCAGCGGGCGCCATATTGCCTGCTGTAAAGTTGGTGCCATGGCCAGGAGGAGGCAGTGTCCTGGAGCCCAGTTGAAGTGGCCAACCTGGTGGCCCTAGTGGAGCCCCACTGTGAGGCACTATATGGTGAGGCCCCCCTGACCGGACCTCGGACTCATGTGTGGCAGCAAGTGGCCACTGACCTGGTGGGGGTCACTGGCCGGGGCCGGTCTGCTGAGCAGTGCCGGCACCGGTACAGTGATCTCCACCGGAGGGACCCGGACCTATTGACGCGGCTGCGTTCCCATGCCAGGCGGGGCCTGGTGCCTAGGCCACGTGAGTGTACCATCTATTCACCTATATTCTCTGTAGGGGTGTGTGTGTGCCTGGGTGGCTGTGCATCGGTGTGTCAGTGTGTGCAGCTGTGCGATGGATGGTTATGGCTGTGTGGGCAGGCAGTCTCACTGGGGCAGGGGGCACTCTGCTTTTGAGTCACACTGATGTTTGTCTCACCATATGTCTCCCACAGGCCGGCTGGTGAGGACACCGGACAACAGTGATGTGGGCCATGCCAGGGCCCCAGTACCACAGGCTGTCAGGCCACAGCAGCAGCATCAGCAGCAGCAGCAGCAGCAGCAGCAGTGGCAGATGGAGCTGCTGGAGGAGTGTGAGTATCATTACGTCATGGATGCTATTGCATGCTGGGGGGGCAGGACCACAAACCATGCTGGACACAACCAAAGGGGAGGTCATAGTTCCACTATACGAAACACTAGTGAGTCCACACACTGGAGTACAGTGTACAGTTCCGGAGACCATACCTGTGTATGGACGGGACTGGGTGGAGAGGGTTCACAGGAGGGCGACATGGATGGTGCATGGATTGCTTCACAAGTCCTATGCCGACAGGTTGACGAACTGAACATGTACTCCCTGGAGGGAGGAGGGTGTGGGGGATATGATGGGGACATACAAGTATTGTACAGGGGGGAACAGAGTGCAGGAAAACAATATTTGTAAGCGAAAAGAATGTTCCAGGACTAGAGGGCATGGGATGCAGTTGGAGGGGGCTCGTTTAAGAGGAACATGAGAAAGTGTTTCTTCACATCATGGGTGGTGGACGAGTGGAACACCCTGCCAGAGGATGTGGTGGGGGCTGACTTGGTCACGGGATATATGTATGTGTGGGTTAGCCATGAGGGACTTCTGGAGGTCAGGGGTGAGGGGGAACGGACTTATAGGACAAGAGGGTGATCGTACAAGGCCAAATGGCCAGACTGGGTGTCCCATAGGCCCTTATCTGCCGACACTGTCTATGTATCCATGTATGTAGGCATGACACAGGTGACCTGCATCACAGTGCAGCATCACGACACGTCTGTGTATGCATCACAGGTGGTCCCGGCATGCACTGGGCACATAGCTGTGTAACTGGCATCGCACCACGTTGCCACATCACATGACAGCCTAGTTTGTACTGTGATTGACGTGGGCAGTGTGTGTGTGGGCAGTGGTGCGCATGGCTGGTGCCGCCTGTTTGTGATGGCCATGTGCATGTTCACTGTGGGTGGGTGCATGCCATCACAGGTGCAGGACATTGGGTTAGATGGGTTGCAGGTTGGGTGGTGTCCAGGGTTGTAGTCAGTCTCAGCCATTGACTGTGTTCCCATTTTCCTAGGCCTCGGTGTGCTGCAACGCATGGTGCAAGATCTGCGGCGCCTGACCCAGGTGGTGGTGGACAACCGTGAGCTCCTGCAGGCCCTACAGCGCCAGGGGGAACGGCGGCGCAGGCACAGGAGGGGACGCCAGCAGGGGGAGGAGCAGGAGCCAGCTGGGCCATAGCCCAAATTTCAGTTCTACTTCACCCATCCCTTTCACCCTGCCTTCCCTCTCCAAGGTTTTATTCCCTCCCCCTTGAACACCCCTGCCTTTTACCCGTCCCCCAACTTGTACATAGTTCTCCGTTTATTGTTAACTGTTTTTTGAAATATACATTTCTATTTTGGTACAACTGCTGTGTTGGTGTCTGCTTGCAACTGGCTCTGGGTGCTCCGTTGCAGGGTGTATATGCCATCTGGGCTGCTATGGTCCTGGGTATCTGTGTGTGTGTGTGTGTGTGTGTCCATGGGAGGTATCAGCAGCATAGCATTGCCTTTCTGTTGCTCTTGCCATCTGCTGCCACCCACTGCTGGGTGCACAGGGTGGGTCTGGCTGGTATGCTTCTCTGCAGCATGGGGTTGACGTGTGTACGGGGGTGCATGGTGTTTCCTGCAGTGCCTGTCACTGCACATGAGCGTGTCTGGGCACGGTGCACGCCTGTGCTGTGCGACGTGGGGACTGATGTGCACTGTGGTTAGTCAACCCCTGGTGTGGCACCTCTGCCTGCCAGTGGTTGTGCTGGGGTGTCATGGCTCTGCTATGCTTTAGTTGGCTTGTCCCCATGGGCACGTGGATCATCCGTCCCACCCCAGTGATGCTGTGCTTGGGTGTGCCAGTGTGGTGTGGGTTCTGCAGTGAGTTCCTGTGCCCATGTGTGGCATGGCTGGCGGTGGGCCCCAGCCTGCCTCCTGGCTGTGCAGTTCCATTGCTCTGGGGGCTGTGCTTGCGCTATGGCAGCTCTGCAATGCTCAGCTGAGCTTCCATGGTTGCGCCATAGCGCAGCATTTTGGCTCAGCCTCTCCTTCCTGGTTGCGCGATGGCGCAGTATGTGCAATATTGAGACGTTGGTTGCTTGCGTAATTCGCTCTGCTCCATGTTTGAATATTGCACCTGTTGCGCATTTGCGCAACTGGTTTGCGATTGCTCCTACTGTTGCGCCAGTTTTCAGTGCAGTTTGAATATCCAGGCCTATGTGTTCTTTTACACTGGAATGACAGACCCCCACTGAAGTGAAAACAAAATAATATTGTCATTTCTTTGTTCTGCTCTATGAATAAAATCTAATTTATAGACTTTTGAAAGTTAAGTTACTACTTTGGGCATAGGGTGGTTATTAAGTAGCTAGATGTGGAGTAAATAAGGAATCTTAAACTGAATGACCTTTGAACTGTGCCGAACAGTTCAGAATGTGCACAACACTTTGGAATGCACACAATTCAGAAAGTGCACAACAGGGATTTTGAGCAGGCTGATTTTTATACAGAACAAAGGCTAGTCATATATTGTAAAGGCCTGTTCTACAGTCAGAGAACCAATTACCTCACTGTCAAGGCAAGCAGAAGAGATTTCCCTGATGAGCAGGTAAAGACAGAAGGGATTTTTCATTGTCAACAAAGAAACAGTCGTATTGAAAACTATAAACCTGGAGACATGGAACACATGCAAATGATGGAACGCTTTGCACATAAGCATCTTTCAAACACTGCCTCTACCAACTCTCTGTGTTCTAACCTCTTCAGAGTCTTCTCTCCGCCTGAAGTCTCGTCGCTCAGAGTTCCACTAGTCCACTTTCTCCTGCATGAAGAAAACTTCAAATTACTGATATATGTATATTTTGTTTTCATTTACTGCCTCTACTAATTGTTTTTTTTTTATAGTCAATCTTAGTTTACATTTAAAATTTGTTATTTTCCTTGTTCCTCTCGGTTCGGCAGAACTGTGGAGGACCTGGGTTAATTTTAGTTAAAATCGTGGTTCTCTGATTAAAGGACCACCTTATTTACTTCAAAAAAAGTTATTTAATTTGTTATTTTTTTTTAACTTTTTATTTATTGCTTATATCGTAAAGCATATACAATATATGGAAACTTGGTTCCATGCACTAGTAAGTTACAAAATAAATGTCTTCTACCAAGGATTGATTTGCATATCACCCTTTGTTACATCATGGAAGGGTTAACAAACAGATTTGTGCTCATTTTATGTAAGCACATATATTCTAAAATATAATCTATAAAAGGCTTCTTCACCAAGACCATGGACTTTATAACTAAAAGTCTGTTCCCAAAATGTCCGAGTGAAGCACTCTAGATGCAGCCTTTATGGCCTGTCATAAGTCCATGTAAGAACAATAATTTTTGAGAAGATAATAATAGAGACGTCTAATTACACAATTGCTCCTTACACAGTACTTGCAATCAATATTATTGCTATCCTTCCTCTGAAAACTCAATTGCATGCTGAGAACAAAGAAATTCAGGAGCATTGATTATGTAGCCAAGCCCTACAACTTCTAAAATAAAACTTTAAACTCAGCAGGCATCTTGTCAACTTTGATGAACCTCACTTAGGAAAATGGCCCACGATTAATAAACAATTGAAGCACTCTCAGTCCCCCTCAGCCTCTGAATCCTCAGATTCATTACGGGAAGCAAAGTCCGATTTAATTTTCTCCAGTCTTTTCCCTGCTTCTAAGAGATCGTTAAAGATGAAAGTTTTACCTGCATACTGAATACGGAGTTTCACGGGGTATAAGAGTGCATTTGCAATCCCCAATTGGCGCAGCTCCGATCTCACCCTATCGAATGCCTTTCTTCTCTGGCGAGTAGCATAAGAGAGGTCGGGAAAGAAATATATTCTGGAGCCATCTGGTGTGTAAAGTTGTCCCTTCTCCTTGGCTGCCTTCAGGATCAGTTCTTTAATGGTCGGACCTGCTGTGACCATCAGGATGGTTCATGGCGTCTCTTCCTGCAAGGGTCTGTGCTGTAGGGTTATTCGGTAAGCCTGTATGATCGCTCCGACCACCGAGATGGCTAGGGTAGTCTGCACTAGATTTATCAAGTATTCAATTAGGTTTGATCCCTCAGAAGACTCTGGAACCCCTAGTATCCGGACATTGGCTAAACGAGCACCATTCTCCAAGTTTTCTAATCGTTAACGCAGTAGGCGGTTTTCATTCACTATACCTGCAGTAGCTGTAACTGCCTTTCAGCCATAGAGTGTGCTAAGTTGTTTTGTACTGTTAATCCTTCTATTTTAGTTTCCACTATGGTGACCCGAGAGGTAAAACCATCCATCTTCTTATCTAGTACTTTGACAAAGGCTTCTAGGTCTTTTACGGCTTTCAGGACTGCTGCGTTCGAGGGTTCAGTATCCGATCCATGCGTTGGGCCCTGTTGTTGCTGACTCTTAGGCCTCCCCATGTTGCCTCGGGTTTATTCAACAAGATTACTATTTTTTTTTTAACTTTGATTGTATTTTCTGTAAGACGAGAACTGAGGAGCCAATATCAGTCTTGTAGAGTAATCAGAGTTCAGAATAACTGCTATAATTGTACAGAATTTAAGTCTGTAGATCGGAGCTCCTGTTGAAGACGTCTTTATCTGTCGGCAGCTAGCCATGCCCCCCCTTAATTTGTTATTTTGTAACTAATAAATCTCAGTCACTTAAGTGCTAACCCAGTTCCTTTTCTCTTCTCCTTCAGTTCACTTCCTCAGTTCCTCCTCGGTTTCGGAACCAACTGTAACCGCTAAAAAAAAACCAAAAACAAGATAGAGTTTAGCGGTTGGTGTTTTTCTGCTGTTTAACATCATGTTGGAGAAACCTAAAATGAAGACCGGTGAAGCCAGCTTCAAAAACTCTTTGCAGTGTGGAGAAGTATTTGTAAAGGCAGATAAGCACACTTTATGTGTGGCTTGTCTAGGATTTGAACATTTAAAAGAGAAATGTAAAGTCTGTAAGGCATTCCCTGAAAAGACTATTGAAAAATGCCTTGAAAGGCTTTAAAAGAAAACTACTAGGATCCCTCAGGCTTTGCCAGCTGGCACTCCAAGCTACTGTGGCTGAACCCCCTTCTACAGCTGTCCCTGCCTCTGATGGCAAAAAGTGCAGAAAAAGAATAAATGAACCGGCTGACTCCCCAGTTCCTTCTAAGAGAACAAAGAAATTAGAAAATACATAACCCTCGCCTTCCAAACTGGGGACTTCTGTACCTTGTCTGACTATGCCTTCAGCCCAGGAGATGGCCCAGGCATTTAAAATAATTCAGACATTGCAGACTCTAATCCCTCCTCAACAGCCTCCAGGGTCCCCAGGCTGGCAACAAGGGTTAACCCTCTGCTTCTGTAGCAGGAGGTGTTGATGAAGATGACTTTGGTGAGAAGAAAGAGCCAATAGAACCAGAAGTGCCCCCTGAACAGGACTTTGATTCCCCACCAAGATTGCTTTATGATTATTCCTCTCACTTTTCATTTTTCAGGAGGATGGCAGATGCACTAGACATCTCCACCACTGAGCAAGTAGAAGATGAGGAGAAGGAGGTAGAATATATGGAAATGATGGGGCTGACACCCACAAAACCCTCCTCTTCCTCCCTGTGTATAAATGTTTTTAGAAACTTGTCTTGAAGCTTCTTCAGACACCAAATTCTATCCTCCCTTGAAAGGAGGGTCAAAAAAGTACTAACTGGATAGGGAGGAGTCAAGTTCCTCTTCTCCTGCCCTGACCACCAGGGAGTTATACAGAAAAGCTGCCTGCGACAAGGCCACAGTCCTCTGTCTTCACACCCTCCAGATAAAGACTCCAGAAAAATTGACAGTATGGCCAAGAAGGGTACTTATCAGCCTCCTTGGCCATGTGTCAGGCTATTTTCAAGCCCAGCTACCAGTATCAGAAATCACTGTGGCAGTCAGTTTACGCTATGTCTCAAAATGCCTCCTAGTCTTGTTGGATGACCTAGCAGAAACTGCCAGGTTTGGGTTAGAGGCGCTAAGTATCAGTTTCAGATGGCAGCTGACACCAATGACACTGCAGCCAGATGGATGGCAAATACAGTGCCACAGAGGATTTGTGCTCCCAGGTTGCTCCTGTGAAAAGCTTCCAGCTTAGTGTGCTATACCTGGTTAAACAACTAAATAAAAAAAAAATAAAAAATTTGCATGGCTCAGAGCCACAGATCTGACTCAGGATATGCAGTCCAAAGCATTAGATTTTCCCCTAGAGGGTAACTCGCTTTTGTGGGGAGTCCACAGTTGCCTACATATAGAAAGTGTATGAGTATAAAGCCAGTTATCAAAGCAACTCTGCTAAAGAGAGAGTTTCTCTATCTGCCAGGCCTCACGGAAGGGGAGGCCAGGGCAGGTCCTTTTATACCAGGCCTTTCTTCCAGCCAGTGGCTTTGCCTCAATATCAGCGGTACCCACAACAAGGATACTCTGGGATAGAGGAAGAAGTGGTTCCAGGTAAGGGTCCCAGAATCAGTCTCAGCCCCAAACTAAGCAACCCCCTTCCAAGGTACAGGCCACCTCTTCCCTCCATGTCGAAGGCAGACTGCCCCACTTCCTCCAGGCTTGGTCAAGTGGGTCCTGGAGGTGGTGGGTCAGGGTCAGTCTCTGGACTTCAAATCCCTCCCTCCTCAAAAGATCAGGATTTTCAGTTCCGCCTCTCTAGCAGAAAAGGCACTGCTAGAGTCAAAGATTCGAAATCTGCAACAGATGAAAACAGTAGAATCAGTTCAAACCACCTTGGGAGGGAGGGGTTATTACTCCAGATAATTTATTGTTTAGTGAACATTTTGGATTTATAACCTTTTAGTCAGAGACTCATTTTGAAAGACACCACATCGATATACAGTAAGATCGGAACTACATTAATACACAGTGACATCAGAATAATACAATAATTACAGACGTGGGCACACACAATTGCAGAAGTTACTTTTCAGGACTGATTAATACTAGATTTAGGGATATGGGCAAACAATAGTTTACAGCAGAACTTAATAGAACAGGACAATTGAAGTCAGGATACAGGTCTGACAGAGTCTAGTACAACATTGTTCACCAAGCAAGGTACCTTTAGAAAATTGTTTTGCAGATAGTACAATCTAGGATATAAAATGGTGTTGAAATGGAGAGGGCTCATAGTCAGGACGTGGACCTGACAGTGTCAAGATTAGTAGTACTGAGTGATCAGGAATGCCCAAACTTGGAGTAAAGAGCTCAGGGGTGTGGAGTTGCTGCTGGGAAGTCTGGGATTGGTGAATCAGGGTTTAAGGGCAGTCCCAGCCATTGGTGACCTGGAGGTGTCCTTTGAGCAGTGATTTGAGATGTCCAAGTTTTGGCTCAGACATGATGTGATGAGGGGTGCTGTTCATCCAGAGAAGGGTTCATTAGGCAAAGGTATGCTGACCGTGAGATGTGTGGAGGCAGGGGACAAGAAATGGTAATTTGACAGAGTTGTATGTGTGGTTCTGGTAATGGGAGAAGGCATTAGTAGGGGCACAAGACTGGGGAAGGGGAATAGTCCTGAGGTGAACTCTTTGGCCATGAGGCAGGTGTGATATTTGACCCTGCTATCAAAGTTGAGCCAGGTGGATTGTTGGTAGTGGGAGCAGCTGTGGATGAAGCAGCTGTAGTTAAGAATGAGATGACAGGTTTTATTAAAGGAGACTCTGACACACTAGAGGGAGGTGGTGTCAGCAGCACCATAGATTAGGATCTCATAATCAATGAGGATGAGTACAGATGAGAAGATGGCTAGATGGAGCGCATCGAGGTAAGATAATGTTTAACTCTGTGAAGTAGACCAATCCTGGTGTTTACAGCAGTGCAGAGATGATGAATGTGGGCATGGAAGTTGAGAGCAGGGTCCTGATAAATGCCAAGGTATTTAAAGGTTGTAGTGGGGTTAAGAGGTTGGGACTTGGAGTTGATGATGCTGAGGATGTGGTCTTTATGCCTATTCTGAGGGTTGGCAAAAGCATCACTTTAGCCTTTTTCCAATTTTTGGACAAGAGCGGTGCTCAGAGAACCAGGATTCAGCTTCAGAGAAAGCTCATTTGAAGGTGATTTTGAAGCTGTAGGGGGTCAACATGGGAGGTGAAAAGGAGAGCATCATCAGCATATAGGACCATCTGACCTGAGCAGGCTGTGGGCAGGGTATTGAGGAATATGCTGAAAAGCAGGGGCCCTAAGATGGAGCCCTGTGGAACCCCTGACCTGACGCATAGAGATGTGGAGAGAGCAGAGCCTATCTTTACCTTCTGAGATCTACCTGAGAGGTAGTTACAGAACCAGCAGGTTACTTCTGGGGAGAGCCCAATGTTTGTGAGGGCCATGAGGAGAAGGGCGTGGTTGACCATGTCAAAAGCCTTTAACAGATTCACAATGACAGGTCCGACCAAGCAGCCTTTGTCTAGAGCAGCATGCAAGGGGGTAGTGAACTCCGGCAGTGCTGAGGTGGTACTGTGGCCTTTGAAAACCATGCTGCTGTTTGCAGAGCAGGCTGTATTTCGCGAGGTGGTACATCAGTTGCTCAGAGATTATTTTTCTAGAACTTCAGAGAGGGGAGGGAGGATGGAAATAGGTTGATAGTTTCCTGCATTGGAGTGGTCACCACCTTTGTGTATGGGTGTGATGACAGCAGCCTTTCAGATTGTGGGGAAGGTACCTGGGCAGAGAGAGAGTGATTAAGGATTCAGGAGAGGGCGAAGATGGCTAAGTCGAGCATGAGGCATAAGAGCTTAAGGTCAAGGGAGTCTGTGCTGTAGCGAGAGTGGCCTAAGGATTTTAGCAAGTAGGGCCTGGCTGCATTAGGGGAGACCATCTTGAAGTGAAAGGGTGGGGTTGTGGGAGGGGTAAAGAAGTGGAAGGAGTGTACCATTCACATTTCAACTATGCAGGGATGTCAGGCTGGTACTAGACAACCCAGACCTGAAGAGTGTCAAGGTTTTCCGAGGCTGCAGAAGTTTAAAGAAGAAATATTAGGCCTTGGCTTTAGAGTGGGTGGAGAGGCAGGTGGGGGCCCTGGGTTTGGGTGAACATTACCGATGCGGAGTAAGGTGAGTAGCAGCAGGGTCGGAGTAATAGCAGCCGAGTTGCTGTGGGAGCATCAGGCCCACGCTGCATGATGGGCATAATCTGGGCTGGGACGGAATGGGAGGGAGAGTAGTGGGCAACTATGAGCAAAGGAAGGTGGTGGAGAACACAGGAGGGGAGGGTGGGCAACTATGAGCAAAGGAAGGTGGTGAGAACACAGGGAGGGGAGAGGTGGGCAGCTATGAGCAAAGGCAGGGTGGTGAAAACACAGGAGGGGAGGTGGGCAGCTATGAGCAAAGGCAGGGTGGTGAAACACAGGAGGGGAGGGGTGGGCAGCTATGAGCAAAGGCGGGTGGTGAGAACACAGGAGGGGGAGGGGTGGGCAGCTATGAGCAAAGGCAGGGTGGTGAGAACACAGGAGGGGAGGGTGGGCAGCTATGAGCAAAGGCAGGGTGGTGAAACACAGGAGGGGAGGGTGGGCAGCTATGAGCAAAGGCGGGGTGAGAACACAGGGGGGGGAGGGTGGGCAGCTATGAGCAAAGGCAGGGTGGTGAGAACACAGGAGGGGAGGTGGGCAGCTATGAGCAAAGGCAGGGTGGTGAGAACACAGGGAGGGGAGAGGTGTGGGGCAGCTATGAGCAAAAGGCAGGTGAGAACACAGGAGGGGGAGAGGTGGGGGCAGCTATGAGCAAAGGCAGGGTGGTGAGAACACAGGAGGGGGAGGTGGGCAGCTATGAGCAAAGGCAGGGTGGTGAGAACACAGGAGGGGAGGAGGTGTGGGCAGCTATGAGCAAAGGCAGGGTGGTGAGAACACAGGAGGGGGAGAGGTGGGCAGCTATGAGCAAAGGCAGGTGGTGAGAACACAGGAGGGGAGAGGTGTGGGGGCAACTATGAGCAAAGGCAGGTGGTGAGAACACAGGGAGGGGAGAGGTGGGGCAGCTATGAGCAAAGGCAGGGTGGTGAGAACACAGGAGGGGGAGAGTGTGGGGCAGCTATGAGCAAAGGCAGGGTGGTGAGAACACAGGGAGGGGGGAGGTGGGGGCAGCTATGAGCAAAGGCAGGGTGGTGAGAACACAGGAGGGGAGAGGTGTGGGGCAGCTATGAGCAAAGGCAGGTGGTGAGAACACAGGGAGGGGAGAGGTGGGCAGCTATGAGCAAAGGCAGGGTGGTGAGAACACAGGGAGGGGAGAGGTGTGGGCAGCTATGAGCAAAGGCAGGGTGGTGAGAACAGAGGGGAGAGGTGTGGGCAGCTATGAGCAAAGGCAGGGTGGTGAGAACACAGGAGGGGAGAGGTGGGGCAACTATGAGCAAAGGCAGGGTGGTGAGAACACAGGGAGGGGAGAGGTGGGCAGCTATGAGCAAAGGCAGGGTGGTGAGAACACAGGAGGGAGAGGTGTGGGGCAGCTATGAGCAAAGGCAGGGTGGTGGAGAACACAGGAGGGGAGAGGTGGGCAGCTATGAGCAAAGGCAGGGTGGTGAGAACACAGGAGGGGAGAGGTGTGGGGGCAACCATGAGCAAAGGCAGGGTGGTGAGAACACAGGGAGGGGAGAGGTGGGGCAGCTATGAGCAAAGGCAGGGTGGTGAGAACACAGGAGGGGAGAGGTGGGGGCAGCTATGAGCAAAGGCAGGGTGGTGAGAACATGGAGGGGAGAGGTGGAAGCAGCCATGAGCAAAGGCAGGGTGGTGAGAACACAGGGAGGGGAGAGGTGGGGCAGCTATGAGCAAAGGCAGGGTGGTGAGAACACAGGAGGGGGAGAGGTGGGCAGCTATGAGCAAAGGCAGGGTGGTGAGAACACAGGAGGGGGAGAGGTGTGGGGCAGCTATGAGCAAAGGCAGGTGGTGAGAACACAGGAGGGGAGAGGTGGGGCAGCTATGAGCAAAGGCAGGGTGGTGAGAACACAGGAGGGGGAGAGGTGTGGGGCAGCATGAGCAAAGGCAGGGTGGTGAGAACACAGGGAGGGGAGAGGTGGGGCAACTATGAGCAAAGGCAGGGTGGTGAGAACACAGGAGGGGAGAGGTGGGGGCAGCTATGAGCAAAGGCAGGGTGGTGAGAACACAGGAGGGGAGAGGTGGGGCAACTATGAGCAAAGGCAGGGTGGTGAGAACACAGGGAGGGGAGAGGGGGCAGCTATGAGCAAAGGCAGGGTGGTGAGAACACAGGAGGGGGAGAGGTGGGGGCAGCTATGAGCAAAGGCAGGGTGGTGAGAACACAGGAGGGAGAGGTGTGGAGGTATGAGCAAAGGAAGGGTGGTGAGAACACAGGAGGGGGAGAGGTGGGCAGCTATGAGCAAAGGAAGGGTGGTGAGAACACAGGAGGGGAGGGGTGTGCAACTATGAGCAAAGGAAGGGTGGTGAGAACACAGGGAGGGGAGGGGTGGCAGCTATGAGCAAAGGCAGGTGGTGAGAACACAGGAGGGGAGAGGTGGGGGCAACTATGAGCAAAGGCGGTGGTGAGAACACAGGAGGGGGAGGGTGGGAGCAGCTATGAGCAAAGGCAGGGTGGCGAGAACACAGGGAGGGGGAGAGGTGGGGCAACTATGAGCAAAGGCAGTGTGGTGAGAACACAGGAGGGGAGAGGTGGGGGACTGGTGTGGTCTGGGCTAGGTGAGCAGAGTGTAGGGTGAGTGTGAAGGTCTGGGAGTGGGAGCAGGGTTGTAATGCGTGTGTTAGGGGCAGGGGTAGGATAGTATGCTAGGGGTTGGACAAGCAGGAAGAGTATCACTGGGGAGAGGGGGAGAGAATTGCCATGGCAGAGAGATAGGAAATAGCCCAGGGTGGAGGGATTAGGGTTATAAAAGACAGAGTACTAGTAGGTGTACTGCCATGGAGTAGTGGTAGTGACACCACCTTTGGTGTAAAAGGTATTAGGTTCAGATCTGGGTGAGGGAGAGTATGAAAAGTAGCTGGAGAGGCTTAGTATGGTGGAGATAGAGGGGAAGGGTAGTGAGTGGAAAGGAGGTAAAGATAGGCCAAAAAGGTGAGCTCCTGTAGTGTCTCCTAGTGGTCAGAAAAAATAAGGAACTAATGGGAAAGTGAGCACTTAGTACATAGAGTGTACAGTCATGTGATGTGGGCCAGACTACACAATTAGTGCCGCTTCTGTGGGAGGGTGACTGGGGCAGGTGGGCAGTCGATGCACCTTTGAAGGCTGGGAATTACTGTTTTCCTTATCTAGATGATTGACTGGTGGTAGGAAATCACCAGTCCATGTCAAACAAGACGTGCAAGTTACCCAAGATCTCCTGTAATCTCTGAGTTTCCTAATCAATCACAAAAAGTCAGTCTTCAGTCCTGCACAAGTATTGTTCATAGGAGCAGAGATGAACACCCTTCAGAAGAAAGCTTTTCTACCTCTGGACAATGTAAAAAGTCTGCAGTCAATAGAAAATTCCTTCAGATTACACACGCCAAAAACTGCAAGACACTTTCTGCAGCAATTGGGCCATATTGCAGCTTCCACAGGGACAGCGCTGGACTCCAGGTTTCAAATCAGAGACATCCAGTTCCACCTCAAGGCTCACTGGAGTCAAAAAGTTTCTTTCTCAAAGCTCATTCCAGTAACAAGGTCTCTGTCACAGGCCCTCCACTGGTGGAAAGAAGAATCAAACTTAAAGCAGGGAATTCCATTTCAGAAAGAATAACCCTGAGTTATTCTCACAACAGATGCATCCCTCCTGGGCAGGGGCGCCCATTTAGAGGATCACACAACCCAGGGTATCTGGTCAGCTGCAGAGTCCCTTCAGCAGATAAACTTGCTGGAACTCAGAGCTTTGCTACTAGCTCTAAAGGCTTTCTGTTCTCTAGTACAGGCAAGGTGGTACAGGTCAGAACAGACAATACCACCACAACGTATTACATAAACATGCAGGGAGGAACCAGGTCAGACCTCCTCTGCACAGAAGCCATGATAGTTTGGACTCTGGCTTACTCCTTGGAAGTATCCCTCAAGGCGATCCACTTGCCTGGTAATGACAACACCCCAGTCCGTGCCCTAAGTCGAATCAATCAGGCTCCTTATGAATGGACCCTGAACAGACAGGTGGTATAGGTTATCTTCAGAAGGTGGGGCACCCAGAGATGAACTTATTCATGACCTACCAGAACCACCACCACCTGCCACAGTATTGCTGCCAACAACCAGATCATTGCACACTTCCTCTGGATGCTCTGTCTCTAGATAGATCAGGAGGTTCACGATGCCTTCCTCCTGTTCCTCTTTTTGGGGGTTATTACTGAAGCTCAGATCCCACTCCAGATCTCTGAACTTGACAGCTTCAGATTGGCCCAGTCAGCTAGGGTACTCTCTTCAGCTCTCCATGCTGTTGCCAAACCAATACACCTCCTCGGATGCACAACCTACTCACCTCCAATTTGGGAACCCTGTTGTACCCGAATCAAATCTTCAATCTCAAGGCCTGGCTCTTGAGGAAATAGAATATGCTGATTTAAACCTTTCTGATGCTGTGTTAAACATCTTAAGAGGTTACAGGAAACCTTCTACTAGGAAAACATATTCTTCTCACACTCCCTCACACACATAAACAAATCAGAAACTAAATATTGTTTATAGTTTCCATTATAACTCTTTCTTTGTTGGCAATGAAAAATTCCTCTATCTTTACCTGTTCATCAGGAAATCTATTCTGCTTGCCCTGACAGTGAGAGAATTATTTCTCTGACTGTATAACAGGCCTTTATAGTATAAGGCTAGCCTTTGTTCTGTGTAAAATCAGCCTACTCAAAATCCTTGATGTGCACATATAGAAACATGGAAACATAGAATTTGATAGCAGAGAAAGACGGCTTAGCCCACCTAGTCTGCCCATTTTTCTACCTAATAGATAAGCTGCAGATCCTACTTAACCTACAGCTTATTTCTTCCTACCTCCCACTACATTTGCCTTACGTCTGTCCTATGCATTCTTGAACTCCCCCACTGTTTTTGACTCCACTACATCCTCAGGAAGGTTTTTCCATGTATCCACAACCCTTTCTATGAAACAGTACTTCCTCACATTACCTCTGAGCCATCCCCCTCTATCTTCAACTTGTGCCCCTTTGTTCTTGCACACTTTTCTGAAAGATGCCACCCTCTTGGACTTTGATTCCCTTGAGGTACTTGAAAGTTTCTATCTTGCCCTCCTTCTCGATGCTATACATATTAAGATCCTTTAATGTCTCTTCATATGTCTTCTGGTGTAGGCCCTGTACCATTTTAGTTGCCCTCCTATAGAAAGCCACCATCCTAAGTCCTTGCAGAGATGGGGTCTCCAGAACTGTACGCAGAACTCCAGATGGGATCTCACCTACTATCTGTACAGAGGGATAACAACTTCCTGTATTCTACTGGTGATGCTTCTCCCTATGCATCCCAGTATCCTGCCAGCCCTCCTTACTGCCTTCTCACATTGCTTTCCCACCTTAAGGTCATCTGATATGATTACCCCCAGGTCCCTTACCATTTTTATTGTGTTAGTATCTCACCCCATATTGTGTACTCTTCCCTGATTTTCTCAGGTCAATATTTTGCACTTTGTTGCATTGAATCTAAGCTGCAATACATTTGACCATTCTGCCAACATTGCCAAGTCCCTTTGATCCTTTCCACCCCACCTTCTGTTTTGACCCTGTTGCAGATGTTTGTGTCATCTGCAAAGAGACATACAGTGGTAGCTACAGGCATTGCCAGCTATTTCCAGATATTTTGTGAAATTTCAGAAGAGTTTCTCTCTGCTGCCCTACTGTGGAAATGCAGAAAGCAGGAGATATTTCTGGAAATATCACAGAAACTTTTGGAAATAGCTGACAGTGTCTGTGGCTGCTACTGTACTTTTCCTTTCAGTCCATCTGCAATGTCACTTATAAAGACATTAAAAAGGGCCAGTCCCAGAACTGAACTCCACAAGGAACCTCCCTTTCTTCAGAGTGAACTCCATTTACTATTATGCTCTGCGTCCTGTTGTCCAGCCAGTTTTTTACCCAGGATGCCACCTTGTGGCCCACTCCCAGGCTGGCTAACTTGTATATTAATCTTTTATGTGAGACTCTGTCAAATGCCTTGATAAAGTCTAGGTAGGCCATGTCCACAGCCCCTCCCTGGTCTACTACTTTGATCAGCCAATCAAAGAAATCTATAGAATTCATCTGACATGACCTTCCTGCTGTGAATTCATGCTGCCATGGGTTCTTTGCCCCACTGGCCTCCAGGAACTTCTGCGCATTCTGAATCATTATTGTTGTACATATTCTGAACCATTGTTCTGCACAGTTAGAAGGTCATGCAATTTCAAATTTCTCATATACCTCACATCCAGCTACTTACTAACCCACAATGTAAGTACTACCTTTTAACTTTAAAAGTCTATAAATTTGATTTTGTTTATAGAACAGAAGAAAGAAATGGCAAGTTTTTTTGTTTTCACTTCAGCGGGGGCACTCCAGCGTGAAACACTAAGTACTATGTAAAATAACATATGGACAACCACACAGTGTAGCATGCATTTATTTTCATGCTGAGATGACCGATAGACCTCATGAGCTTCGCTGAGGTCCATATGCTGTCATCTCATCCTCTATAGAAACACAGCCTTGTTTTTTATGGTTGCCCTTGCATTATTCCCTATGTTGTGTGTGTGTGCAGTGTGTTAGGAGGGAACAGTCTGCAGTGGAACTGAGAAGAATTTGAATCCATGTATTCCATGGTAAACATTCCATATCTTGAATGTGGGGGAAAAAATACCAGGATGAAGAAGCTAAGCACTAATGCAATGGCATCATCAGTGACATCATTTACAGGAGTGAGGAAGGACTGTTTTGCTATAAATGCACTCAGGTAAATCTGTTGTTTACATGTGAAGATGCCTTTCTCAACAATAAAAAGTAGAAAAAAGGAGCCCATTTCATAAGAGTAATATGACTCTCAGGGGAGTGCGTGGAACAGATTTTACCACACTCCCAGGGGCTGAAGGCACTCTGCCTATGATCTTGTACCTCATTACACCCCTGGGCATGCAGTAACATGTTTTATTGCTTTCTTATTCTTCCACTTTGGGCTCCATTCCCTATCAATCCATACCTTATGGACTCATACCATTCTACCAGACATTTGTTGAACACCATAAGCTTCTGCTTCCTGGCGCACTAGTTCTTGGTACTGGGAGAATTCTGGATAATGCCTCTGACCTTCTTTCTTTCTGCATAGTCCTCCCACTTCCTGAAACTTCCTGCACCACCTCTATCCTTCTTCCTCCTGCTCATTCATGCCCTAGTGCACCACCATGTGTGGTTTCACCCCTACCTTCTAAACACATATGTTAATATACTGACCCACTCTTCCTGCCTTCATGCCTGGCATGCACTCCACCTAAATGCTGCATTTTCTGGTGCTTCTGAACCCCTTCTTACTCTACAAACTTAGGGAGCAAAAGTATCAATAACTGAGTTATTTTTATTAGCAGTTTAATACATAGATTAAATAAAAGCGGTGCCAGAAGGCACCCTTGTTTAACTCCTCTGTTCACTTTTTGAACATCAGTCAGAGCTCCACCACGAGAGGACTGAATCTCAGCTGTGGTGGTTTGATGTAGCATTTCTAATATTGCCAGTAGGTGAGAGTCAGTCCTTGCATTAGCCAGAGTTTCCGATAGTGTCTGCTTGGCAATTTAATTAGAGGCTGCCTTTATGTTGATAAACCCAACATAGAGTACAGAATTTCTCCCCTTGACATATTTATCTACTAAATAGTTAAGTGTGAATAATAAATCTAGAGAACTGTGTTTTTGTGTTAAATCCACACTGGGATTTAGAGACTAAATTATTACAGACTGACCATAATAGAAGTCTGTCCAGAATTATCCTTGCATACCTTTTTTGTAATACTAGTAATAGAGTCATTGGTCAAAAGTCAGAGTTATAAAAAAACATTTCTGCTGGCAGGCTGTTCGTCCCTGCTGCTTTGTTTCTTTTTTGACTTTCAATAGCTAATTTAACCTCTCTTATACAGAGCTGAAACATATTAAAGAACACAGAATCCAGGGCTATATCCATTCTTAGGTCTAACTCCTCATCTTCATCTACCACCTGATACATTTCTGAAAAATGCTCTAATCACATAGCTACAAGGATCATACTGTCAGTGTTATTTGTGTCTTGTCCATAAGGTACAAGAGCACAGAAAATGCTTGAGTCTTTCTTTCACATGGCATCCTGTAAACTCTCCCATAGCTTATTTTTATAATTCTTTTTTTCAAATTAGGAATTTCCTGTATTCTTCTCTAAGATTTTTAAGTGCTCTTACGACAATACAAGAGAGATTTCTAGCTCTAATCCTATCTGTTTTGTTTACTTCTTTTTTTTATCATCAAACATTCATTATCATACTAAAGGTTTATTGCACCAACACACCCAGAATTATCTGTTCTTTTATTTGCACATAAATTTCAGAGGTACCTATAAATCTAGTAAAGTTTCCCACTAAATGTATGCTTCACTATATAACATTATATTAGTTAAGTGCTTAAGGTCATACTGTAAGTTAGTAATGATAATATCCACTACATCCTTGAATACCTCTTTCCAAGATACCTTTTTCCAATACTTAATCCACATATGTTGATCCTCTTCCTTTCTGCATTTTATTCTTTGCAACATTTTAAAAGTAGTCTCAAAACAACATTCAGTAGGAGAATGGTGACTTCCTGCATTTTCTTAATTTTAAAATACTTTCCCAAATCATAGGTGGTGCTTCTACCAAATACGAATCTAGCTCTTCCTCCCCATTTATTGTAAGGTGACCCACCATCCCAATCTTCTTTAGATCTACCATTTAATACTCTTAAACTAAACTTTTTAAATAACTTTAGCAAAGACTTGCCTTTTTATTTACTAATTTATCATTTGACTGTCTCACATGAATAATGGTTGTATCATTTATACACCAATCAGATGAGTATTCTTCTAATAAATTACCTGTATGGACATTTAGTTACTAATTTATCCTTTGACTGTCTTACAGGAATATTGGCTATATCTGTTCACCAACCAGTAGAATATCCCGCCAGTAAATTACCTATATGGACATTTACTTACTAATTTATCCTGTGAGAGTCTCACAGGAATATTGACTATACCATCTGTACACCAACAGTAGAGTATCCCCTCAATAAATTACCTATATGGGAATTTACTTACAAATGTATCTGTTGACTCCCTCACAGGAATATTGGCTGTATCATCTATACAACAACCAGCAGAGTATCCCTCCGATAAATTACAAGTGTGGACATCTATGAACTGACTTATCCTTTGCCTGCCTCACAGAAATATTGGCTGTATCATTTATTCAACAAGCAGTAAAGTATCCCCCCAGTAAAATTACCTTTATGGGTGCTTACTTACCAATTTATCCTTTGACTGTCTCACAGGAATATTGGCTGAATCATCAATACAACAACCAGTAGAGTATCCCCCAATAAATTACCTATGTTGGTATTTACATACTAATTTATCCTTTGACTGTCTCACAGGAGTCTGTATATTCTAAACACCAACGAGTAGAGTATCCCCCCAAAAATATATTATCTGAATGGGCATTAATTACTAATTTGTCATTTGACTGTCTCACAGGAATATTGGCTGAAGCATCTATACACCAAACAGTAGAGTATCCCCACAATATACTACCCAAATTAGCATTTACTTATTAATTTATCTTTGACTGTCTCACAGGAATTTTGGCTGTATTATCTATACACCAATCAGTAGAGTATCCCCCCATTAAATTACTTGTATAGTATTTACTCACTAATTTATCATTTGACTGTCTCACAGGAATATTGACTGTATCATCTATAGACCAATCAGTAGAGTATCCACCAGTAAATTACCTGTATGGGCATTTACTTACTAATTTATCCTTTGACCATCTCACAGGAATATTGGTTGTATCATCTATAAAACAACCAGCAGAGTATCCCCCAATAAATTGCCTGTATTGGCATCTAGGTACTAATTTATCCTTTGACTGTCTCACAGGAATATTGGCTGTATCATCTATTCACTAACCAGTAATGTATTCTCCCAGTAAAATTACCTGTATGGGCCTTTACTTACTTATTTATCCTTTGACTGTCTTACAGGAATATTCACTGCATCATCTATACACCAACAAGAAGAATAGCCCCAAAGGAAATTATCTGTATGGGCAACTACTTACTAATTTATCCTTTCACTGTCTCATATGAATATTGGCTGTATCATCTATACACCAATCAGTAGAGTATGCCCCAAATAAATTACCTGTATGGACATTTACCTACTAATTTATCCTTGGACTGTCTCGCAGGAATATTGGCTGTATCATCATCTTAACTTCTGCTCTCATTTAAAAATTAACCCTGATTGCATTTCTGTTCAACTACTGGAATAACCAAATTAATACCCTCTGGATATAGTACAGCCCTTGGAGATGGTTATTACATTTTCATATTCTGTAACTGTTACAGACCCTTTATTAGTCATTTACTGTTCTTAACACAGTTGCCATTACAAGTACAGTGATTTTCATATTTATTAGGCATAGTTTGTTCCTGGTTAATCACCGTAGGACCTTTATTCTTTATTTCATCAAAATCAGAGAGCTGTAACTCTGGGCCATTCACATTAGTAGAATTTACCTTATTGTTTACGTTCTCCTTCTCCTTATTTACCCAGCTGGTTCCTCCCAGCTTCTGATCTCCTTTAGTAGGGGATGCATCCCTCCGTATGAAAGTTGTAATAATTGAGGGCCAACTGTACCACTCTTTACCGGAGAAGAAGTTAAACATGGATTAATGATTTTTATTACTTTTTATTGCCTCTAAGTTATAATTGATTAGTTGAAGGACTCAGAATTTGAGTTATCTTAATAAAGTCCTTTTAATTACCTTTAGCCGGTTCATCCACCTAGGCTGCTCCCTGTGGTACACTTTTACTGCCCTTTTTACCGTAGGTCTTTAGTTCCTTTGTTATTATCCCTTGTTGTTTAGACATCATAGTAAAAAAGTAGAGAGTAATGTACTCACACAGTAGAAAATAAATAATTACAAGTCCCAAAACATTAATATATAATAAAAAAATAATAAAAGTATGTATTAGAATATAAAGGAACCAGAAACCATAAAAAGAAACACATTTTAAATTATCCCTTCTCTACACACTAAGCTTTCTATGCATTATACTCTAAGGCCTGGATATTCAAACTGCGCCATTCTGAGGTGCAAGCCCTTGCGCTGCTCAAAATAGTTGCGCAGGGGTGTGGCCGGTGATATTCAAAGGTTGCGCATTGCGCAACTCCTTTGATATCACCCCAGCCACAAGCACCTGCGCGTAAGGCGCAGTGGAACTTGCGCCACCGCAAGTTGCCAGAGATGAGCATTAAACTTGCGGTGGCGCAAGTACCATTGCGCCATGCGCAAATTTCCGATATTCAAAAGGTGACATGCAAATGGGGCCATAATTTATGCAAGGCGCAGGGGGGTCCATTTGCATCTATTTATGGCCCCATTTGCATGCCATTTGCATGTAGGTGCGTCCCCGAGGACTTGCGCCTGGCCACCCTGCCAGGCAGCAGCCGTCGGGACCGGACGCTTTAATGCAGCCCGATGGGCGCGGGCGCAGGCGGTGGATGCTGTCGCCCGCCGCGCGGGGAGCGGTGGAGGGGCTTCGGGTGGGGGGACACTAGACACCAGGAGATGTTTTGGGGTTTGTGATGTGACATTCTGCCCGCGATCGAGCTTTACGGTCCACTGGACCACCAGGGAGATATTCGGGTTGGGGGTTACATTCTGCCCGCGATCGGGCACTGGGGGGTTCATACGCTATGCCCACGATCGGGCTTCAGTGTACGTGTGTGTGTGTGTGGGGGTGTTTCTTACCTGTACTGCCCGCGATCGGGCTTCGGATATGGGGGGTTACATGTACCTGTACTGCCCGCGATCGGGCTGTGGAGATGTGTATGGGGAGTCGTGTTACACTCACTATGCCCGCTGGCTGGGCTGGTGGGGGAAGCACAGGGACCGAGTTGGGGCCAGCCAGGGGTGGCAGCTGCAAGGCGCCCTGCAATGCAGCAGCTCACCTGTGGGTGGCCCTCAACTTAAGCCTTTTTTTGGCTCAAGGTTGTGTAGGCGCAGGTTGGTTGCGCATGCACAACTCTGCACAACCCGACTGAACATCGGGTTGCGCAGGTTATGCATGGATCCTCCTCCTGTTGAGCATGCATTCATTTGCATTGCCTCTGCATGCAACCTGGTGCCAGTGGCGAACTGCCTCCTGCTGAATATCGCAGAATGGCGCATTTTGGACTTGCGCATGCGCAACCCTGTTGTATGGCGCAACCCTTTTGAATATCCACGCCTAATTATACTATGTAACAGAGATACATAGAAACATAGAAACATAGAATTTGATGGCAGATAAGGACCGCTTGGCCCACCCAGTCTGCCCATTTCCCTACCTACTGGATAAGCTGCAGATCCTAGTTAACCAGCAGCCTACTTCTTCTTACCCCCACACCCTAGAATTGCCTTATGACTGTCCCATGCATGCTTGAATTCCACCACTGATTTTGACTCCACAACCTCTTCCGGAAGGCCGTTCCATGCATCCACAACCCTCTCTGTGAAAAAATACTTCCTTAAATAACCTCTGAGCTGCCCCTCATCTTCAAATTGTGCCTCTTTTTCTTGCACACCTTTTTGAAAGATGCTACCTCTTGACTTTGCTGATTCCTTGAGGTACTTGAAAGTTTCTATCATGTCCCCCTCTCCTCCTTTCCTCGAGGCTATACATATTAAGCTCCTTAAGTCTCTTCATATGTCTTCCGGTGCAGACCCTGCACCATTTTAGTTGCCTCCTATGGACAGCTTCCATTCTGTCTATGTCTTTGCAGAGATTGGGTCTCCAGAACTGCACACAGCACTCCAGATGGGGTCTCAGCAGCTGTCTGTACAGAGGGATAATAACTTCCTGTTTTCTACTAGTGATGCCTCTCCCTATGCATCCCAGTAACCCCCCAACCCTCCTTACTGCCCTCTCACATTGCTTGCCCACCTTTAGGTCATCTGATATAACTACCCCCAGGTCCCTTTCCATTTTTGTTGTTGTTAGTATCTCACCCCCCATTGTGTACTCTTCCCCTGGGTTTTTGTTTCCCAGGTGCATTACCTTGCACTTCTTAGCATTGAATCTAAGCTGCCATACATTTGACCATTCCTCTAACCTTGCCAAGTCCCTTCTCATCCTTTCCACCCCACCCTGTGCATCAACTCTGTTGCAGATCTTAGTGTCATCTGCAAAGAGACATACTTTTCCTTCCAGTCCTTCCGCAATGTCGCTTATAAAGACATTGAAGTGGACCAGTCCTAATACTGAACTCTGCGGTACCCCACTAGTAACCCTCCTTTCTTCTGAGTGGACTCCATTTACTATTACTCTCTGTGTCCTATTCTCCAGCCAATTCTTTACTCCAGGCTGTCAGCTTGGGACCCACTCCCAGGCTGGCTAACTTGTATATTAATCTTTGTGTGGACTGTGTCAAATGCCTTACAAGTCTAGGTAGGCCATGTCCACAGCCCTCCCTGATCTACTACTTTGGTCACCCAGTCAAAGAAATCTATCAGATTTGTCTGGCATGACCTTCCCGCTCTGAATCCATGCTGCCTAGGGTCCTGTGCCCCTCTGGCCTCTAGATTCTCGACAATTCTTTCCTTCAGAAGTGATTCCACCATTTTCCCTATCACTGAGGTTAAACTAACAGGTCTGTAGTTTCCTGCTTCTGCCTTGCTCTCACTTTAGTGAAGGGGAATCACATCATTGATGGATCCAAACTGTTTAAATCAGCATGCTATAGAGTCAATTGAGATGCCAGACTGAAGTGTTGAGGTCCACATTTGCAAACTCTCTCAGGTGAGCATCCAGAAACTGAGCAGCACTACAACTGCAATCTTTGGCTTTTCACCCAGTGCTTCAGCCATTTCAAGTGACTCTCTGCCTCTTTCAGGTCCCGCTTCCACCTCAGGTATCTCCTGACACACTGCCAGTCACACTGCTAGAACACCTCTGTCCCTGGATTCTACCGATAGTAAGGCCTTATTCCACCTGATCAAAAAAAGCAGAACACACTGATGAGATGCTACACTGACCAGAGTCCCGATGAAAGATCGACCAGTAAAGATACAAACAATGCGGGAATGGTGGCGTACCTTTTAAAAATGGTATTTAAGCATTGTATCTCTGTTTCAGTACTCTTCTCCCAAGAGTACAAAGCATAAAGTGGCGTCTGTCTCATCTCGATACCTCAGCACTCCCAGCTCACAGAATGACTACACACCAACCAGCATGGCTTGCACTGAACTGCATCTGAGAAGTCCCCTCTTTTAAAAAAAGTAATAGTCCAGTAGCAGCTAACTGAGAGAGGGACGAATTTGCTAGCTGATGCATTTGTTGGTGTGCTGCTGGGACTCCTTTGTCACTGGCTACCCATGACTCCCCTGACCCACACTCTTCCTCTTCCTTGTGCCCCCCCTTGTACTTTCCTTGCTTGAGCTACCTGCTGTGTCTCCCTTTCTATTCTCAACCTGCCCCACAATCTCCCCTCCATTAAATACTTCCAAGCCTCCTACCTTTGCTCCCCTCCTGTCTCTGCTGCCATCTAAATTACTGATTTTGCCTCCCACTTCTCTGCTGTCCTTCCTGCCCACCCTACTACCCACCTCCCCCTCTTCCCTGCAATCCCCCCAGCCACTCCTCCAGGCTAATCAACACTGATAACCTGTTCCTATGCTCATTTCTTATTTCCCAAGATGCCCCAATCACCCCTCCTTATGACTTATGTTCCTTCTCTGCCTCATTCCCATCTTCCCTTTATTCTTGACTACCCTCCGGTCATCAGCTCCTGTTCTCAGCTGCCTTTCCATTTACAGTATCTACTTCTCTAACTCCTCCCCCAGTGTGGCCTGCATCTTGTGGTCCTCCCTATGGATGAGCTGCAGACACCACCTATTCAGATACCACACACCTTTTTCGTGGCACTCATGCTTTAGGGTTGCTCATGTGAGGGGCTCGCTCCCTGGGATGGAGATATATATATATATATATACACACACACACACACATATATATATATATATATATATATATATATATATGTATATTTATATCTCAGCTGAATGCATTACACAGAACTAGTACCTGAATATGTGGAATGTCTCCCAGGCATTATTAACTGATAGAGAACTGCTGTACAGGATTGTCCAAGCAACAAGATGTGTTTCCACTATGTGGGAGACAGTGCTCGCCACCTCTGTTTGTATTAGTTTAAGCATACTGAGAGCTTCCTGGGTTTGAATTAAACTTTTCTTTTTCAACAAACTTTATTTACTGTAAGTAAAGTCATAACCAGAGACCCTCAGATCAATAAGTGAGTAAACAATTTGCTTTTTGGTTTGTTAAAAGGTATTCTTTAAAATGAGTTCTGTATTTGTCCTTGTGTAATTCTATTAACATTTAAACTAATAAAATCTTTACTGGAAAATTAATACAGACTCTCTCTCTGTCTTGGAATTTTGTAATCTAAATGACTCTTGCACATTAAGTAGCAGAGACTAAAACAGGAAACTACTTTTTAGTTATCCAGTAGTTCTCATTCCTGTCTCATTATCTCCTTTGATGAGTAAGTGATAACACATGAGAGGATGTGCAGTCATGCGAAGTGAATTCATGCTTTGAGTGGCTGTTTTGCACAAAGCAAAGCCAAGTGTCACTGAACCATGTGAGAAGTGTATTTTTTCCAACTGACCACTTGCCCTGGAGTGTGCTGTCACACTTATAAAGTAGAAAGATGTGCATTTATTCCAGCATGGCCACATACCCTGGAGTGTGCTGTCACAATTATAAAGTAGCAAGAAGTGCATTTATTCCAGCATGGCCATGTACCCTGGAGTGTGCCATCACACTTATAAAGTAGAAAGAAATGCATTTATTCCAGCATGGCCATGTACCCTGGAGTGTGCCGTCACACTTATAAAGTAGAAAGAAATGCATTTATTCTAGCATTGCCATGTATCCTGGAGTGTGTTGTCACACTTATAAAGTAGCAAGAAGTGCATTTATCCAGCATGGCCACGTACCCTAGAGTGTACTGACACACTTATAAAGTAGCAAGAAGTGCATTTAATCTAGCATTGCCATGTATCCTGGAGTGTATTGTCACACTTATTTAGTAGCAAGAAGTGCATTTATTCTAGCATGGCCATGTACCCTGGAGTGTGCTGACACACTTATAAAGTAGCAAGAAGTGCATTTATTCCAGCAGGGCCACATTACCCTGGAGTGAGCTGTTGCACTTATAAAGTAGCAAGAAGTGCATTTATTCTAGCATTGCCTCGTACCCTGGAGTGTGCTGTCACACTTATAAAGTAGCAAGAAGTGCATTTATTCTAATTGACCACATGCCCTGGAGTGTGCTATCCCACTTATAAAGTAGTATAACTGTTTTTTTATATGTTAAAAAGTAAAGGAACCTAAACAAGCATTTGTCAATGCCTAATGTTTGTTTGCAATGTCAGGACAATTCTGGAAAACATAATGTCTAGACAACATGTAGGTTACATTTCACACTTAGTTTAGCTTAGTGCAGATTTCTATCAAAACAGGGGCCAAGATATTGTATGTTATGACTTTTGTTTCAGATGGAGGACCTAAAATCCCAAGGCTGACCATAACTTTGAACATGGTCTATGTGATTCTCACAGAGGGTGGTGTGCTTTTGGAACAGTTTGCACATTGAAGTTGTAGGATGTAGGAGCCTAGAGGAACTGAATAGTAAGCTGGACGAGCACTGCATCAATAACAAAGTGGGAGGTTACTCCCTTTGAGAAAAGGGCGAGTAAAAAGGGCAACACTTCCTACTACTGCTCATATACAACTTAAGGAACCCATAAATAATGCCAAGGTACTATGTCTTGCACTTTTAAATTTGAAATGGGGAATACCCAGGGTCTCTCACAGCATTGCCTTTTATACATCTGAAAATGTTACAAAATGAAAGCCTCATGTTTTTTACACAGTTACCAGCATATATTCTTGTGTCAGTTTACTATTATTGAAAAGCTTTTGAATGCCTTGTAATGCTCCCCAATGCAAAGGATGCAGTTCCATACTGAGCTGTATTTTGCCTGAATACTTTAAAATCTACTATGGCCTTGAAACACTTGTCTTGTGTTTGCCTATATGATGCATGCAGTATTTAATGTCCCTAACCCACTTGTTGCTAAGTTCACAGTGCCCACCCCTAAGTGCAGTCCGTGATTGGGAAGGAACAGGAATACCCTCCTTGTGCCCTCATATAGTGCTGACTGTGTTCACAACTGAACACTTGCCACAAGATCCCAGGGCTTCCTCTCACATCTGGGGAAGGGTAAAATGCAGTCTCAACTCTGTAGCCAGGTAAAGACCCTCCATGGTTGTTGTACGCGGGAGGCCCAGGCATTACAACCTCTTCTGGGCCGGCACTTCATAACCCTGATTGGTGTATTCTACAGTGGGTTGTACAGCAACCTAGTTCTTCCTTACAGACTCCTCCTGCGGCCTGTGTATCTCCCCTGCTTTGGCACCCAGATTTCCCTTTCAGGATCCTAGTCTTGGTAGTGAATGGCAGCACTTTAGCAATCAAATAGGCTGGTCTCAGAAATTAAACCTTGACACCCAAAAATCTCTCATAGGCAGCTTTTAAAAGTAAAGTACTTTTACTAAATTAAATAATTATAACACAAACTTTTACAAACAGCAGATTTCTGAAATCTGGTCACAGAATAACAAAATAAAGTTGAAGAAATATAAATATAAAATGCACTATAACATTTTAACTCTCTAGTTTCTACCTGGTTCATGGATCAACAAAGTCCAGAAAATAAAAGAGTTTTCAAAGACCCAGTTCACTCTTGCATTCACTGGTCCTTAGTCTGTCTCTGTGGCACTCTTGCTTCTCTTGTGTGTCAGGAACAAGTGTCCAAAATGCAATGCAGTGCTCTGAGTTTCTGTTTAGAGATCCTTTCTATGACTTGGTTATCCCCAAGTCCAGCTATTTATTTTCTAACATACTAACATTCTAAAATGCCAGCAGAATAGGCCTAATGGTCTTTCATGTCTGCTCATTTGTTCAGCCCCCACCCTGGGAGCTGACCTTGCTGCCCCCGTCTCCCTCTCTGGCTTCTCCCTTCCCAGACCTGGATATTCTCGCTTCACTGGTTTTTGCTTCCAGAACCCTTCCCCTGTACCTGTCCCACTCCCTCTTGAACCCCTCCACCATTTCTGCCTCCACCTGCCCCCTGGGCAGCACATTTCATGGCTCCACCACCCTCTCAGTGAAGTAGTACCTCCTCCTTTCTCCCCTGAATCCCCCTCCAGCTTCCACCCATGCCGTCTAGTTGCCCCCCCTTCCTTCAGAGCACCTTGACTGTTCCTCCCCTATTTACCTCCTTCATGTACCTGAAGACCTCTATCATGTCCCCTGGTCGCTTCAAACAGAGATTGTTCAAATCACATGATTCTTGGGCTCATCTGGGATTTGAACCCTGGACCTCACGCACCCTAAGTGAGAATCATACCCCTAGGCCCTAGCCTTTTCTAGGCCAGCAGGGGTCTCTCTTGTTCTTTCCCAGTTTTTAAGTGAACCCTATTATTGATTAGTTATATTCTCTTACAGTTCCAATATCCTGCAAGCTAATAAAATGCAAATAGACTGGTGGCAACCATGCTGACACCTTCTGCCTAAAATCCACTTCTCTTTGAGTTCAAAGTTTATTACAGTGTGAGATGGCTTCCAGTTCCTGTCACTTAATAACATGTAAATATACCATGAAAGTTTCTGGAAAGCAAGGAGTTTCCTCTTGAAGTGTAAAGTTTATGACGAGTGACAGATTCTGCATTCTCCTGAGCAGTATTACATGTTTCCCATTGTCAAAGCTCATTCTTCTGGCCTGCTTGGGAATTTAAACATAACCAGGTTCCTGTATGTAACCCTTTAAAAACACATGGGCATATTTCTGTCATCTTCATCTCCAGGCCCTTTTTGCAGGATTTAAAACACACACAAAATCACAGAAAAATGTAACAAAAATATGTATGCAATGGGCTAGCCTGCTGGCACTGAGAGTAGAGGCACTGGATGCCACACCTCATGCCACCCTAGTGACCCAGGTTTGGGAACAGACTCAGTCTGCCAGGGATCAGCAGGGGAGAGAAGGGACTGAGAATCTGGAGGACAGCTTTCCCTTCCCTGGGAGGGATCTGGGCCAAGCACCACCCCTTAGCAGCCCCTGATGGAGATGGGGTCAGCACAAGAAATGTGCAGTGCAGCAATTTGGTGGTGGAGCGGTGGCAAATGTCAGCACACCAGTGCCAAGACATCATTGCACATCTGTGCTCCAGAGGAGGAACTAAAGTAAAAATACCCCGGAGGACCAGGGAGGCAATTGGGACTCCAGAGACCTAGCCCACATCCCCAGCACCAGAACAGCACTCCTCTTCCTTGCCTTTGGTACCCATTCAGGGTAGTAATTCCTCTGGAATAGAGAGTGCGAATGGCCAAAACCAAAGTAACACAGTTGCACAAGCATAACGCTATACTGACTGCGTGGGCCATTGAATTAATGTTAAGATTTGCAGAGATGTATAAAACCCAAAGAATCTGAACATTTCTTCTCTCCTACCATCTTATTATGGATCCCATATGCTTCTTTCTCTGCAAACTATCTTTCCGGTATGCTCACTGCAAGTGCTCTGACCAGACATGGCTTTGTGGCTCTGACATTGTGCTGGGCTGAGAGTATGACTGCAGTACACTGAGTTGTCCTGTCACAGCAATCTGCACCACTGCACCCAGTTTACCACACACTGCCCAGCACCAACTTGGGTTGGAGACAGTTTGATGACCTCTGTTTGCTACCATCACCTGATTCTACCACTGAACACTAGTTCCAGTCCCACCAGGACCACTTCCTATCAGTACTCAGCCTCTTTAGACAAGTAACCCTCCTGTGTAGACTCCAGGAAACAGTTAATTTCACTACACTCCATTGCAGGCACAGGTACAGGTACAGGCACAGGTAATGGTAATGGTACAGGTACAGGTACAGGTAATGGTACAGGTACAGGCACAGGTAATGGTACAGGTACAGGCACAGGTAATGGTAATGATGCAGGTAATGGTAATGGTACAGGTACAGATAATGGTACAGGTACAGGCACAGGCAAATGCGCACAGGTAATGGTACAGGTACAGCTGCTGGGACAGCTACTGGCAGTGCACTTTGGCAGATCCTCTTTGGAGGCAGATCAAAGGGATATATCTTGTCAATAGAGATACTATAGTTACAATGAATAACGAAAATGTCCTGTCACTGTTTGTACAGAAAGAGATATGTTTTGTGAGCTAAATGGAAAAATACAGTATGTGCAGGATTTACCAAGAACAAAATGGAATATGGTTTATACTATAGAATGAACTAAAGAACAGGTTGCAGATACAAGAAGCTACTTTAAATTTTACACTTGTTATTGCTTTTTTTAATTCAAGATGGGGCCTGAAATGCTGCTTATGTGCTTGTAGATTGGGAGTTTAAATCAAGAGATTGAAATACGGCATGTTTTCTTTTTTCCCTTGTGGACAGCTGGCTTGTTGTTTACTAGTATTTTGGTAACATTTTGCATCAAACTATTCTTGATACAGTGAAGTATTCACTGGTGGCTGAGCATTTTTCATTGTAAGGTCTGCAGTTTAGCGCAGGTTAGTGGATTTGTGTATTTGACCCAGACAGTGCCTCAGGTGGTAGAAAATGGTTTGCTTTGATTGCCTTCAGAGCACAGACCACCAGACTTTATCAGGCTGGGTCAGTGGATGCTTACAGCATGGGTACTGTGCTCAACTGCTCTATTTTTCTGTGATTGAAATTGTTTTTTTTTATGGTATATATTCCAGGGATTTATTTAACTCTAAAAATTGATTAGCGTTTTGCTCATAAAAGTGCTAAATCTTTGTGAAAATGCATAGCTCTTGCCTCACTGTGTTTAACGAACATAGCACTTCTAGAAAATCTATATAAATACTTTCTGTACAGTTAGTATAGTCCCAAGAAAAAACTGCTAATCAATTATTTAAAACCCTGTATTCTATTAAATTGTTGTGTAGGTTGTCTTGCAGAAAGAAAGGAAATCACTCACTGGGGTGGTGGGTCAAAGCTTTAGCTGATTGTTTCTGGAGGGCATGGGCTTGGTCCCACCGACACCGCCCATGCCAAGGGTGTCATAGAAACATAGAATTTGACAGTGGATAAGGACTGCTTGGCCCACCTAGTTTGCCCATTTGCCTACCTAATGGATAAGCTGCAGATCCTAGTTAACCAACAGCCTACTTCCTCCTACACCACACTAGAATTGCCTCATGATTGTCCCATGCATTCGTGAATTCCCCCACTTCTTTTGACTCTACAACCTCATTAGGAAGGCTGTTCAATGTATCCACAACCCTCTCCATGAAAACATATTTCCTCACATTACCTCTGAGCCATCCCCCCTGTCTTCAAATTGTGCCCCATTGTCCTTGCACATTTATTTCTGAAAGATGCTACCCTCTTAGATTCTGTTGATTCCCTTGATGTACTTGACAGTCTCTATCATGCCCCCCCTCCTCAAGGGTATACATACTAAGTTCCTTTAATCTCTCTTCATATGTCTACTGCTGCAGACCCTGCTACCGGTGCAGACCCTGCTACTGGCGCAGACCCTGCTACTGGTGCAGACCCTACTACTGGTGCAGACCCTGCACCATTTTACTTGCCCTTCTCTGGACAGCCTCCATCCTGTCTATGTCATTGTGGAGATGGGATCTCCAGAACTGCATATGTAATCCCTAGGTGGCACTATCCCAAGGGCTACTACCCCTGCCTGCTTGGCTAGTAGCAGGTTAAAGGGTCTGACTTTTGAAACAAGTGCCTCCACCCGGAGGTCAGGGTTGGTAGTGGTAAAGCTAACCTGGGCACAGCCCTTCAGAACACTGTAACCCCCCACTTTTCCCTCTAGTGGCCTGAACACTGTACAATAATCACTTTCACAATACCCCTTGTATACCACACACTTACCACCAAGGCTGGTTCCTCTTGATTGACCCTGGGGAACCCCTGCAAAACAAGGTTAAGCACAGCAAATGGCAACAGTACAATACTTTGAGCACAAACTAGAACCACAGTCAGATTACATACAGAAAAAGTTAGATCTGATTTATTCAGGGGACTTGAACAAGGGAGGGGCAAAATCAGGTTAATTAGCTTGAAGGTTGTATCGATCAAGCAGTTATGCATGTGCTTTGAGTCTCCCCTCACTGTCCATCTCTGGGTACCAAGGTAGAGAAGAGATGGGCTAGCCAGAACAGTTGCCTAGGGTTGCAGCTGGTTGGGGCCTTGTGATGGAGAACACAACATGCATAGTACACAATATTTGTAATCCACAGCCAAAGGGCTCAGTTGAGAAAGGAAATGAAACAACAAGGAAATTAGATGACACACTCCGATTAAGCTGTTGTTCTAGGGAGCTACCCTGGAATTTACTCATGATACCCAAGACTGGACACAGGCTGGATGAAAATAGAGACTGCAGGTGGTTGATCTGGAATGCCAGGAGAAGCTGGGCCCACACAAGTTGCAGAGGCATTGTTCCTGTTCATGCATGGAGCTGGGGGCTGATCCCCAGGCAGGTCTCTCGTTGATGGCATCTCTGTGCAGTGGGTAGTCTCGCTTGGCCAGTCTGGCAAAGCCCAGACTGCATGGAGATAAGTTTGGAAGCAGTCCATTTTGGGCTGGATACAGCTTCCAGCAAGCAAAACACAGTTCACACAGTGGGGAACTAACTCACAACCCACTAGCAGCTCATAGCACATTTACATGTATGGGAATTCTACTGTACCAGGCAAAGCACTCCCCGGGCACAATCGCAAAGTCTCTGCACACACCGGGAACTTAGGGGTAGCTGGAACTCCTTACAGGCCGAACGCATTCAGCAAAAATATTCGGTCTTCTTCAGGTTGAGCCTGGCCCACTTCAGTAGCTTATTCTAGTCACACAATCTTGGATTTAGTCCAAAATAATTCTCTTCTCTCCTCTCCCTCTCAGGAGCAGCACACTAGCATGCAAGCCAAAAACATAGCCTTTTCAGAGTTCTCCCATGCAAGTCCACTCAGGATTGCTGCTCAGAAACAGTTCAGCTTCTTCTTGCTCAACTTCCAGCTTAGTTCTAACTGAAAACTGCAAGCAGCCCGGGACTTCCCCAAGATCCAAAAGATTTGGTTGGCTGATTTGGTTGTCAGTCAAAAGAAAAACTCCTCCTTCAGTTGCAAAAAAGGTAAAAAAAACCCTCCAAACTAAAGTTCCTACAGATTTTGAATTCAGACAGCTCCTGTAGTCCGGCTACATTTTAGGTCCCACCAGTACTGGTTGGTCCAATTTGCAGTCCACGACCAAGACAGTGGAGACAAACGAAACAGTCCTTGCTACAAAGAAAGCAGGTTAGACAAACTATATCATCATCACTCTAAATGATTTTCAGTAAATAGTTACATCTTTCAAGAGAGCTCCCTCTCAGATTACTAAAACTGCAATTAGGCAGCTCTTAAAGAGTCAGTACACAGAGGCTAAGCAGGTTCTGGTAATCACAGTTAAACTGCTAAAATGTAGGACACCAGCCTGGCAGTGAGCCTTTAGGCAAGCTCAAGGAAGACTTTTGGGAACCCCCATTTGTACAGGGGTTACACATGCAATACTCCAGAGAGGGACTCACCAACTGTCTGCACAGAGGGATAACAACTTCTTGTTTTCTACTGGTAATGCCTCTCCCTATGCATCCCAGTATCCCACCAGCTCTCCTTACTTCCTTCTCACATTGCTTACCCACCTTAAGGTCATCTGATATGACTATCCCCAGGTCCCTTTCTGATTTTGTTGTTGTTACTACCCCCCATTGTGTACTCTTCCCTTAAGTTTTTGCTTCCCAGGTTCATTACTTTGCACTTCTTTGCATTTATTCTAAGCTGCCATACATTTCACCATTCCTCCAACCTTGCCAAGTCCCTTTGCATCCTTTCCACCAAACCTTCTGCATCAGCCCTTTTGCAGATCGTTGTGTTGTCTGCAAAGAGACATACATTTCCTTCCATTCCTTCTGAAATATCACTTATAAAGACATTAAACAGGACTGGTCCCAGTACTGAACCCTGCAGTACCCTGGTAGTAACCCCCCTTTCTTCAGAGTGAACTCCGTTTACTATTACCCTCTGCATCCTATTGTCCATCCAATTTTTTACCCAGGCTACCGCTTTCTGACCCATTCCAAGGCTGGCTAACCTGTATATTAATCTTTTGTGTAGAACTGTGCCACATGCCTTGCTAAAGTCTAGGTAGGCCATGTTCATAGCCCCTCCCTGGTCTACTACTTTGGTCACCCAGTCAAAGAAAGCTATCTGAGTCATCTGACACAACCTTCCCACTGTAAATCCATGCTGCCTTGGGTCCTGTGCCCAACTGGCCTGTAGGAACTCAACAGTTCTTTTCTTTAGAACTGATTCCACCATTTTTCCTCCACTGAGGTCAAACAGGTCTGTATTTTCCTGCCTCTGTCTTGCTCCCACTTTTGTGAAGGGAAATCACGTCCACCCTCCTCCAGTCCTACACCATCCTTCCGTGATTTGTTATAAAGGGTAGTCAGTTGTGTCACTAATTCTAATTTTAGTTTTTTTAGAATTCTTGGGTGAATCGCATTATGCTCCATTGCTTTGTCCACATTCAGTTTTAAGAGTTCTTTCAAAACCCTTTCTTCTGTGAATGTACTGGTATCGACCTCCCTATCCAGAGTACTTCTATTCTTTAATTTTGGTACATCCCCCTCCTGTACTTTTGTGAATACTGAGCAGAAGTATTCATTCAGTATCCCTGCTTTTTCACTGTCACCCTCTGCCCATCCTCCCTTCCCTTTATTAAGCCTCACTATCCCTCCCTTGGTCTTTTCATTGCTCCCAAATATACCTATAAAATATTTTATCTCCCTTTTCAGAGTTGGCTATTTTTTCCTCACTTTGGGCCTTTGCTATTCTGACTGCCTTCCCTGCTTCCTTCTGCTTTAGCTGGTACTCTTCTCTGTCCTGCTCCTTCTGTGTTTCCTTATACTTCCTGAATGCTACCTTTTTCTCCTTAATCTTCCCCACCACCTCTTTTGACAACTGTAGTGTTTTTTACCTTCATTTTTCTTTGTTGATTTGCTTCACACAAAGGCTCGTTACCTCTGTGATGGCTGTTTTGATTTTCCCCCATTGTTTCTCCACCTCTCCATCTTGCCTGTTTGCTAGTGCTTTTCTGAGACACTCTCCCATTTTCCCAAAGTCAGCCCTCCTAAAGTCCAGTACTCTTTCTTTTGTATAGCTTTAGTCTACAGCTGCGTTTATTGTGAACCACACTGTTTGGTGGTCACTTGTTCCCAGATGGCTACCTACTTCTAAATCAGAGATCCTTTCTCCATCCCCAGGTCTAAGATTTCTCCTTTCTGAGTGGGTTCCACCACTAGCTGTCTGATGCATGTTTCCTGTAGGGTATCGAGAATAACCCTGCTCTTGGATGTGGCTGCAGCAAAGGTGCTCCTGCTAATGTCTGGCATATTCAGGTCACCCATCAACAATATCTCTCCTTTTTCTGTCATTCTAAGGATGCCTTCTATCATTTCCTTGTCCATTGCCTCCCCATGAGATGAGAGTTTGTATACCACCCCTGTGCGAATTGTGGTGCCATAGCCTGTCTCCAGGGTAACCCACAGTTCCTCCTCTACTCCCTGTTTATCCTTTAGTTTTGTTGCTTTGATCCCTTCCCTTATATAGAGAGCTCCTCCTCCTCTTTTACCCTCTCTGTCTTTCTTGTAGATAGTGTACCCTGGTATGTTGATATCACAGTCATGGTTCTCAGTGTATCATGTTTCTGTGACTGCCACAATATCCAGGTGTCCTTATTCCACCAAGGCCACTAGTGCAGGGAGCTTGTTACATAGACTATGGGCATTGGTACTCATCACCTTCCATTTTTTGATGGCCTTAACCCTTTTAGCCCCATTCCTGTCCTTACTGCCTTTTTCTGTTCTTTTTCCACAGCCCCTCCCTGGTCAACTACTTTGGTCACCCAGTCAAAGAAATCTATTAGATTCATCTGATACGACCTTCCTGTGGTGAATCCATGCAGCCTTTGGTCCTGTGCCCCACTGGCCTCTAGACTGGACCAAGGTGGGCTCAGGGAGGGAGAAGGTGGTGGAACAGAGGTGCATCCTTCCAGCTGTACTTCTTCACAATTCGTATACTGTTCTGGAGAAGACTTGTTCCTCTATGGAGGCACCTGCAGTGGAGACCAAGGAGGATGATGGAAACCTCCACAAAGGAGACCCAGAGGAGGGTGGCATGAGACCCCACAGGGGAAGGAAACAACTCCTGGTGGGAGACTCAGTCATTAGGGGGGCAGAAGTGGAGGAGGAAGGTGAAAGGGAGGTAAGGTGCCTACCTGATGCCACGACTCAGTGGGACAGGAAGTGAATCCTCAGGATCACAGGAGCAGCTGCATGAGGGAAGGAGCTGGATGTCATTGTCCACCTAGGGACAAATGACCTGGCTGGGAATGAGATCAGAGCAGTGCAAAAGTAGTTTGTAGAGTTGGGGAAGGGGCTTGAGGCAAATAGCATGTATGGTAACCTTATCTGAGGTGCTGCCTGTCTATGGCATGGGTGAGGCTAGGGTGCTCCACACCATGGGATTCAATCAGTGGTTGAAAAACCTTTGCAGAGCTCAGGGATTTGGCTTCATTGGGGACTGGGGAGCCACCTGGAGGGATGCAGGCCTATACTGGTGAAATGATTTGCATTTGTCTGGGGGGAACCAGGATTCTAGGTGATAGGTTTAAATGCTTCATTGGCAAGCACTTAAACTAGCCAAGGGGGGAGGCACTGAAAAGGAGTAGGGAAATCCCAGCCCCTTCCCCACAAAACACAGTAATTAGCAAGGTAAACACCAAGGTAGAGAAGTCATTCAGGAGCAGGATGGGGTCAATGCAAAAAAATGCAGGAAAATCCCAGCCTCCCCCTACAAAACAGGGCACTAAATGAGAAAAAGACCAAGGTAGAAAGGTCAGTGGGAGATGCTGCTACCGAAGGTAAAGCCATCAAAAAATGGAAAGCAATAAGTACCAATGCCCATAGTCTGGGTAACAAGCTTTCTGAATTAGTTGCCTTGATGGAGGAGGAACATCTGGATATCATGGCAGTCACAGAAAAATGGTATACACAAAACCATGACTGGGACATAAACATACCAGGATACACTATCTACAGGAGGGACAGGGAGGGTAAAAGAGGAGGAAGAGTAGCTCTCTACATAAGAGAAGGAATCAAAGCAACAGAACACAAGTGTAAACAAGGAGGAGGAGGAGGAGAAGAACAACTGTGGGTCAATTTGGAGTCAGGCAATGGCACCACAATCCGCACAGGGGTTGTATATAGACCCCCCCTTTCAGAGGGAGGAAATGGACAAGGAAATGATAGAAAGTATATTTAGAATTGCAGATAAAGAGGAGATATTGTTGATGGGTGATCTGAATATGCCAGATGTTAACTGGAGTGCAGCTGCAGCAGCCACTTCTAAGAGTGGGGGGATTCTAGATGCCCTACAGGGGGCATGCCTTAGACAACTAGTACTGGAACCCACTTGAGAGGGAGCAATCTTAGACCTGGTCTTCTCAAATGGAGATGGAGAGAGGATCACAGATGTAGAAGTGCGTAGCCATCTGGGAACAAGTGACCATCGAACAGTATGGTTCATAATAAACACAGCAATAGAGTCAAGCCATATAAAGGCAAAAGTACTGGACTTCAGAAGGGCTGAGTTTGCCAAAATGGGTGAGTGCCTAAGGAATGCACTAGCAAATGGACAGGAAGGAGGGGTGGAAGAACAATGGGGAATAATAACAAGTATTTGTCAATGCCGAATGTTTGCTTGCTGGCATTGGCAGTGGTATTGTAGAAGTTACAGAGCTGCGTAATAGGAATGGCAGTGAAGTATTGAACTGAAGCCAACCCCACCACCACCCTGCAGATAGTGACAGGCATTGGGGTGTGCCTTTGGGTTGTCAGGCATAACAGCCACGCCATTTCAAACCACCCCACCCTGCAGACACTGGTAAGTGTCACGGTGTTTCTTGGGGTCTTTGGCCCTTATGCACACCCCATTTCATTAGGAAATATGGTGAGATGGGTGTGAAATAGGAGAATGGGGTGAACTTTGGGGCCAAAGAGACCAAGGCATACCTCGATGCCTCTCACTGACTGCAGGGTGTGGAATGGTATGAGCATCACTGGCAAGAATCCCAAGTCACACCCCTGATGCCTGTCATTCTCTATAGGGTTTAGAGTTATGGTTGGAAACCCTAATACCCCAGGCATTCGTTGGAATTTTCACTCCAAATTTTCAACATGTTTGTCTTGTGACCCCACCTCATGAACAGGGGGAATATCAGTTTGTTAGCCAAAAGTTGCTTATGCACAGTGACTACGGCATTTAGCACCACAGGTGCAAAAACATTCCTAACAGGATGTAAAAAATGACAGCTGTACTGTTCATGGGGAGGAGTAAAAAATGGCAATGTTGCAAATCTGTAGTAAAAATATTTAAAAGATGGTAAAGTCAATGGCGACATAAAACTGTGCAACGCACAACCTGTCATATAATTAGGTTGGGGATTTTTACAGCAGATTGTCAACTCAGGCATTTTGGTGCCTTCGATCATGAACAGTGTCACTGTGATTTTCTTTATCTGTGCCGAACAATGATTTCCCCACAGCGACCACACATCTCTGCGCTGAGAAGTGTGAAAACACACTCAGCCATGTTGTGAAAATGACAGCTGTACTGTTCATAAGGAAGTGTGGAAAATGGCACTGGTGAAAATCTGGACTGAAAATATACAAAGTCATGAACTAATGAGGGTGCATGGAAACTCGCGCAATGCTCACTCGTAACACGTTCATTTTATGGACTTCTGTCACCAAATTTTCAACATAGCCATTTTAAGACTTCTGCTCGTGAACAGTGTAACTGTGATTTTCATAATCTGTCCTAAACATTGCTCTCGCACACCAACAGCACCATTGTGTGCTACATGTGCGAAAACACATTTTGGGCGACCTATGAAAAAATGCAGCTGTATTGTTCTTAAGGAAGTGTAATAAAATGGCAATGTTGAAAATCTGGAGTGAAAATATTAAATTTGCAAACTTACAAGCATGCATAGGAACTGTGCAACACACGCTTGTAACACAGTCATTTTTAGAAATTTTTTCACCAAATTTTTCAACATGGCTATTTTAAGACCTCTGCTCATGAACAGTGTCACTGTGATTTTCTTAATTTGTCCCGTACATTTATTTTGACACACCAACTGCGCCATTGTGCGCTACATGGGTGGAAACACATTTTGGGTGAGATGTGAAAAATGACAGCTGTACTACTCATAAGAAGTTGTGGTAAATGGCAATGTTGAAAATCTGGAGGAAAATATTGAAAAATTGTGGAACTTACGAAAGTGCATAGGAACTGTGCAACGCACGCTCGTAAAACAGTCATTTTTAGGAATTTTTTCACCAAATTTTCAACATAGCCATTTTAAGACCTCTGCTCATGAACAGTGTCACTGTGATTTTCTTAATTTATCCCGTACATTGATTTCATACACCGACTGCGTCATTGTGCGCTACATGGGCAGAAACATGTTTTGGGTGAGATGTGAAAAATGACAGCTGTACTACTCATAAGAAGGTGTGGCAAGATGGCAATATTGGAAATCTGGAGTGAAATTATTGAAAATTTGCGAACTTACGAGCGTGCATAGGAACTGTACAACGCACGCTCGTAAAACAGTAATTTTTTGGAATTTTTTCACCAAGTTTTCAACATAGCCATTTTAACACCTCACCTCATGAACAGTGTCACTGTAATTTTCTTAATTTGTCCCGTACATTGATCTCACACACCGACTGTGCCATTAAGCGCTACATGGGCAGAAACACGTTTTGGGTGAGATGTGAAAAATGGCAGCTGTACTACTCATAAGAAGGTGTGGTAAAATGGCAATGTTGAAAATCTGGAGTGAAAATATTGAAAATTTGTGAATTTATGAGCCTGCGTAGGAACTGCGTAACGCACGCTCGTAAAACAGTCATTTTTGGGAATTTTGGCACCAGATTTTCAACATGGGGTTTTGGGACCTTCTCATGAATGATGTCACTGTCATGGTGTTCAGGCTCGAAGGGTGATTTCACGCGGTGATGCGATGAAATCAGCCTTCGGGCCTGAATCACACCATGACAGTGACATCATTCACGAGAAGCGGTCCCAAAAACCTTATGTTGAAAGTCTGGTTCAAAAATTCTGAAAAATGCATGCGATATGCAACAAAGTTGAAACACCCCTATCTAGCCCATTATACAGCATTCTGGCATTTCCTCAGTTCACGGTCGGCTTTGAAGAGTGCAGATGTGTTCCCGGTCCACCGAAGATCGTCACGCTGAGGTCCGGAGGTAAGTATAGGGTGAGGGGGGTATGGGGAGGCAGGGTGCACAGTGGGTGGGTGTGGGTTGCTGGAGGGGGGTCAGGGAGACTATGTGGGACCGTTTTTACTTTACAGGTGTTCTTTTTGTTTCCAATGACAATGCGGGATGTTTGCCACACTGGGGTGGGCTCCCAGCATGGCACAAGGATGGTTAGGGGCATTCAGCTGACAGGGGACTGGGCACCCCCATCACCCAAAGCATCAATTGCCATGCTGGGGTGGGCTCCCAGCATGGCACCCAGTACTCGGGAGGGGTGAGGACAGTGGAGCTGATGGGGAATTGGGCACCCCCCGTCAGCTATATCATGAGTTGCCATGCTGGGGTGGGCACCCAGCATGGCATTTGGAAGGCTTTGGGGGGCCGGGGGAGCACAGCACTGCCAACAGGGGATTGGGCACCCCCATCAGCTATACAGTGTGTGCGTGCATGCGGGGGGTGCGGACGCCTGCGTGTGCGTGTGTGTGTGTGTGTGTGTGTGTGTGTGGGGAGAGCTGTGCATGAGCAAGCGATAACTTATCGCTGCTCACTGAAGTGTAGCTCCTCCTTTCAACTGTATGCCACTGCATTTTGGAGCTTGTCGTAGACAGCTCCAGCATGCATTGGCTTACAGGGGCCGTGCCTGCCAACACACTGACTGAATTGGAAGAGGGGGTGACACACCTCCGAAATCTCAGATGATGGCACTACATTTCTTGCACATGCTGCAAGCAAACATAACAAACATAATAAATGTATCTTAATTTTTGAAGACCGGGTTTTTGTGTTTTTTTGTGCATGCATATGTGATGTATGAATGAGGGATCCACTAACTGTAGATCAAGGGAGGATGTGAAGTGGTGCAGGTACGTGGGGGGGTGAACAAAGTGGTAGACAGTAAGCCCTACCTGATCTTCAGGCTGATGGTGCACAGCTGGACTAAGGCACAAGCACCCACGGCATGTTTTTATAGTCCTTATTTATATGTCCATTTATGTCCTTACAGTGCTGATTGCCTAGCTGAGCCAAGATGTAAAACAGATACTAAAATGCCAGGTTTATTTCAATTGACCAGGATTGTAGTGGGGAGAGGGGGCAAGTGAAACAATATCCTGAGAATGTGCTTAAACTTATTAACCATTGCTGTGCCGCAGAGTGATATACTGGTCCAGAATCCCTATATGTTCAAATTCTGTTTGCAGCCTAAAGGTGCTTAGGTGGATTGGCATTTACATTACACAGAGGCAAATCTTTTTCATACTTTTTGTGATCATCGGTTAAGATATAATCACTAACTGATGACAGACACTTGGGAGCATGAAACTGTGCTACCAGCAAAGTTGCATTTGTAAAGCCCTGAATATTTATCTGTTGGTAATGAAATGAAAACTGTCAGCTGATAACATTCAGCCACTGTCCATTGCACAGAATAGACATCTCACTGATAGATCTGGAGCAAAGGGACATGCACTTGCCAAAAACACCACTACAGCTCCAGACACTGAAGAAAGAAGTTCATGCATTTTCATGACTGTTAACTTTTTCAGCATTTTAAAACAGTTATTTAGCATCTGCACTAAGATGTTACACATTGCTGAACTGAATTGTGACCCCAGAATCCCTGCGATCAACATCTGTCAGCAAAAGTGAATTGAAAAAATCAATAAATTTATAAAATGGTAAGTGACATGAGTCAATAACAACATATCTGCATGTAATACTTTGCTTAAAATTTGAGCACCACCATATTCCGCACCACAGCGTCAAACAGGTATGCCATTTATAATTCAGCTAATGTCAAGCAGTTTTCGAGCCATAAAAAGAATTACTGTATCAGTATGGTGCTAGCAACGGGATCAGGAAATTATGAAATAAAATGCAACAGCACCCCCGTCGGCCATATGTTGTGCGGGTGGAGGGAGTGCATGAGCACCCAAGGGTGGGCTGTTAGGTGGCTTCAAATTCACTGGAGAAAAGGATGGATTCGATTGTGAGCTACGGTTGAATTTGTGTTTTCTTTTTCTATACCTAGTTTTTGCTATTTTGTTAGGGCACATGTCCAACCCTAAGATGCTTAGGGTCACAAGGTGATGTGACTTCATTGAGCATCTGATCTGAGAAAGAGCTATGTGATTATATCTAAATGCCAGCTCATGGCAATTCAGAGAAAAAAAAATATTCTGAAGCTGCATTATCAGACTAAGTGTGCAGTTTAGTGAATCACCACACAGGGGTGTGTATATGACAGCACTAAAAGGTGCATTAAAGTGCTTCTGTCATGAAAACCTCCCCCACTGACTGCTGCTGCTGAGATGCATAGCAGTATGTTCTCCTTTGTGCATTCTGGCTGTTCTTTGCTTCGGCTGCAGGTAGTACAGTATGCTCAAGTTTGTTTGCATAGGTTTTAGCAGTGGAGAGTTCCCACTGACAGAATCTAGTAAGAGAAAACGCTTGGAATTACACATACAACGAAGTCTTAGCTTTCACATCAAATGCTGAGGTATTTTTTTCTGGAGGATTAGAACCCATGGAGTCCATGAAGCTGTGCTTTGGAGAGCTGGTGTGAGTAAGGACTGTTAGGCACTCACACATTTTGGTGGTCCTGCTGTGGCAGGGAACAGTTTATTAAAGTAATGATGCGTGGCTTGTCTCTCTAAGCTAGACAAGACTACACCATCCTATCAGGTAACCAACACAGTTGGTCTGTGTGTGTGTGTGGGGGGGGGAGGAGCTGCTCACTGAATTGTAGCTCCCTTTTTCAACTGTATTCCACTGCATTTTTAACTGCTGTCATAGACAGCTCCAGCAGTGATTGGAGAACTGTGACCATGCCTGCAAATGCACTGACTGAATTGGAAGATGCTGATACACCTCTGAAAAACTCAGATGATGGCACTGCTATCACAGAGGTAACAAGCCTTTGTGTGCAGCAAATAAACAAAACAAAACGATGTAAGAAAACACTATGGTTCTCAAAGGAAGTGGCAGTGAAGGTTCAAGTGACAAAGAATTCAGAAAGTACAAAGAATCACTGAATGAGCAGGACAGAGAATTGTATCAGTTAAAGCAAAATGAAGCTGGGAAGGCAGTGAGAACAGCAAAGGCCCAAACCAAGGAAAAGACAGCCAACTCAGTTAAGAAGGGGAATAAAACCTTTTTAGGTATATCAGGAAGTGAAGGAAGACTAAGGGAGGGATAGAAGGCTTAATAAAGAGGAGGGGGTAGGTAGAGGGTGACTGTGAAAAGGCAGAGATACTAAACAAATATTTTTGCTCAGTATTTACAAATGAAGAGGGGGAGGTGCCTAAAAGAAACAATAGAAACACTCTGGATACAAAAGTTGAATCCAGCCCATTTACAGAAGAAAGGGTTCTGAAAGAACTCTTAAAATTGAAGGTGGACAAAGCAATGGGGCCTGATGGGATTCATCCCAGAATTCTAAAAGAACTAAGGGTAGAACTAGTGACACCACTGACTACGCTCTTTAACAAATCATGGGAGGATGGGGTGGTACCTGAGGACTGGAGGAGGGCAGATGTGATTCACCTTCACAAAAGTGGGAGCAGGGCAGAAGCAGGAAATTACAGACCAGTTAGTTTAACCTCAGTGATAGGGAAAATGATGGAATCACTTCTGAAGGAAAGAATTGTCGAGTACCTAGAGGCCAGAGGGGCACAAGACCCAAGGCAGCATGGATTCACAGCAGGAAGATCATGCCAAGATGAATCTAATAGATTTCTTTGACTGAGTGACCAAAGTAGTAGATCAGGGAGGGGCTGTGGACATGACCTACCTAGACTTTAGCAAGGCATTTCACTCAGTTCCACACAAAAGATTAATATACAAGTTAGCCAGCCTGGGAGTGGGTCCCAAGATGAAAGCCTAGGTAAAGAATTGGTTGGAGAATAGGACATGGAGGGTAATAGTAATTGGAGTCCACTCTGAAGAAAGGAGGTTTACTAGTGGGGCGCTGCCGGGTTCAGTATTAGGACCAGTCCTCTTCAATGTCTTTGTAAGTGACATTGCAGAGGGACTGGAAGGAAAAGTATGTCTCTTTGCAGATGACACAAAGATCTGCAACAGAGTTGATGCATAAGATGGGGTGGAAAGGATGAGAAGGGACTTGGCAAGGTTAGAGTAATGGTCAAATGTATGGTAGCTTAGATTTAATGCTAAGAAGTGCAAGGTAATGCACCTTGGAAACAAAAACCCAGGGAAGAGTACACAATGGGGGTGAGATACTAACAACAGAAATGGAAAGGGACCTGGGGGTAGTCATATCAGATGACTTAAAGGTGGGCAAGCAATGTGAGAGGACAGTAAGGAGGGCTGGAGGGATACTGGGATGCACAGGGAGAGGCATCACCAATAGAAAACAGGAAGTTGGTATCCCTCTGTACAGACAGCTGGTGAGACCCCATCTGGAGTACTGTGTGCAGTTCTGGAGACCCAATCTCTGCAAGAACATAGACAAGATGGAAGTTGCCCAGAGGATGGCAATTCAAATGGTACAGGGTCTGCACTGGAATACATATGAAGAGAGAAACTAAAGGAGCTTAATATGTATAGCCTCGAGGAAAGGAGGGAGAGGGGGGACATGATAGAAACATTCAAGTATCTCAAGGGAATCAACAAAGTCCAAGAGGGTAGCATCTTTCAAAAAAAGAGGTGCGCAAGAACAAGGGGGCACAATTTGAAGATGGGGGGACAGCTCAGTGGTAATGTAAGGAAGTATTTTTTCACAGAGAGGGTTGTGGATGCATGGAACAGCCTTCCGGAGAAGGTTATGGAGTCAAAAATAGTGGTGGAATTCAAGCATGCATGTAGGAGGAAGTAGGCTGCTGGTTAACTAGGATCTGCAGCTTATCCATTGGGTAGGGAAATGGGCAGACTGGGTGGGCCAAGTGGTCCTTATCTGCTGTCAAATTCTATAAAGGCAAAGGCAGTAAGGACAGGGATGGGGCTAAAATGGGTAAGGCCATCAAAAAAATGGAGGGTGATGAGTATCAATGCCCATAGTCTGTAACAAGCTCCCCGAACTAGTGGCCTTGATGGAAGAGGGTTGCCTGGATATTGTGGCAGTCACTGAAACATGGTACACAGAGAACCATGACTGGGATGTCAACATACCAGGATACACAGTCTACAGGAGGGACAGGGAGGGTAAAAGAGGAGGAGGAACATCTCTCTATGTAAGGGAAGGGATTAAAGCAACAAACCTAAAAAGTAAACATGAAGGAGATGAGTTACTATGGGTCACCCTGGAGATAGGAAAAGGTACCACACTCAGCATGGGAGTTGTGTACAGACCTCCATCTCAGGGGGGAAGGAGTGGGCAACAAAATTATAGAAGGCATCTTTAAAATGGTAGAAAAAGGGACATATTATTAATGGGGGACCTGAATTTGACAGATGTTAACTGGAGCACCTTTGCTGCAGGCACATCCAGGAGCAGGGTCATTCCTCATACCCTAAAAGGGGGCATGCCTCAGACAGCTAGTGTTGGAAACTACTTGGGAGGCAGCAGTCTTAGACCTGGTACTTTCAAATGGTGATGGAGAAAGGATCTCAGATTTAGAAGCGGGTCACCACCTGAGAACAAGCAACCACCAAACAGTGTGGTTCACAATAAACACAGCCATAGATTCAAGCCATACAAAAGCAAGAGTATTGGACTTTAAGAAGGCTGGCTTTGGGAAAATGAGAGAGTGCCTCAGAAAATCAGTAGCAAAAGGACAAGAAGGGGGGGAGGAGGAGGAACAATGGGAAAAAATCAAAACAGCCATCATGGAGGCAACAAGCCTTTGTGTGAAGCAAATCAATAACACAAAACGAAGGACAAAAACACTATGGTTCTCAAAAGAGGTGGTAGGGAAGGTTAAGGAGTAAAGGACAGCATTCAGGAAATATGAGGAAACACTGAAGAAGCAGGACAGAGAACTTTATTAGTTAAAGCAGAAGGAGGAAGGGAAGGCAGTCAGAATAGCAAAGGCCCAAACTGAGGAAAAGATAGCCAATTCTCTTATGAAGGGGGAGAAAACCTTTTATAGGTACATTAGGGAGTGAAGAAAGACTAAGGGAGAGATATGGAGACGTAATAAAGGGGAGGGAATGTGGACAGAGGGTGATAGTGAAAAGCAGGGATACTGAACTAATATTTCTGCTCAGTATTCACAACATACGAGGAAGGGGAGGTACCTAAGAGAAACAATCTGGAGAAGGGGGTCAATACCAGTCCATTCACAAAAGGTGGATAAAATAATGGGGCCTGATGGGATTCATCCCAGAATTCTAAAAGAACTAATGGTAGAACTAGTGACACCACTGACTACTTTCTTTAACAAATCATGGAAGGATAGCATGGTACCTGAGGACTGGAGGAGGATGGATGAGATTCCACTTCACAAAAAGTGGGAGCAAGGCAGAGGCAGGAAATTACAGACTGGTTAGTTTGACCTCAGTGGTAGGAAAAATGATTGAATCACTTCTGAAGGAAATAATTGCTGAATATCTAGAGGCCAGTGTGGCACAGGACCCAAGGCAGCATGGATTCAAAGTGGGAAGGCCGTGTCAGACAAATCTAATAGATTTCTTTGACTTTAAACTGGAAGGGAAACAAACATGTGGGGAGTGGTATTTTGTACTAGCTGTGGGGCAAAAGTCGACTGGGAGACATTCTGGAGGCTGCAATGCTGCCCTATTTGCAGACACCTCTCTGCTCAGAGGGAGAAGGTTGCCCATCTTCAGGCTGACCTAGCAATGAGTTGGGAAACCTCCTCCCCCACCCAGGGAGCACCAGAGCAGCCACCACTGCCTCAGAGGTTGCCAAGGAAGAGGAGCCGTTGGACCATGGTGGGCTCAGGGAGGATGAGTGTGGAGGAACAGTGGAGCATCCCTCCAGTTGTACTGCTCCACAATTTATATGCCGTTCTGGCAGTGTGTGGTTCCTCTAAGGAGGCATCTGCAGTGGAGACCAAGGAGGATGCTGGGAAAATCCACAAAGGAGACCCACAGGAGTGTGGCACAGGACCCCATATGGGAAGGAAACAGCTACTGGTTGGAGACTCAACTGTTAGGCGGGTAGAACTGGGGGAAGGTGGGAAGAAGGAACTAAGATAGTATGGGTAGGGAGACAGTATAGCATAGTGGTTTAAGGCTCTCAGCTGCAAATCTGGTGACATCCAGCAGACCAGACCTGGGTTTGAATCCCATAGCTTCCACTTGCATACTGTGTGACCCTGAGCAAGTCACTTAACTTCCCTATGCTCCCAGGTCACCCCTGTAAAAAAGCTTTCAGCTTAGTGTGCTACTCCTGGTTAAACAACTAAATAAACAAATAAAAAAGGTGCCTTCCCGATGCCATGGCTTGGTGGGACAGGAAGCGAATACTCAGGATTGCAAGAGCATCTGCACGGGAGAGGGAGCTGGACATCATTGTACACCTAGGGACAGATGACCTGGCTAGGAATGGGATCAGAGCAGTGCAGAAGGAGTTTGTGGAGTTGGGGAGGGGCCTTAGACAAGTAGCACACATGGTAACTTTCTAGGAGGTGGTGCCTGTCTATAGGATGGGTGAGGCAAGAGTACGCAGCACCATGGGTTTCAATGAATGGTTGAAATACTGGTGCAGAGCTCAGGGCTTTGGCTTCTTTGGGGACTGGGGTTCACCTGGAGGGATACAGGTCTACTGTATACTGGCATGATAGTCTGCATCTGTCTGGAGGGGAACCAGGATCCTAGGTAATAGGTTTAAATGCTTCTTTGGCAAGCTTTTAAACTAGCCAAGGGGGAGGCACCAAAAAGGAGCAGGGAATTCCCAGTCTCCCCCCAATACAAGGTAGTTAGTGAGGTAAACACCAAGGTAGAGAGGTCAACAGGGAGCAGAGCAGAGGTAAATGAAGAAAAAGGCAAAGGGCCGGAGGAGGGTGGATGTGACTTCCCTTCACAAAAGTGGGAGCAAGACAGAGACAGGAAACTATAGACTTGTCAGTTTGACCTCAGTGGTAGGAAAAATGATGGAATAACTTCTGAAAGAAAGAATATTGAGTACCTAGAGGCTAGTAGGGCACAGGACCCAAGGCAGCATGGATTCACAGCAGGACGGTCATGTCAGATGAATCTAACAGATTTCTTTGACTGGGTGACCAAAGTAGAGGACAGGAGGGACTGTGGATATGGCCTACCTAGACTTTAGCAAGGTTTTGACACAGTCCCACAAAAGATTAATAAACAAGTTAGCCAGCCTGGAAGTGGGTCCCAGGGTGGTAGCCTGGGCAGAAAATTGGCTGGACAACAGGACACAGAGGGTAATAGTAAATGGAGTCCACCCAAAGAAAGGAGGATTACTAGTGGGGTACTGCAGGGTTCAGTACTGGGACCAGTCCTCTTTAATGTTTTATAGGTGACATTGCAGAGCGGCTGGATGGAAAACAAAAAGCCAGCAGAAAAGTACACAATGGGGGGTATTAACAACAACAAAAATGTAAAGGGACCTGGAGGTAGTCATATCAGAGGACCTAAAGGTAGGTAAGTAGTGTGAGAAGACAGTAAGGAGGAGGGCTGGGGAATACTGTGATGCATAGGGAGAGGCATCACCAGTAGAAAACAGGAAGTTGTTATACTTCTGTACAGACAGTTGGTGAGACCATATCTGGAGTACTACATGCAGTTATGGAGACCCCATCTCCACAAGGACATAGACAGGATGGATGCAGTCCAAAGGAGGGCAACCAAAATGGTACAGGGCCTGCACCAGAAGCCATACAAAAAGACTAAAGGAGCTTAATATGTATACCCTTGAGGAAAGGAGTGAGAGGGGGGACATGATAGAAACTTTCAAGTACCTCAAGTGAATCAACAAAGTTCAAGAGGGTAGAATCTTTCAGAAAAAGAGATGTTCAAGAACAAGCGGGCACAATGTGAAGACAGAGAAGGGACGGTTCAGGGGCAAAGTGAGGAAGTATTTTTTCACAGGGAGAGTGGTGGACACATGGAACAGCCTTCCATAGGAGGTAGTAGGTCAAAAAGAGTGGGGAAATTCAAGAATGCATGGGACAGACATAATGCAATTCTAGTGGGGGGGGTACGGGGAAGTAGATTGTTGATTAACTAGGATCTGCAGTTTTTTCAGTAGGTAGGTAAATTGACACCCTGAGTGGGCCAAGCGGTCCTTATCTGCCATCAAAATCTATGTTTCTATGTTAGCTAAATGCCTAATCTAAACTTTCCACACACAGCTTGCAAGACAATGGATTTTCATCAAGTGGTTCATCAGTAGGGTACGTGAACTCCTCAGTGCTCCAGTGATGACTGCCTCTGGGAACTAGGGTTACAGAATAAAATTCTGTTTGTATCAGCCCTCTTCATTATAGCAGGATCTTTTCCTATTCATCAAAAACTTAATTTGTGTTGATGAGCCTGCCCCAGATCCAGACTTAGGTTTTTGTATTACAAGTTGCTCTCAACTGGAATCAGTCTTTCCTATCATCTCGGGGAGCCAGGATGTGGATTTGGAACTTGTCTTCCATCTTTGCCCTTTTGTGAGGATAAGCAAGGACTGCTTATTAAACCAGCAGTTCCTCTTCTCTCCCCTGTATCTTGGCTTCCACACACGCACACAGGATGTGAGATACCTCAGTATTAAGGCTGACATAACCCACTGCTTTACAGTCTGAGTTTACAGCATTACTTCTATGAGGGCAGCAAAGTTTCAATGCAGAATGAACGTGGGGCAGAACACCATTCTGAGGACTAAAATTAGGAACATCCTTCATAAAGAGGGACAGTTCAGAGGGTTGTCCGTATCTTTCCCACAGCAAGAAATAAGTGGAAGAAAAACTGTATATTCAGAAAAAATGTCTCTGCCTTAGAAATGTGCTGCATGTTGCAGGAGAATAAAGTCTTTAGTCTACTGGTAGTTTGTCATTCTCAGCCAATACAGGATCCGACGTACAATCTGCTGAGAAGGCCATGTCTGTTCTGGTAAATCCTTTTCTGTACAGGATCTGATATACAAGCTGTTTAAAAGGCCAAGTCAGTGACATAGAAACAGACTTTAACGGCAGATAAGGACCACTTGGCCACCCAGTCTGCCCATTTCCCTACCTACTGGATAAGCTGCAGATTCTAGTTAACCAACAGCCTACTTCCTGCCACCCTCACTACAACTGCCTTGTGTCTGTCCCAGCCATGTTTGAATTCCCCACTGTTTTAGCTCCAACAACCTCCCCAGGAAGGCAGTTCCACGCATCCACCATTCTCTCCGTGAAAAAAGATTTCTCACATTACCCCTGAGCCGTCTCCCTCTATCTTTAAATTGTGTTCCCTTGTTCTTAAACATCTCTTTTTCTGAAAGATGCTACCCTCCTGGACTTTGTTGATTCCCTTGAGGTACTTGAACGTTTCTATCATGTCCCCCCTGTCCCTCCTTTCATCAAGGGTATACATATTAAGCTCTCACAGTCTCTTCATATGATTTCTGATGCAGACCCTGCACCATTTTAGTTGCCCTCCTCTGGACTGCTTCCATCCTGTCTATGTCCTTGCATAGATGAGGTCTCCAAAACTGCACACAGTACTCCAGATGGGGTCTCACCAACTGTCTGTACAGAGGGATAACCACTTCCCTTTTTATGTTCGCTTGCACGCATGTGCAAGGAACGTTTTGGGAGAGTAGCACACTGGGAGGTGTGCCTCTCCCATCCAATGCACTGCTCCCTTGAGCAGGTGTGGCGGTCCTGCACCAATGGGTGCAGGAGCTCAGTATGACAGCGGTGTTCCTCTGCTTCAAAGGAAAGCACCGCTGCCATACTGAGCACCACCCCTCGTGTCACATGCTGCCCCTCCGTGCACTTCACGCTGCCCCCAAAGCTTTGGTGCCAGGCTGGGATCCCACTCAACATGGCAACGTTGTTTGCTGACGGGGTGCCCAATCCCTCGTCGGCTCCTCAGCCCCCAGCCATCTTCTGCCATGCTGGGCCCACCCCAGTGTGGCAAACGTCCCCATCATCTTTTTTTTACCCTGTAAACAAAAAGGTCCGGGCGCTTCCCATCCCCTCACAACCTGCACCCACCCACTGTGCACCCGGCCTCCCCACACCCCCTCACCCCATACTTACCTCCGGACTCTGGCGCGACAATCTTCGGTGGACCGGGAACACGTCTGCACTCTTCAAAGACGTCCGCGAACTGAGGAAATACCAGTGAGCTGTATAATGGGTTAGATAGGGGTTTCTAACTTTATTGTATCTCAGTCATTTTTGCTCACATGTTTTGATTTTGGGTCTTCGAGACCTTGTCAGGAAAGAGCTGTTTAAAGGGTGATTTCGTCAGGCACTGTGCAGTCACTGCATGAAATCACCCTTGGCCTTGAATAATACTATGACAGTGACATCATTCATGAGAAGCCTAAAACCCTATGTTGAAAATTTGGTGCCAAAATTCCAAAAAATGACTGTTTTATGAGCGTGCGTTGTGCAGTTCTTACGTAGGCTCGTAAGTTCGCGAATTTTCAATATTTTCACTCCAGATTTTCAACATTGCCATTTTATCACACCTTCTTATGAGCTGTATAACTGTCATTTTTCACATCTCACCCAAAATGTGTTTCCGTCCATGTAGCGCACAATGGCGCAGTCGGTGTGCAAACTCAATGTATGAAACACATTAAGAAAATCACAGTGACACTGATCATGAGCAGAGGTCTTAAAATGGCTGTGCTGAAAATTTGGTGAAAAATCCCAACAATTACTGTTTTATTGTTTATTGTTTATTGGAATACAATCGACTCTGTGTTGTGCAGTTCCTACGCACGCTCGTAAGTTTGAGAATTTTCAATATTTTTACTCCAGGTTTTCAACATTGCCATTTTACTACACCTCCTCATGAGCAGTACAACTGTTATTTTTCACATCCCGCCCAAAATGTGTTTCTGCCCATGTAACGCACAATGGCGCAGTCGGTGTGCAAACTCAATGTATGGGACACATTAAGAAAATCACAGTGACACTGATTATGAGCAGAGATCTTAAAATGGCTGTGCTGAAAATTTGGTGAAAAAATTCCCAACAATTACTGTTTTATTGTTTATTGTTTATTGGAATACAATCGACTCTGTGTTGCGCAGTTCCTACGCACGCTCGTAAGTTTGCGAATTTTCAATATTTTCACTCCAGATTTTCAACATTGCCATTTTACCACACCTTCTTATGAGCAGTACAGCTGTCATTTTTCACATCTTGCCCAAAACGTGTTTCCGCCCATGTAGCGCACAATGGCACAGTCGGTGTGCGAACTGAGTGTATGGGACACATTAAGAAAATTACAGTGTCACTGTTTATGAGCAGAGATCTTAAAATGGCTATGTTGAAAATTTGGCAAAACAATTCCTACAAATAACTGTTTTACGAGCGTGCGTTGTGCAGTTCCTACGCACGCTCGTAAGTTTGCCAATTTCAAATATTTTCACTCCAGATTTTCAACATTGCCATTTTACCACACCTCCTTATGAGCAGTACAGCTGTCATTTTTCACATCCTGCCCAAAATGTCTTTCCGCCCATGTAGTGCACAATGGCGCATTCGGTGTGTGAAATCAAGGTATGGGACACAGTAAGAAAATCACAGTGACACTGTTCATTAGCAGAGGTTTTAAAATGGTAATGTTGAAAATTTGGTGAAAAAAAATCCCAAAAATGACTGTTTTATGAGCGTGCATTGCACAGTTCCCATGCACGCTCATAGGTTTTCGAATTTTCAATATTTCCACTCCAGATTTTCAACATTGGCATTTTACCACACTTCCTAATGAGCAGTACAGCTGTCATTTTTCATATCCTGCCCAAAACATGTTTCCGCCCATGTAGCACACAATGGGGGTAACAAAAAGGTCATGCTGACAATTTATTGTCCAAATAACAGCAATCGCACAGCGCATTAGGGTAAAGCACCATACATGCCAAAAACCACTGCAAATACCTGCAAGCAAACGTTTGGCATTGACATATGCTTGTTCTACTTGTGATGCCCCTTCCTATCCATCCCAGTATCCCCCTGGCTCTCCTTACTGACTTTTCACATTGCTTATCCACCTTTAGATCATCTGATATGACTAGTCCCAGGTCCTTTTCCATTTTTGTTGTTGTTAGTACCTCCCCTGCTATTGTGTACTCTTCTCCTGGGTTTTTGTTTCCCAGGTGCATTACTTTGCACTTCTTTGTATTGAATCTAAGTTGCCATATGTCTGACCATTCCTCCAATCTTGCCAAGTCCCTTCTCATCTTTTCTACCCCCCCTTGTGTATCAACTCTGTTACAGATCTTTGTGTCATCTGCAAAGAGGCATACCTTTCCCTCCAGTCCCTCTGCAATGTCACCTATAAAGATGTTAAAGAGGACTGGACCCAGTACTGAGCCCTGAAAAGCTGCTAGCATATACTGTACATGCTAACTGACATCATATTCAGTTCTGGCAAAGCCTTGTCTATACAGGATCTGATATACAAGCTGCCTAAAAGCCCATGTCTGTTCTGGTGAAGCCTTGTTAATACAGGATCTGATGTACAGTACAAGCTGCTTAAAAGGCCATGTCTGTTCTGGCGAAGCCTTGTTAATACAGGATCTGCTGTACAGTACAAGCTGCTTAAAAGGCCATGTCTGTTCTGGCAAAGCCCTATCTTCCCAGCTTGCACAAGGATCTGTATATCCATGATGCCTTGAGGTTAAGAGAATGTGTGTGATTTGGAGAGATGCAGAAAAATCTATATGGGACTTCTTTCTCTTATGGATCCCATATACTGCTTCTCCTGCAAACAGCCTTTCTGGCACACTCACTGAGTGTTCTAAACATACATTTCACGTTAAACTTCATGTCAGTGTGGCAGGTGCCATATTCAAGGACACAGCTTGCATGTGAAAAGCTGCCAGCATATACTGTACATGCTGACACTATATATGCATGCATATGAGAGGTGATAATGTGCCCACACAGTCCACTGGCATATTCCTAGGCAAAGCTAACATGGGCAGAAACTGTTAGCATATTGTTTATTTACTGACACCATGGCCCAGATATTCAAAAGGGTTGTGCCATGCACAACCCACTGATGCACCCAGTGCAATACTTAAAAGGGAAAAGTGTGCCTGCACAAATCCCGGGGTGCATCAGTAGTGTATGCAGGCACAGGTGGGGGGCGTGCCCATGCATAAACTGCACAGCCTGATATTCAGCCAGGCCGTGCAGAGTTATGCAGGCGCAACCCCTACCTGTGCCTGCACAAAGTTATGCTTAAGAAAAAGAGGAACAAGTCGAGGGCCACCCACAGGTGAGCTGTCGCACTGCAGGGTACAACACAACAGCTGCCACCTGTGGGTGGCCCTGGACCTGTTCCCACCGCAACTGGTGGTGCCCCCAAGCCCCGATCGGGGGCCGAAGTGCCCCCCCGAGTAGCCCTATCGTGGGCACAACTGAATAGTTTCTCCCCCAGCAGCCCGATCACAGGCATAACAGAATATTCTCCCCTCAGTACCCCGATCTCTGGCATCAGACCCCTCCCAAAGTCCAATATCCCTGGTGGTCCAGTGGACCGTGAGTAGCCCGATCGCGGGGCATCCTCACCCCCACGTCAAAATACCGGTGATCTAGTGGCCCCACCCACCCCAGGGCCCACACCCCTCCCCCATCAGCCAGCTGGCGGCACCCACCTACCTGCCATCCCACACGCCCTGACTGACAGTTTGGTGAGCTGCATGCCCATTGGATCAGAGCATGAGCCAATGGGCATGCAGCTCCTATCGTACAAGGCAGTCCAGATATGTGAATGAATTCATATCTGACTGCCTTGACAGGCGGGTTGCATGCCCATTGGCTCATGCTCTGAACCAACGGGCATGCAGCCTCACCGGCTGTCAGTCGATGGGCGGCGGTGGGTGGTGGTGCTGCCCACCAGCCGGCTGAGGGGAGCGGGTGGTGGGGCTCCATGGGTCGGTGGGGTGAGGGGCCACTAGATCACCAGGTATTTCTGACACTGGGGTGAGGGATGTGGGCCTCGATCGGGCTACTCGCGGGTCTACTGGACCACTAGGGATATTTGACTTTGGGAGGTCTGATGCCCATGATCAGGCTACTGGGGGACTATTCCATTATGCCCATGATCGGGCTGCTGGGGACTATTCAGTTATGCCCATGATTGGGCAGCTCGGGGAGCTTTTACATTATGCCTGTGATCAGGCTAGTCGGGGTGGGGGAAGCTTTACATTGTCGCCCGTGATCAGGCTACTGGGAGGATTTACATTATGCCCACGATTGGGCTGCTGGGGGCAATGGAATACTGTTCTGCCCACGATTGGGCTGCAGGGGGGTCAGGGGATACGATTATGCCTGTGATCAGGCTGCAGGGGGCGTCGGTCCCTGACGGCTACTGCCTGGCAGGGCGCCAAGCGCAAGTCATCGGGGATTGGTGCACTTGCATGCTAATGGCATGCAAATGGGGCTGCAATTAGATGAAAATGGACCCCCCTGTGCCTTGCATATATTATGGCCCCATTTGCATGTCACCCTTTGAATATCGCAGGTACTGCACATGGCGCAATGGAACTTGCGCAACCGCACCTCAATGCTCCACTCTGACCACTTGCGGTGGTGCAGTTCCACTGCGCCATGCATAGTGGGTGTGGCCAGGGGGTGATATTCAAAGAAGTTGTGCAATAGCGCAACTCCATTGAATATCACCCTGGCCACACCCCAGTGCAACTTTTTTGAGTGGTGCAGGGGCTTGCACCACACAATGGCGCAGTTTGAATATCTGGGCCCATGTGTGTATGAATGGTAGAGTTATGCCTACAGGGTGTAGTGGCATATTCCTGGGCACAGATAACATGGGCAGAAACTCCTAGCGTATGATTTACTTACTGACACCATGTGTGCATCTAAATGAATGGTAGCACTTTGCCTGCAGGGTGCACTGGCATATTCTTGGGTACAGCTATCATTTGTAAAAGCTAATAGCATATGATTTATTTATTTAAATCTTGGATTACAAATACCTTTGAGCTAGGGGCAGCTAATTTACAAAGGTTCCGTATATCAAAGGAAAGGGTTACAATTAGGTAGGGAGGTACAGCTAACATTCATGGTATCACTGGAGCACGGCAAGTCAACTGGTAACTAAGTGGGAACAGAACTACACATTCAAGATTACACGAAAGCACAGAAAACCACAAGGTATATGTGAAGCAACATTGCTAGTCAGAGATGGGGGTAAGAGGAAGAGTAAAGAAGGGGCAGGGGAGAAGAGAAGGCAGCGTCCAGATAGAGAAGGAAAAGAAAATATGGCAGCCAGAGGCCTTGTAGTAAGATGAGAGGGAAGGGAGGCTAAGGTGGGAGAAGGGGGAAAAGACGGGAAAAGGAGGGCGGATGAAGGGGAAGAAGATAAGGGAGAATGGGGACCAGAGAGCATGGACAGGTCCAGGAAGGGGGGTCAGTGGGATAAGAGCAAGAAGGGGTGAAGTGAGGAGGAGGTGACTGGGAAAGGGAAATTGTTCTGTCAGAAGAGGTGAAACAAAACTGGAAACCAAGTAAGAGCCTCAGAGAGTGAAAAAAGTGGTATAAGGGTGTCTGCAGAAGTGGGAAACTAGGTGTAACAATCACAAGTGCTTTTGGTTAGGAGACGCTGATGAAGCATACGTTTAAATTGGGACAGAATTGGGAATTGATTTACTCATTGATACCATGTGTGCATGTAAATAAAGGGCGGTGGCATGCCTACAGGGCACACTGACATATTCATGGGCACAGCTTGGGCCAACACTATTAGCACAGGAGTGTTAACTGCAACCATGCATGCAAGCAAATGATTGCTGGTGGCATTGAAATATAGAAGCATAGAATTTGACAGCAGATAAGGAATGCTTGGCCTACCTAGTCTGCCCATTTCCCAACCTGATGGATGAGCTGCAGATCCTAGTTAACCAACAGCTTACTTCCTCCTACACCCCACTACAATTGCCTTATGACTGTCCCATGCATTCTTGAATTATCCCACTGTTCTTGACTCCACAACCTCCTCAGGAAGGCTGTTCCATGCATCCACAACCCTCTGTGTGAAAAAATACTTTCTAACATTACCTCTGAGCCATCCCCCCTCTATCTTCAAATTGTGCCCCTTGTTCTTGCATGTCTGGCAAGATTGGCAGGCTTTTAGAACCACCAGGAATGCCTGTGTTAAACATATCCATTCAGCCAAAGCCAACTTCTATGTCACTACACTAGAACAGGCTAAAGGGAACTCCCTCCCAGAAAATCTGGAAGACCCTTAAGTCTATCGAGGCAACCGATGGCCCCTCACCAACCAAGATCATCAAAACAATATGACCATAGAAAATAGTAGCCAAATCAAGAACTCAACTCCCACTTTGTCACTGCTGGCCTAGCCTTCGACTCATCCCCCTATGCAGTGCATGTAAACAGTCAGGTTAATCCTAACTACACTCCATCAGCAGCACATGTCCCTTTCAGCTACTCCCCATTAGCTTCAAGGGAGTAGAAGATGCCTTATGATTCTAGACTACAAAAAAAGTGAAGGGGACAACGGAATCAAACCGCTTTTCCTAAAACTCGGGTACCCTCACCTTACTGCCCCTATCTTCTATATGTTCAACCTTTCTGTTTCATCCTCCACTGTCCCTTCAATCTGGAAATTTTGCCCCCATCCTATCTCTATTTAAATCAGGAGACCCAAGCGATCTAAACAATCACAAACCCATCTCTATTCTACCTGTCCTCTCTAAAGCCTTCAAAAAGCTGATTTATGCACAACTAAAACAATACATGGAAACCTTTTCGCTCCTGAACCCAGTCCAATCTGGCTTCTGCTCTAACCACAGTACCGTTTTACTGCTTTGGCTAATGTAACCGATGACTGGCTCTCAGCTGTGGACTAAAAAATGTTCATGGGTGCTGTCTTCCTAGACCTCAGAAAAGCATTCAATATTGTAGACCACTCCCTAATTAAAAGCAACCTTACTAACATAGGTACCACTCCTCCGACCATCCTGTGGTTCAGCAGATACCTTTCAGGAAGGATGCAAAAATCAAAGCCAGTGGCACTTCCCACCCTCTACCAATCACTAGGGGAGTCCCGCAAGGCTCCATCCTACGTCCCATCCTCTTCTCTATATACATTAATGACCTTGACCGTCATATATCCAAATCAAAACTTCACTTCTTCGTGGATGATACAGTTCTCTATACATCCGACACATCCCTATCTGAGGTTAGAGATGTCCTCCAAGCCAACTTTGCCCAGCTCGAATCCAACCTCATTAATGCCAAACTTCTTCTAAATGCTAAGAAAACCAAAGCTATGATCTTCTCCTCCAATACTTTGCCCTCCGTATCTACATCCCTGCCTAAGGACTTCATAGTAACCTCCCTAAGTGAGCCACTGGAAGTCACCCCGAAATTTAAATACCTTGGATTCTGGCTAGACCACAAGCCTGCCTTCATGGAACATTTGAATGACCTTTCTAGAAGACTAAAAATATGGTTTGGCTTTCTGTACCCCAACAGGTCACTTTTCCCACTCAGAATTAGAACTAGACTTATACAGGCCACATTCCTCCAGCTACTAGACTACGGGGACTTAATCCATACCGCCTCTTCAACCTTAAATCTAAATAAACTAGACATCCTCTATCACCGTGCCCTGCACTTCATTACGAAGTCCCCATTCCTGACGCATCACTGTGACCTGTACTCAGTCATAGGTTGGATGTCCCTCACTACTAGACGTATTCTCGATGCTGGTACCTGGACCTTAAAGCTTTTACTTAAAGTTCAGAGCCATCTAACTTCCCTTATCCACACCTGCCACAGTACTTTATTCACTCAGGAAGTCAGATTTTATCTTCCTGAATGTCCCGAGGACTCACACCTCCTTTGGTAAGCATGCATTCTCAGTTACCCTTCCTGCTATCTGGAATTAGCTATAGCTGCCCTTGAAACTACCCAAAGTAGTCTCTGTTAGCCTCTTTAAAAAGCTATCTAATAAAAAAATAAAATGTCTGTAGCTGCCACTAAAACTCACTCTTCTAGGACTTGTCAAGCCAATAAGCCCATATATACAGGTTACTTACCTGTAACAGGAGTTCTAGGAGTGATATATGTTGTTCATCCACAATGTCTGGCAGGTTCCTTGTCACTTTAAATCTTGCCAGAAGGTCTTCAAGCTGGCTCCTCCCACCTACTTGGGTGGTAAAACCCTCGGCTCCACCCCGATGCCAGATCTAGCCCACTGAAAGCCAGGTAGTGCGTCGAAGCCAGGGAGGCTTGGTGGGTAGTGTGGATGAACAACATATATCACTCCTAGAATTCCTGTTACAGGTGAGTAACCTGTATTTCTAGGGACATGGATATGTTGTTCAATCCACACTGTCTGGCAGACTCCTAGCAGTTCTCCAGGAGAAGGGAGGCAAGGCACGCACCCCCTGCTTAGAAAATAAGGAATGGAGAACCGAGGTCCCAAAACCAGCATCCCGGCATGACTCTAGGTCAATGTGGTAATGGAAAATAAAGGTGCGTGCTGACTTCCAGGTAGCAGTCCTGCAGATTTCCAGCATAGGGACTTCCCTAGAAGCAGCTACTGAAGCAGTGGTATGGTGGGTAGAATGAGCTCTTATCCCTTTGGGAGGCTCCATGCCCACCAACCTATAGCAGAGATCTATGCAGGAGGTGACCCACCTGCTTATCGTTCACTTGGCTGCAGGCCTGCCAGATGCGGCATCAGCGTAGGTGACAAACAGCTGGTGAACCTCTCCCCGAACTTTCACCATCCACTCCTTATAATAAGCAACTGCCCTTCTAGGGTCCAAGAAATGGAGCCTATATTTGGCCTCTGAGGTGTGACTAGAGTAGAACACCGGCAGAGTCAACACCAGGTTAAGGTGAATCTCTGACACCACCTTTAGAAGGAACTTCAGGTGGGGGCAAAGGGCAACCTTGTCTCTGTGGAAGACCAGGGAAGGAGGCTCAATGGAAAGTGCCTGGAGCTCACCTATCCTACTGGCTGATGTAATAGTCACCAAGAAGGCAGTCTTCCATGACAGGTGAGATATGTCACACCTGTGCATCGGTTCAAATGGCTTGCCCATGAGCTTAGCCAATACCAGCAGTAGATCACATGGAGGTGGAGGTTCTCGGACCGGAGGGGATATATGGTCTAGGCCTTTGAAAATGCTCCCAACCACCTTCTCCTGAGCCACTAACCACTTGCTGGCTCATGCCCAGTAAGCAGAGATGGCTGCCAGGTGGACCTTAAGGGTCATCGACCAAAGCCCTAGATGAGAAAGGGACCACAGGTAGCCTAAAATATTAGCCAATGAACCGGAAAAGGGGTCCAACCCCTTGTTCTGACACCAAATGGAGAATCTCTTCCATTTGAAGATGTAGCATTTTCTGGTCGACTCCTTATGGGATGCCTCAATGACGTTGAAGACCTCATCAGAAAGACCCAAGGCCTGGAACTCTAGCCGCTCAGGAACCAAGCAGTCAGGTGCAGGGATTGAAGGTCCAGGTGGAGAACCTTCCCCTTGTCAACTGAGATCAGGTCCGGGTGAGCTGGAAGCCACCTCGGGAGCCTGGAGCTGAGGCTGAAGAGATCTGGGTACCAGAACTGGCAAGGCCAGTCTGGGGCTACCAGAATCACCTGCATCTTGTCCTCTTTGCCTTGAGAAGCACCTTGTGGATCAAGGGAAATGGTGGGAAGGCATAAAAGAGGCCCGGAGTTCACGGCCTCGAGAAGGCATCCCCCTTCAGTGAGCCCTGCTGAGGACGGCAGGCGTGAAACAGCCTCAGCTTCACATTCTCCCTGGAGGTGAACAGGTCCACCTGAGGGGTGCCCCAATGGGAGAACAGGTCTTGCACTACCTCCAGCAGGAGAGTCCACTCGTAAGATGCAGTGCCTATCCAGCTGAGGGCATTGGCCAGACTGTTAGAGGCTCATGCCACATGGATGGCTAGGAGATCCACCTCCAGGCTGATCATGAGAGACGAAATGTGGAGAGCTTCCTCCCACAGAGGCAAGAAGTGTGTCCTACCCTGATGGTTGAGATAGTACATGGTCGTGGTGTTGTTCATCTGGACCTGAACCACCTGACCCCGTAGAAATGGAATGAAGGAGGTGAGGGCTAGTCAAACTGCTCAAAGCTCCAGCAGGTTGATATGGCATCGAGACTCCTGAGGGTACCAGAGGCCATGGGCCCGGAGACCCCCCAGATGGGCACCCCAACCCATCAGAGAGGCAGTCATCAGAGTGACTGTTGACTCAGGGTGGACAAAAAGGATATCCTCCTGCAGATGAGCTGGGAAAAGCCACCACTGCAGGGCATCCCATATCTCCTGGGTCACTGTTACCGGCTGGTCCAAAGGACTGGAGGGCTGTGACCACTGGCAGGCCAGCCCCCATTGCAGGGGGCGCATATGCCAGCAGGCCCAATGGTCCACACTGGTGCAGGCCACCATGAGGCCCAGAAGGCACAGGAAGTCATGGGCAGGGTGTAATTACCCAACCAGAAATGATTGGGCAAAGGAGGAAAGGACCTCGGCCCTGTCCACTGGGAGCTGGGCTCTGGCTCGAAGAGAGTCGAGCTCTGCCACGATGAACTGAATCACCTGTGCTGCTGTGATGACATGAGTTCCAATTTGGCCTCACTGATTAGGAGGCCAATCTGAGAGCAGACTGGAGGGCCAGATCCCTGGACTGCTCCACCTCCAACCTGGAGGGGGCTGCAATCAGCCAGTCATCCAGGTAAGGGTACACTCAGACCCCTCGGCACCACAGGAATGCTGTCACCACTGTCATGCATTTGGTGAAGACCCTGGGAGCTGGAGAGAGGCTGAAGGGCATGGCCAGGAACTCATAAAGTGATGCCAATGCTCTGAAGGGGAGGAATCGCTGAAGAGATGGACAGATTGGGACGTGAACAAAATGCATCCTGGAGATCCAGAGAGCAAAACCACATGCCTAGTTCCAAGGATGGAATGATCTGAGCCAGAGTGACCATCCTGAAGGTGCATGACCTTAGGAAATTGTTCAGGTTGTGCAGATCAAGAATGGGGCACCAGCCCCCTGTCTGCTTTGGGACCAGAAAGTACCTGGACACAAATCCCAGGTTTGGAGGAGGATCCACCACCTTGCTGATTAGCTCTTTCTGGAGGAGTAGAGCCAACAGAGAGGCTGCAGAACCCATAGCCCTCCCTGTGGGGTGAAAGCTCAATGGGGAGGGGACTGCTCGAATTACAGAGGCAGACCCCTGCTGACCACTTCTAACACCCAATGGCCCATACTGTTCCAGCTGCTCCAAAGAGCCCACAGCCATGGACACTGCTCAACGGGCCTCCTTCAACTTCACCAGTGGGTACTGTTTCTTGGGGCTCCCTAGTCGGAGTCAGGCAGCACGGTCTTGCAGACTTGAAGCCGTGAAGGATTTGCAGAGATTGCCAGCCTGCTGATTGTGAGCAAGACCCAGGCAATAGAAGCACGTGGAGTGCGGGTCGGTCCAGGACATTTTCTGCCTGCAAGGGCACCAACAGAAGCTGGCAGTGGATTTAACCATCGCAGCCACAAGGGAAGAGGAAGATGCAAGTCTAGAGAATTTTAAAATTATTTTTGGAACTTCCGAATTAGGAGCCAGGCCTAAAACACAGAGCGCTAAGAAGGGAACCTAAGCTTCCAAGCGGTAAGGCAGATCTGGAGTCATGGGACGGAGCCGAGGGTTTTACCAACTGGGTGGGTGGGAGGAGTCAGCTTGAAGACCTTCGGCAAGATTTAAATCAGCAAGAAGCCTGCCAGACAGTGTGGCTTGAGCAACATATCCACATCTCTAGAAAAACAGTTACAGCACTTTATGTAAGAGTGTGAAGACCTACTCCAAGCGTCACGGAGTACTACCTGAACATGTCTCACAAGTATAGGATTAGCACTTAATTTCTGTAGTGCACATTTACCGTATGTTATGTTAGTTTTGTTAGTATGTGTACATCAGGATCTCCTTGTGAATGAGCTTGCTCAATGGAGTTATTTTTCCTGCAGTAAACCTGAAAGGGGGGAAGGGGTGACAGTTGGGGAAATCATGGAGGGCAGAGTTCGGGAGGGTTGAAGGCACTGAGGGTGGACAAGGTGCCAGGCCCAGATGGCATCCACCCCAGGGTACTAAAGGAACTGGCAGAGGTCCTTGCAGGACCTTTGGCAGACCTATTTAATGCCTCACTACATTTGGGGTGTGTACCTCAGGACTGGAGGATGGCTCATGTGGTGCCCCTCCACAAGAGTGGCCCCAAGGATGAACTGGGAAACTACAGACCAGTGAGCCTCACATCCATCGTGGGTAAGCTAATGGAGACTATGCTGAAGGAGAGGCTGGTGGCCCTCCTAGAGGCCAAAGGACTACAACACAGCAGACAGTATGACTTCATACAAGGCAGATCCTGCCAAATCAACCTGTTGGAGTTCTATGACTGGGTAACTAGGCAACTGGAAAGAGGCCATGCAGTGGATGTCCTGTATCTGGACTTCAGTGAGGCATTTGACTCAGTGCTTCATGGAAGGCAGGGAAGTAAGTTAGTAGGCACAGGAGTGGGTGCAAAGCTGGTGAGATGGGTAGGAAACTGGCTTCAGGGAAGGCAACAGAGGGTGGTGGTGGGTTGGGAGCTCTCACACCCAAGGGTAGTGATGAGCGGTGTTCCACAGGGCTCGGTGTTGGGACCAGTATTTGGGATACTCATTGCAGACATATCATGGGACATCAAGAGCAAGATCAGTCTGTTTGTTGATGATACCAAGGTAGGAGCGGTGGTGGATGACCTAGGGGGATGGCAGGGGTTGCAGGATGATCTGGCAAAGCTTGAAACCTGGTCAGACACCTGGCAACTGGGGTTTAATGCCAAAAAGTGCAAGGTGCTGCATTTTGGGATGGGGTCTCCAGAATTGCACGCAGTACTCCAGATGGGGTCTCACCAACTGTCTATACAGAGAGATAAAAACGTCCTGTTTTCTACTGTTGATGCCTCTCCCAATGCATCCTAGTATCCCCCAAACCTTCTTACTGCCTCCTTACATTGCTTGCCCACCTTTAGGTCATCTGATAATTACTCCTAGGTCTCTTTTGATTTTTGTTGTTATTATCTCACTCCCCCATTGTGTACTCTTCCCCTTGGTTTTTGTTTCCCAGGTGCATTATCTTACACTTCTTTGCATTGAATCTGAGCTGCCATATATTTGACCATTCCTCCAACCTTGTCAGATCCCTTTTCATCCTTTCCACCCCACCTTGTGTATTAACCCTGTTGCAGATCTTTGTGTCATCTGCAAAGAGTGATACTTTTCCTTCCAGGTGCTCTCCAATGTCACTTATAAAGACATTTAAGAAGACCGGTCCCAGTACTGAACTCTGCGGTTCACCACTAGTTACCCTCCTTTCTTCACTGTGGACTCTGTTTACTATTACCCTTTGCGTCCTGTTGTCCAGTCAGTTTTTTTTTATCCAGGCTACCACCTTGGGACCCACTTCTAGGCTGACTAACTTGTAGATTAATCTTTTGTGTGAGACTGTGTCAAATGCCTTGCTAAAATCTAGGTAGGCCATATCCACAGCCCCTCCCTAGTCTACTACTTTGGTCACGGAGTCAAAGAAATCTATTAGGTTTGTCTGACATGACCTTCCTGCTGTGAGATCATGCTGCCTTGGGTCCTGCACCCCACTGACCTCTAGCTACTCAACAACTCTTTCCTTCAGAAGTGATTCCATCATTTTCCCTACCACTGAGGTCAAACTAACTGGTCTGTAATTTCTTGCCTCTGCCCTGCTCCCACTTTTGTGAAGTGGAATCACATCCACCCTCCTCCAGCCCTCACATACCACCCCATCCTCCCATGATTTGTTAATGAGAGTACAGTACAAGTCACATTAATGAGAGTACAGTACAAGTCACATTTAACTGTTTCACCAATGAGTTGGTTTTGCATTGTTTTTTACAGATGGCAATGCATTGGCAACATATACTGCACTGTTTTTCAAAGCTTAACCAACTTAAGAGCAATGTTTGTAAAATGCTTGTGCAACCCAGTTGGGATGCATCAGCAGTCCAGCCACAATGCAATGCAATGCAAAAATTAGTTTTAACTCTTAAGGAACAGCTTGTGCATGACGTTGTGCTGGATCCAGCAACACTTGTGCAACTCAGTCAGAAATGGGGATGATTACATCTAGCATCCGGACAATTAGTACTGGCACCCCCCAAGGATGTGTCCTCTCCCCTCTGCTCTTTTCTCTCTACACAAATGACTGCACCTCAGGAGATCCGTCTGTTAAACTCCTGAAGTTTGCAGATGATACAACGGTCATCGGCCTTATTAGGGACGGTGATGAGTCTACATACAGACGGGAGGTTGAACGGTTGACCCTCTGGTGCAGTCAGAACAACTTGGAGCTGAACACACTTAAAACTGTGGAGGTGACAGTGGATTTTAGGAGGAGTTCCCCAGCATTGCCCCCCCTCACTATACTCAACAGTACTGTGTCTGCTGTGGAAACCTTTAGGTTTCTGGGATCCATAATTTCCCAGGACCTGAAATGGGTGTTCAACATAGACACAATTGTCAAAAAGGCCCAGCAGAGGATGTACTTCCTGCGCCAGCTCAGGAAGTTCAACCTGCCTCAGGAGCTGCTGATCCAGTTTTACTCTGCAATAATCCAGTCTGTGCTGTGTACATCTATCACTGTCTGGTTTGGATCGGCCACCAAACAGGACAGGAACATACTACAACGGACAGTTAGGACTGCAGAAAAAATCATTGGTGCTGACCTGCCCTCCATTCAGGACTTATACATGTCCAGAGTTAGGAAACGGGCAGGCAACATCACTGCAGACCCATCACACCCTGGATACAACTTGTTCCAACTCCTCCCCTCTGGCAGGCGCTATAGAGCCCTGTACGCCAAAACAACCAGATACATGAACAGTTTCTTTCCACAGGCCATCACTTTGATGAACACTTGAGCTAGTTGTACAGTCAGAACAATTCTCGTGCAATAACTTGTAACATTAAATATCCACTGTAATTACAAAATGGAATTTTAGGATGCTATATATACATATATACTGTATATACTTTGTTGTACATATGTATATACTGTTAAATTCATTTACCTTATGTATACAGAGTACCAGCTAATCCATTGCATATTTATTCCAGCATCTTGCACTCTGCACCATTGTATTATTGTCTTGTTGTTTTTGTTTTTATTGTATGTCTATTAAGTACATTGAGAGCAACGGAAAAACCGAAGTTAAATTCCTTGTATGTGTATACATACTTGGACAATAAAGTTGATTCTAATTCTAATTCTAATTCTAATTCTAATTCTAATTCTAATTCTAAATGCTAGAACCACTCATTGAAGGAATAGTTTAATGTGCCTTGTACTGTAGTCAGTGGTGTCACTAGTTCTCCCCTTAGGTCTTTTAGAATTCTGGGGAGAATTCCATCAGGTCCCATTGCTTTGTCCACCTTCAGTTTCAAGAGTTCTTTTAAAACCCTGTCTTCTGTGAATGGACTGGTACCGACCCCCCCTATCCAGAGTGTTTCTCTTGTTTGGTTTAGGTACCTCTACCTCTTCTTCTGTTGTGAATATTGAGCAGAAATATTCATTCAGTATCCCTGCTTTTTCACTGTCACCCTCTGCCCACATTCTCTGTCCTTTATTAAGTCTCTGTATCCCTCTTGTGGTCTTTCTTTGCTCCCTAATGTACCTATAAATGGTTTTATCCCCCTTCTTAACTGAGTTGGCTATCTTTTCCTCAGTTTGGGCCTTTGCTGTTCTGACTACTTTCCCTGCCTCCTTTTGCTTTAACTGATAAAGTTCTCTGTCCTGCTCCTTCTGTGTTTCCTTATATTTCCTGAATGCTTTTTCTCCTTAACCTTCCCTTCCACATCTTTTGAGAACCATAGTGTTTTTTTCCTTTGTTTTGTTGATTTGCTTCACACAAAGGCGCGTTGCCTCTGTAATGGCTGTTTTGATTATTCCCCATTGTTCTTCCAGCCCTCCTTCTTGCCTGTTTGCTATTGCTTTTCTGAGGCACTCTCTCATTTTCCCAAAGTCAGCCCTCCTAAAGTCCAGTACCCTTGTTTTTGTATGGCTTGACTATATGGCTGTGTTTATTGTGAACCATACTGTTTGGTGGTCACTTGCTCACAGATTGCTAGCCACTTCTAAATCTGAGATCCTTTCTCCATCCCCATTTGAGAGTACCAGGTCTAAGACTGCTCCCTCCTGAGTGGGTTCCAATACTAGCTGTCTGAGACATGCCCCCTGTAGGGTATCAATAATGACCCTGCTCTTGGATGTGCCTGCAGCAAAGGTGCTCCAGTTAATATCTGGAAGCCTACTTGGCACACTGGCATATTTATGGGCACAGTTAGCATGGTCCAAGACTGTTAGCACACTGACATATTCATGTACACAGCATGCATCAGAACTGTTAGCACCTGAGTGTTAACTGCAACCATGCCTACAGGGCACACTGGTATATTCATGGACATAGTATTGGCCAAAACTGTTAATGTAATGTGTGTTAACTGCAACCATGCATGCAAGCAAAAGATTAGTGGTAGCAAGCCTGCAGGATACACTGACATATTCACGGGCACAGTTAGCATGAGCCAAAATGGTTAGCACATAAGTACAAACTGCAACAATGCATGCGTGTACATGATTGGTGTTGGCATGCCTACAGTGCACACTGGCATATTCATGAGCATAGTTTGGCCCAAAATGGTTAGCACATGAGTGTTAACTGAAATGATGCATGTGTGCAATTGATTTCTGATAGTATGTCTACAGGCACATTGGCATATTCATGGGCAAAGTTAGCATGGGCCCAAACTGGTAGTGCATGAATGTAAACTGCATCCATGCATGCATGCAAATGATTGGTGGTGGCATGCATACAGTGCACACTGGCATATTCATGAGCATAGTTTGGCCCAAAATGGTTAGCACATGAGTGTTAACTGAAATGATGCACGTGTGCAATTGATTTCTGATAGTATGTCTACAGGGCACATTGGCATATTCATGGCCAAAGTTAGCATGGGCCCAAACTGGTAGTGCATGAATGTAAACTGCATCCATGCATGCATGCAAATGATTGGTGGTGGCATGCATACAGGGCACACTGGTATATTCATGGGCAAAGTTAGAATATGCCAACACTGTTAGCACATGAGTGTTAACTACAACCATGTGTGCATGTAAGTGATTGGCAGTGGCATGCCTATAGGCACACTGGCATATTCATGGACACAGTTAGCATGGGCAATCACTATTACTACACTAGTGCAACTTAACACCACTATGTGCATGTAAATCAGTTGTGGTGGCATGCCTACAGAGCACATTGCTGTACTGATTGGGATTAGACATAACAGGCTGCCTGCACAGTGCTAATTAATGCTTCCCAAACTCTGCTTCGAACCTCATGCACAGAGGTGGCAGTAACCCCCCATGTCCCTCTGTCTAAGCCTCACTGGCTACAGAGGCACCCTCCTGACCTCACATTTATTTATTTACTTACTTATTTAGAAGACTACAGGTCATTCTTCAGGAACAAACCATGCCCAAAAGCAGTGATAAAACAGCATACGTAATCCTCATTCACATTGGTGTAACCACCCAGTCCTCTGGGGTTCCTAGAATCCCATCAGGTTAGCTCTTAGGAAGGTAGAGAGCTCATTAGGAATTCTGGGGAGATGACATAATGGTTTACTCAGCCTGCCTGGGCAAAGAATCGATTATGTCATTTAGAATTCTCGCAGCACCATAAGCCATTTTGGAACTACCTGCTCGTGGGAGTTTTAGAATGTTCAGACGGCACCTCTCCCCAGAATCTGGAATAAATATAAATGTTATTTTGAACCCTAAACCCCCAACCCCTTTAGACTGCCATGCCGGTAATCACCTCAACTCTAGAGGTGATGCCCGTTTGCTCTGTTTGTGGCATGGATAGGGGGTTCCAGTTGCCATATGCTGTTGGTAACTGGGGCTTGGGTAACATTGGTAAATACAAGATTCAAGTAAGTGTTATTTCTGTTTAAGTGACGTGTAAGACTGGGACTTGATGGTCTGGAAGAATATTCAAAAGTTTTAGCACTCGTACAGAAAAAGCTGTTTACCACCCTTCAATGCAATGGCACCACACCCTTTTCTAGTGGTTCATTAAATAGGTCTTCCAAGAGTGCTGCAAAATCTTGTCTTCTCTCCCTTAGGACCCTTGGTTTTACCCAGTCCAGTCCCAGGGACATGCCCTGAATACTTTCTCTTTCTTCAGATAAATGCTAGATCCCCAACCTGTGATTAGCCATATCTCCACATTTTTCCATAGTGTCTGGTATTGAGTTTGCAGGTTTCACCACAGAAACAGAGCACTAGTACTTATGCAATACATTGTCCCCTTGTTCTGCCCCAAACTCTTACCGTCCTTCGTCATCCTTCCGATGCTCTCTTGCTCGTCTTTTTCCCCATAATGCACCTGAAGGAGGTCTAATTATTCCCCTTGACCCCTTTGCTATCATGTTACTCAGCTGAGATGTTGAGGAACAGTTCATGATTGTTCATGAATTGCTCATGAACCAGCTCATGAACAGCCATGAAAGTTCATCAGAGGGGTTCTTCACTGTTCCTAAGTTCTGAATGAACATTAAATGGCAATCTTGGATTCATGAACATTCATCAGCAGTGATGTGCATTATTGCCCTTGATTGTTCATTTGTGCAAAGTTTATGAATGTTCATGAACATTCATCAGTAGCCATGCGTCTCATTGGCCATGTGTGTTCATGACTATTCATGGATATTCATGTGTGCAAAGTTCACGAATGTTCATGAACATTCATCAGTGGCCATGTTGTGCATAATTGTTCACATGGGTTCATGACTGTTATTATTCATGAATATTCTGTGGATTTTGTTGGCTGGATTGTTCATCGGTTCATAAACTTTTATAATTCATAAATATTACATACATAAACAGTACAATTCATGGGCAAATCATGAGTTATGACAACATTTCTGAATTATTGATGAACAATCATGATTATAAAATGGCAGGGTAAAATCATGTAATCTGATTGCCTCTTATTTACGTGTAAAATACGGTTTACACATGGTTAAAAAAGGACTGTTCAGCAATGAATAGTCTGCAACACTGATCAATGGGCATTTGGAACACAGACATTTCAGTTAGCCCTCTGTTGCCAGAACTGATCTTCCACCACAAACATGTTTGCTACCTTTACACTGTAAAAAAAAACTTCAACTGGGCCCTAAAATTAAAACTACCGTAAATATAAAATGAAACAAATGAATTCAATGCTGTTTCCCTGATTATCACACTCTCCTTACATACATATAAACAAATTAGAAACAATAAGTATTGTTTATAGTTTTCACTACAACTGTTTCTTTGCTGACAGTGGAAAATCCCCCTTCTGTCTTTAACTGCTTATCAGGGAACTCTCTTCTTCTTGCCCTGACAGTGAGATAGCTGAGTCTCTGGCTGTAGCAAAGGCCGTTGTTGTCTGTGTGCACAGTGTGTTGGGAGAGAAACATTATGCCAGTTGAACTGAGCAGAATTTTGAATGCATGTATTCCATGGTAAACAGTCCATGAAAAACATTCCACATCTTGAATGTGGAGAACAACAGAGAAAAAAAAAACAGGAAGAAGGAAGCAGGCAATGATACAATGACATCACTAATTACATCACTTGCAGTGGGTGGAAGGACTATTTTATCACAAATGCACGCAGGTAAATCTATTTTTTTCTAAATATAAACATGCTTTTCCCAGTAGTCAAATGTGAAAAACAAAAGATGTGCAATAAGGCACTCGGGTGTGTGTAAACCATAGTTTACACACAGCCAGCGGCTGAAGACACTCAACCTTCAGCCTTGTGCCTTACTACGCCACTGGCTGTGTGCAAACTATGGTTTACACATACCCCTCCATGCCTTATTGCTTACATAGCACACTAAACTCTTGATATATTCCACAAGATGGTGGCTGAGGTGGGATGTGCAGAGTTTTTTTATTTAAACATTTAGTAACCTGAAAAGACACACTGAGCCCAGGCGTGTTTCTAGGTGCTACTCAGGGGCAGAAGATATGGGAAAATATAAAATAAAAATGCATAATTTTGATACATACAACGAGAAATCATATTACAGGGTTCATAATAATTGTACAGGGGAGTGTAAATCTTTGCACAGGATTCATAATATTTAAACAGTGGAATTTAAACAAACATCTGATACATTATGAGGCCTTTGAAAGTGACCAGAGAGCAGTTATAGGGAGGCAAGAAAAAGCAATTAAAAGGATGCAACATAGTGCAGGACAAATGAGATACAGACAGTGGTTTTTATGCAGTGGGCAGTGAGGTTGTATGACAGAGGTAGGATAGGAACAAGTGCAGGTAGCAGGTGTAAGTAGGTGTGTAACCACCCCTAAAATGGGAGTTCCCAAAAAGTCTTCCTTGAGCTTGCCTAAATGCTCACTGCCAGGCTGGTGTCCTGCATTTTTGCAGTTTAAATGCAATGCTAGAGAGTGCCTGTATGGCCTCTGTGTACTGTCTCTTTAAGAGCTTCCTAGATTGCAGTTATAATTTATCTGTGAGGAGGGCTGAGTCTTTCTATGATCGAATCCCATCCGGGATATCAGATAATTGCTCCCTTCTGCCATCGCTACTTGTGCAAAGGGAGCTCTGTTAGAAGCTGTACTTGTTTGCTGAATATCTGTTAGAGTGGTAATGCTATTGCAGTGTGTCTAACCTGCCTTCATTGCAGCATGAACATTTTTGTTTATCTCCACCATCTTGGTCCTGGACTGCTGAAATAGGCCAAGCAGTACCTTTGGGGACTGTAAAATGGAACCTGTCCCCAGGGGCTTTGTGGGAGCAAAATTCTGTAGGAATTGTAGTTTTGGGCTTTTGGCACCTAAATGAAACTGGAGGGGGAGCCCTTGTTGTGACTGACAAAGGAATCAGCCAACCAAACCTTTTGGATCCTGGGGAAAGTCCCAGTCTGCTTGCAGTTTCAGTTCAGATCTGAGTTGGGAAGTGAAGGAGTAACAGCTTGAGATAGTCGAGCAGCAATCCTGTGTGGATTTGGGTGGGAGAACTGTGAAAGGGCTGAGTTTTGGCCTGCCTGTCTGCCTGCTGTCCCTGAGAGGGAAAACAGAGTTGATTCAGACTGAATCCGATTTGTGAGAATGATTTAAGCCACTGGACTGTGACCAGGCTTTAATCTGAAGAAGACCGAAGATTTGCTGAATGCGATCAGCCTGTCAGGATCTCCAGCCACTTCTGAACTCCCAGTTTGTGCAGAGACTCTGTAATTGCAACTGGATAGCAATCTGCCTGGTATAGTAGAATTTTCTATACATAAATGTTCTGTGTGCTGTTAGTGGGTCGTGATTTGCAGGGTTTTAAATAATTGATTAGCAGTTTTTTTCTTGGGACAATACTAACTATACAGAAAGCATTTATATAGGTTTTCTAGAAGTGTCATGTTTGTTAAACACAGTGAGGCAAGTGATATTCATTTTCACAATATTTTAGAACTTTTATAAGCAAAACGCTAATCAATTTTTAGAGTTATTTAAAACCCTGATTTGGTTCTCCACTGTGTGCTGAACTGTGTTCTGCTTGCTGGAGGTGGCATCCAGCTCCAATGGACTAAACCTGTTTGCATCTCCATTCGGCCTGGGCCTTACCACCCTGGCCCAGCCAGACTACCCACCACACAGAGAAAGCCATTGATGAGACCTGCCTAGGGATCAGCCCCCTGCTCAACGCCTTGAACAGGAATGACACCTCAGTGATTCGTGTGGGCTCTGCTTCTCCTGGCACTGTAGCTCAACAACCTGCAGTCTTGACTTAATCCTGCCTGTGTCCTGTATTGGTATCATCAGTAAACATCAGGGTAACTCCCTGCAACAACAGCTAAATCTAAAGTGTTGTCTTCTGATTGCCTTGTTGTCTTTTCTGTCATGAACTGAGCCCTCCGGCTCTGGATTACAAATAGTGTGTATTGTGCATGCTGCTTTTTTCTGCCACAGTGCCCCAACCAGCTGCTATGCAGACCTACCCCAGGTAATGTTCCAGGCTAGCCCCCCATCTTCCTACCTGGGTACCCATAGTGTGTGACTGTGTAAGGACCCTGAAGTGCATGCATAACTGCCTGATTGATATAGCTTTTAAGCAAATCAACCTGATTATGCCACTACCTTGTTCAAGTCCCCTGAATAAATCAGATCTAACTCTTTTTGCATTTAACCTGACTGTGGTTCAAATTTGTGCCAAAATACTGTACTGTTGCTATTTGCTGTGCATAACCTTGTTTAACAGGGGATCTCCAGGGTCAAGCTAGAGGAACCAGCCCTGGTGGTAAGTGCAAACACTGTGGGTTATTGCCTGGTAAATAAGGGTCATTGTGAAAGTGATTATTGTGTATTGTTCAGGCCACTAGAAGGGAAAGAGGGGGATTACAGTGTCCCAGAGGGCTGTGCCCTGGTTAGCTTGACCACTAACAACCCTGACCTCTGGGTGGAGGCACCCATTTCAGTACCCAGGCCCCTTAACCTGCTACTAGCCAAGCAGGCAGGGGTAGTAGCCCTAGGGATAACGCTACTTAGGGGTCACAGGTGAATTTGATATTTGATGGAGCTGTGAGAGTGCATTTCTTAGGAGAGATGGTTGTTTTTTTCCATAGTGAAGGGAACCTGAAGGAAGAAGCAGATATGCCAGCAGATGTGGAGGGTATTGGGAGGGAGGAGGCACGGTAAGCAGAAGTCCCTTGAGTGCAGTGTGTATGGTTATGTGGCTGCTGGGGTGAGACTGTCAGACAGGTAAGAGAGGGGGCAGATTAAACTAGAATTTGAATATGAAGGCGATGGAGTGGGCAAGATGACAGTGGGAAGGGATGGTATATCATGGGTTGAGAGGAGAGTGCAATGATGGGTTCTGGAGGGGGAGTTTGTGGCAAAATGATAGAAGGTGAAGAGCAGGGAATTGAGCCTGGTTATTGAGGAGGTGGGGGCAGTGCAATGCTCTATGTTGGCATAGTCAAATATGAGGGTTATCAATTTGGTTAATATTGTACATCTTACTGGTAGAGAGAAGGAGTCTCTTAATCTGTAAAGCAATCCAAGCTTGGGGCAAAGTTTTAAAATGATGGCATCAATGAGGATTGAGAAGTGTAACTGGGGGTCAAGCCCCACTCCTAAATATCTGTAAGAAGAGACTGCATTTAGTGTGGTTCCATCTAATGATGAGATAGCAGGGGCACAAGGGTGATCTAGCAAGTGTAGGGGCTGACCCAAATGTCATGGAGGTAGTTTCAGATGTGTGTCGTTTGAGCTGATTTGCCTGGAACCAAGGTTGCATGTAGTGATAGTCTTATTGAGGTGTTGATTAGATGTCACTAAGAACTGGGCCAGATGTGAAGAGGATGGTGTTATCCAAATAAATGTGGATTAGGGATCTAGAGCAGACAGATGGGAGACTGTTAATAAATATGGAGAACAGAATGGGGCCCAGAATCGAGCCTTGAGGGACACCTGTGAGTATGGGGAATGGGGCTGAAATGGACACCTGTGAGTATGGGGAATGGGGCTGAAATGGACACCTGTGAGTATGGGGAATGGGGCTGAAATGGACACCTGTGAGTATGGGGAATGGGGCTGAAATGGAGCTAGCAATCTTGACAGACCAGATCCTGTTCTCAAGGTAGGATTGAAACCACTGGATGGTGGGGGGGAGGGTCTGGCCTCCTTTAATTTATCTAATAGCTGAGCAGGGTCTGAGAGACTGAGTCAAAAGCCTTGGCCAGATCCACAAAGATTGCAGCTGTCAGGTCGCCTTGATCAGCAGCGGACTGGATGTGTCCTGTGGCTTGAAGGGGGAAGGATATAGTTGAATCGTGCTTTCTGAACCAAGATTTGTATGGGGAGATGAAACTGCTCAAAGTAGAGGAAGTCAGTCAGTCAGTCTGGATTGTACTAAAGCTTCTTAAAGTTTGGCAAGAGTTGGGAGGGGGAAGATTGGCCAGTAGCTGCTAGGTACTGAGGGATCTCCACCCTTGTGAAGGGGGATAACACATGCCGATTTCCATGCTTGTGGGATCTTGCCTGTGGAGAAGGAAAAGTTTAGAATGAAAGTGAGGGAGCAAACGATTGCAGGAATAGATGTTCAAAGGAGTCTGGGATGGATGCCATCTGGGCCAGATTTTGAGATGTTTAAGGAGTTCAGGGTGTTTAGCACATCAGCTGGAGAGGTGGGGATGAGCAGGAATGTGTTTTCTGAAGAATATTGGGGGGGTTGTATTTGAACCTAGGTTGTGGATGGGGGTTGGTCTGGCAAGGCACAGGTGATGAAGAAATTGTTCAACGTTTCGACTATTCTGAGGGGGTCAGAGATTGTATGGTATAAGTTTAAGGTTAGGTGTGGTAGTTTGGAGGGTAGTCAGTGAGGGAGTGGACCACCTTCCAAAAAAGTGGAAGAATGAGCAGAATTTAGAAAGGACCAAAATTAGTTGGCTTTCGCTCATTTTATGGCCTTGGTGCAGACGTTTCTGGGAGTGTTATATGCCTGCCTAGACTGAGGGGTTTGTGTGGATTTAAAGATGGACCAGACTTTGTCACAAGCTTTACAGAAGGCAATTATCAGGGCAAAGACCCATGGGTGGTGGTGTTTTTTAACCCTAGCTCTTTCCACAGGGGTGTGAGAATCTCAGAGCTGGGTAAAAATTTGGAAGAAGTCGGCCAGGGCTGAATTGATGTCTCGTACAGAGCAGACTGGGTTCCAGTCAGTGTGCATCAGGTCGTTCAGGAGAGCATCAGAGTTTAATGAGTTTAGCGGATGGATATTAATGTATTTGGGGGAAGATTTAGGGAGTTGTGTTTTCCTGGTGCAGTGAGTGATACAGTAGTCACTCAAGGCTGCATCCATCATTCCTGCGGTGGATATTCTAGGAGGATAGGAGGCAAGGATTGAGTCCATTAGGGAGTGGTTTGTTGAGTGAGGATTGGATTAGGTGGGCTTGGTGATTAGTTGGGTGAAGCGGAGAGCCTCTATTTTAGTGGAGGACATTTGTTGGAAAGAGGTAAGGGCAGGGAGTGGGGGTCTGGTGCAAGTTGTATGGAGTGGGTGAGGGGGTTGTAGGGGATGGGAGTGGTACAGGGTAAATGTAGCTAGCTTGGGGGAGAAGGAGTGGATGAGAGTAGGTAGGCAAAGATGGAGAGAAATAATAGGTAGCTGGCTTTGTGCATGGTGAGAGTAGTGGATGACATTAGGTGGAAAATTAGCTGTAGCTCTTATGAACTGTGTAGGGTGCTGTTAGGGTACAGGGGGAAGGATGACGTGTGAGAGACTAATAGAAATACTGCAGGAGCACTAGATGACAGTGTCAGTTAGGACAAGGGGGGGCTGTAGGAGTCATTAGTGTTCTCCCTGCTACAATACTTGTTGGCAGATTAGCCTGATGGCTATGGCACTGGACTGAGGGTGGGCCAGACAGTTGCTGTCCAGGGTTTTAATCCTCAACCAACACATGAAGCAAGTGACTAAAAATAGTCCGTTAGACACTGAGAGTGAGGAGGTAGCACTTTAAGCTATCAAAGATTCAAAGAGAAATGGGGGGAGGATCCAAACTTCATGTTTAGTGGGGATGCAGAAAGTGATCTAATTGGTTCTGTCCATTGATTTAAAGGTAGTGCCACCCCTGGGTGGGAGGGTGATTGGGGTGGGTTGGGTGGGATAATGCTAGCAATGTCACGCAAAGTGCGATGCTGCTCCACGTTGCATGTGTGATCTCCCAAAGGATGGCACCTGCCGCCAGTGCAAATTTGCTCACATTATTTGTTTGGTGGTCATCCGTGGGTGGGGATGGGTGAAAGCATGCTCTCACTGCCCCATGGCTCCGCGGCTAGATCTGGGAAAGACACAAATGGAGGTCAGAACTTAGGAGAGGGAGGGTGGAGAGTAATTTGAGCAGGAGAGGAAGGGGGCTAGTAAAAAGCTGGACTCCCACCAAGCAATGTGCAGCCTTAAGCATTACAGGTCAGAGTTCAGCACTTTGAGCAATTCTTAAAACAGACGTTTGAATATGTCGCTAGCTACTAGCTACAGAAACCTCTAAATGCTGTTCTGGTAGAGATGCTAATTGGATATTCACAATCTGAACTCCTGACTGAGTAACAAATGGAGTAAAGTGCAGAAACCAACATAATACAGTGCAGGAAAAAACCAAAGCTAGCACCTGAAGCCAATACAAGTGTGCCCACCTTGTTCATGTGGCGTTCATCCAGGGGCAGGATGAGGGGAGCAAGCTTGCTCTCATAGCCCCTGTGGCTCTGTGGGTGGATCTTGTTTGTCTGACAGTTATCTGGAAATGGGGGGGATTGGAGCAAGCTCACTGTCACTGCCCCTGCGACTCCGTGGCTGGATCTTGTTTGTCTGGCAGTCATCTGGGGCAGTGGGGAAGGGAATAAATGGACCCACAGGGGCAGTGACGGCAAGTTTATTTATTAGCTTTTGTTTACTGAGTAGGCAAACCAGACAAGGAGTGCCTCACTGCCGCTTTGGCTCTGTGGCTGGATCTGGGGATCTAATGTGTAGGTGCAGGATCTAGTATGTAGGTGCAGGATCTAGTGTGTAGGTGCAGGGTCTAATGTATAGGTGCAGGATCTAGTGTGTAGGTGCAGGATCTAGTGTGTAGGCGCAGGATCTAATGTGTAGGTGCAGGATCTAGTGTGAAGGTGCAGCATCTGATGTGTAGGTGCAGGGTCTCTGCTCGAGTATGGGAACACATATTGCACCCCTTGGTGGTTAATGATTTATGAGAACAGAAAAAACAGCTGCATCTCCTTCTGTACAAAAACAATAATATTATATATAGAATAATATCTGGGTAGGTAGAAGTAAGGAGAATTTTACACACAGCCGAGGTGTGGGATGCCACATAAATCCCAAGAGCGAAGCTCGAGGTGTTTAGTGAGGCATCCCTCACTGAGGGTGTGTGTAAACTTCGAGTTTTGCACACCTACCCAGACAGTATGTTATATAATTGCCAGGGAGCATTTTTTTCACCACAGCAAGTATATAAAATAAAAGCACATTCCTGTTCAGCTGCAGGCCCATCTGGCTTAAGTACAGTCCATGGTTAGTGAGACATTTCCGTTTGTTTTTATGTTGCTTGCACGCATGTGCAAGAAACATAGTGCCATCTTTGGAGATTTCGGAGGTGTGTCATCTCCTCCTCCAATTCAGTCAGTGAGCTGGCAGGCACGGCCCCTGTAAGCCAATGCATTTTGGACTGTCTGTGACACTCCAAAATGCAGTGGCATCTGTTGAGGGGGCTACGCTTCCAGTGAGCAGCGATAAGAAGCACAGCTCCCCCACATGCAGGCGTGCATCCCTCACGACGTTGTGTAGCCGACGGGGTGCCCAATCCCCCCGGCTGAGCTGCGTCGCTTCCCCGTCAGGTTGGTGCCATGCTGTGCCCACCCCAGCATGGCAATTGATCCTGGCCGACGGGTGCCCAATCCCGCCGGGCTGAACGGCCCCTCATCTTGTGCACGCTGGGAGCCCACCCCAGCGTGGCAAACGTCCCACGACGCCTTTTTTACCTGTAAACAAAAACGGTCCCACGACGCTGCCTCCCGACCCTCCCACAACCCGCACCCACCCACTGCGCACCCAGCCTCCCCACACACCCCACCCCATACTTACCTCCAGACTCTGGCGCGATGATCTTCGGTGGACCAGGAACAAGTCTGCACTCTTCAAAGCCGACCGAAAACTGAGGAAATGCCGGTAAGCTGTATAATGGGCTAGATAGGGGGTTCAACTTTATTGCATATCTCAGGCATTTTTGGGAATTTTTGCACCAAATTTTCAACATGGGGTTTTTAGGACCTCTTCTCATGAATGATTTCACTGTCATGGCGTTATTCAGGCCCGAAGGGTGATTTCGCGCAGTGACTGTGAAATCATCCTTCAGACCTGAATACCACCATGACAGTGACATCATTCATGAGAAGGGGTCCCAAAAACCCCATGTTGAAAATTTGGTCCAAAAATTCCAAAAAATGACTGTTTTACGAGCGTGCATTGCGCAGTTCCTACGCAGGCTCGTAAGTTCGTGAAATTTCAATATTTTCACTCCAGATTTTCAACATTGCCATTTCACCACACCTTCTTATGAGTAGTACAGCTGTCATTTTTCACATCTCACCCAAAATATGTTTCCGCCCTTGTAGTGCAGAATGGCGCAGTCGGTGTGAAAAATCAATGTATGGGACAAATTAAGAAAATCACAGTGACACTGTTCATGAGCAGAGGTCTTAAAATGGCTATGTTGAAAATTTGGTGAAAAAATTCCTAAAAATGACTGTTTTACGAGCGTGCGTTGCGCAGTTCCTACGCAGGCTCATAAGTTCACAAATTTTCAATATTTTCACTCCAGATTTTCAACATTGCCATTTTACCACACTTCCTCATGACAGTACAGCTGTCATTTTCCATCCTGCCCAAAACATGTTTCCGCCATGTAGCGCACAATGGCGCAGTCAGTGTCTTGAACTCAGTGTATGGGACACATTAAGAAAATCACAGTGTCACTGTTCATGAGCAGAGATCTTAAAATGGCAATGTTGAAAATTTGGTGAAAGAATTCCTAAAAATGACTGTTTTCAGAGTGTCGTTGCACAGTTCCACTGCGCGTCAGTAGGTTTGCAATTTAAATATTTCCACTGCAGATTTTCAACACTGCCATTTTACCACACCTCCTTATGAGCAGTACAGCTGTCATTTTTCACATCCTGCCCAAAACGTGTTTCCGCCCATGTAGCGCACAATGGCATAGTCGGTGTGCAAACTCAATGTATGGGACACATTAACAAAATCACACTGACACTGTTCATGAGCAGAGGTCTTAAAATGGCTATGTTGAACATTTCGTGAAAAATTTCCTAACAATGACTGTTTTATGTAGCGTGGCGCTAGTAGTTCCTACGCACTCTCGTAAGTTCTCAAATTTTCAATATTTGCACTCCAATGACTTCCAAATACCTAAACAGCACATAGAAGCAAGCAACATTCGGCATTGACAAATGCTTGTTTTCTCAGGATTAGACTGAGGTTTAAATAGTTGTAGGGATCATAAAAATGTAAAGGTGACTGTCCATTTTGGTTCTTTTAAACAATTTTACTTACAACCAAGAATGAGTGGTAGTACGGTGTTCAGTGCAAAATCAGGGGGACAGCTGGCTGGAGCATGCACAGAGCAAGGGAAACCCATCTCCTGTTATCGTTACAGACAGCTGGTTATAACAGCAAATTATAACTAGGTTTCCCTAAGGGAAAAACAATACTCACCAGTAATTATAAAGCTATTAAGATTAAGATAGTTGCTGCTCACTCAGGAGGGATCTTTTAAGATGTAAAGTTATGCTACTGTCCTAATAATGCCATGTACTCTAGGTACTATCTGTCTTCTATGGGCACTCAGTGAGTGCTAGTCCTGTGGTCATCTTCTGGACACTTGGCAGGAAACACCCTCCAGATGCTAAAGGCACAGTGATTCTCTGTCTGCATTAGCTCTGGGTGCATATTCAGTGGTTACTTTCAGAATGGGGTCCTATCTGGAAGTCACAAATAAGTATACCAAAGAAGACATGTCTTCCTGGGGATCAAGGCTTTAATCAGAGCAACCTTCCTGAGATGGTAAAAGCCATTGCAGACTACTGCTGACCCCTGTGCTTCAAGTCTCAGCCTCTTGTTCAGAATGACCCCCAGACTCTTTACTTTAGCAGAGGCTACCGACCTGGTGGAATGAAGCACAAGGCCAGTCACCTCCTTGGTTGCTTCCGTACACCACCTTTTCCCAGATTCAGTCACTAGTACCTCCATCTTATCTGGGGTGAGGCTTAATCAGCTTGATGACATCTAGTGCTGAATCTTGGCAAGGCACAAATTTAGTACTTCCACTACATCAGGTGTCTTGGGTGCAAGTGATACGTACAGCTGTGCAACGTCTGCACATCAGTGGAACCCCAGCCTAACCATGGAATGATCCCTCCCAGGAGCAGAACATACTGTACATTCTGAACAACATAAGTGAGATAACTGACCCTGAGGTACACCACAGAGTAGGGGCTTCAGGAGTGAGAAGAAATTACCTATCAAAGCCCTTTGCATCCTACCTCTGATGAAACAGTCAAACCAGTTGATGACCATGCCACTGAGTCCATAGTACTCCCTGAGGTGGTCCAACAACAGTTCATGGTCCATGGTGTCAAACATTGATGAGGGATGAAGGGATCAGGTAGAACAAGAAATAACCATTCCCCTGTATTTTTCACCTGAGAAAGTCATTACGCACCCTGAGCAATATGTGTGCCTTGACCTGAATCTGGACTGGAGAGGCTCATAACCGTCAAAGGCTGCGAGGTGTGCCTCAGGTAGCAAAGCCACCATCTTTTCAATAACCCTAGGATGTGACGTATGCCTCAGGTAGCAAAACCACCATCTTTTCAATAACCCCAGGCTGCGCAGTGTGCCTCAGGTAGCAAAGCCACCATCTTTTCAATAACCCCAGGCTGTGAGGTGTGCCTCGGGTAGCAAAGCCACCATCTTTTCAATAACCCCAGGCTATGAGGTGTGCCTCAGGTAGCAAAGCCACCATCTTTTCAATAACCCCAGGCTGTGAGGTGTGCCTCAGGTAGCAAAGCCACCATCTTTTCAATAACCCCAGGCTGTGAGGTGTGCCTCAGGTAGCAAAGCCACCATCTTTTCAATAACCCTAGGATGTGAGGTGTGCCTCAGGTAGCAAAGTCACCATCTTTTTCATAACCCCAGGCTGCACGGTGTACCTTAGGTAGCAAACCCACCATCTTTTCAATAACCCCAGGCAGTGCGGTGTGCCTCAGGTAGCAAAGCTTAAACTGGACATCCTTTATCACCATGCGTTACGGTTCATTACCAACTCCCCTTACCGTTCGCATCACTATGACTTATATGCAGCTGTTGGTTGGACATCCCTTACTACTAGACGCCTGCTCCATGCTGGGCTATGGACTCTTAAACTGCTCCTGCAGAAATTGCCAAGCTATCTCTCTTCCCTTATTAGTATCTCACATAGTGCATACTCGTTAAGAAAATCTGACTTTATTATGCTTGACATACCAAGGACACGGACCTCCTTTGGTAAACGTGCTATTGCATATGCCCTTCCCTCCATTTGGAACCAATTACAAACCGTACTGAAACTAACTAGCACAGTTTCAATAAACTTATACAAATTGCTCAGTTCAGCCAACATAAAAGACACCTATAACTGTCATTAAGTCTCTTCCTTCCCCATGTGTGCCATATTTATCCACTGGTAAGATACATAGATACATAGGCAGTGTCGGCAGATAAGTGCCTATGGCCCACCCAGTCTGCCCATTTGAGCTTGTAAGTTCAGTTTGTTTTCCTAGAAGTCTGTTGCCCCTTACCCTTGACCTCCAGAATTCCTTTATGTCTATCCCATGCATTCTTAAATCCCGTGATTGTTTCAGTCCCCACCACTTCCTCTGGCAGGGTGTTCCACTTGTCCACCACCCGTTCTGTGAAGAAATTCTTTCTCATGTTTCCTCTGAATCGTCCTCCCTCCAACTTCATCCCATGCCCTCTAGTCCTGGAACATCTTTTTCGCTTGAAAATAGTGTTTTCCTGCACCCTGTTCCTCCCTGTAAGATACTTGTATGTCTCTATCATATCCCCTCTCTCCCTCCTCTCCTCCAGGGAGTACATGTTCAGTTCCTTCAACCTGTCTTCATAGGACTTGTGATGCAATCTATGCACCATCTTTGTTGCCCTCCTTTGAACCTTCTCTACCCTGTCTATGTCCTTCACGTAGGTATGGTCTCCAGAACTGTACACTGTACTCCAGGTGGGGCCTCACTAGTGTCTTGTATAGCAGAATTATGACCTCCCTTTTCCTGCTGGTGATGCCCCTGCCTATACATCCCAGCATCCTATTTGCTTTACCTGCTGCCTTGTCACACTGTTTCCCTACCTTGAGGTCATCAGAGATGATAACCCCAAGATCCCTTTCCTGCTTGGTGCATGCTATGTCCTCACCCCCAACTGATATATTGTGCCAGGGTTTTTGTGCCCCATATGCATTATCTTGCACTTTGCATTGAATTTCAACTGCCAAACCCCTGACCATTCTTCAAGTTTCTGCAGGTCACTTCTCATTCTGTCTACACCCTCTGGTGTGTCTACTCTGTTACAGAGCTTTGTGTCATCAGCGAACAGTGAAATTCTGCCTTCTAGGTCCTGCACAATGTCACTGATGAAGATGTTGAATAGGACCGGTCCAGCACTGATCCCTGTGGTACCTTCACTGGTCACCTTCCTCTGTGGAGTGACACATTTACCACCACCCTCTGTGTCCTGCCACCCAGCCAGTTACCTACCCACCACACTACTGTCCTGCCCACACCCATATTCCCCAGTTTGTGTAATAGTCTTCTATGTGGCACAGTGTCAAAGGCCTTGCTGAAGTCCAGATAGGCCATGTCCACTGCCTTCCTGATCCACCTCCTAGTCACCCAGTCAAAAAATTCAACAAGGTTGGTCTGACATGACCTCCCCCTGGTGAAACCATGCTGCCTTTGGTCCTGTAGTCCATTGACAACCAGATGTTCCACCAATCTCTCCTTCAGTAGTGCTTCCATGATCTTCCCCACTACCGAGGTGAGATTGACTGGTCTGTAGCTCCCTAATTGCTTTGTCATATTAACTGCTTTCCCTTCCCCTTCTACTCCCGGCTTTATCTATGTTTACGCTCCACTGCTACTCTATCAAATCACCCCCCCATATCAGTTGTAGTCTGTTTGTTCTAGCTGCCAAAATATATGTATTGCACACACCAGTCATCATGTTTCATTTATCAGTATGCAACCTGTAAGTCGCTTCCCTGTGTCATATTAATGTTTACCACCTGCGGTCACCCTATGTGGTACCCTTGTATGTATATCCAGCCTGTATCATGTAACGTGCATTTCATGTATATACTGTTATTACCTATCTATGTTTGTACTTTAAGAGTTTATGTCATAGGACCTTCTTGTGAATGAGCTTGCTCAATGGAGTTTTCCTGCAATAAACTTGAACTTGAACTTGAAAGCCACCATCTTTTCAATAACCCCAGGCTGCGCGGTGTACCTCAGGTAGCAAAGCCACCATCTGTTCAATAACTCCAGGCTGTGAGGTGTGCCTCTGGTAGCAAAGCCACCATCTGTTCAATAACCCCAGGCTGTACGGTGTGCCTCAGGTAGCAAAGCCACCATCTTTTCAATAACCCAGGCTGTGAGGTGTGCCTCAGGTAGCAAAGCCACCATCTTTCAATAACCCCAGGCTGTGACGGTGTGCCTCAGGTAGCAAAGCCACCATCTTTTCAATAACCCCAGGCTGTGAGGTGTGCCTCAGGTAGCAAAGCCACCATCTTTTCAATAACCCCAGGCTGTGAGGTGTGCCTCAGGTAGCAAAGCCACCATCTTTTCAATAACCCCAGGCTGTGAGGTGTGCCTCTGGTAGCAAAGCCACCATCTTTTCAATAATCTTTCCCAAAGAAAGAGAGGTTAGGGGCAGGTTTATAATTCACCAAGGAGTCAGGGTCCAGCGATGGTTGCTTCAGAAGAGGCTTCTCCAGTGCATCCTTCAATATGCTTGGAAAGGACCCCTCTGAGAGGGAGCATCAGACCATCTCACAAAGGCTCTCACCAGAAACCCCACACAACACATCTGACCCCTCTCTCCTGATGGCTCTAATAACTGCTCTATCCAAACCCAATAAATCCCCAGACAAAGTAACCACGTTCTCTGCATGGATACATTTCCTATACTCTGACCCAAATGCCAAGGTGTACTGTAACGGTATTCTTTCAAAAGGTGTTTCCCTTCACTCAGGAACTCATCAGGGATCCCCCCTCCCCGTTCTTGTTTAGCATTTATTTAGAACCCTTAATTAGACTTCTATATTCCAGTCACATGGTTTAAAAAGTTTCATGTATTAATATCCTGTTTCCTCCAGAAAAAGAAATGCCCATGCAAACCTTGTATAAAGCTGGGTGTTCGCAGCATTTGGGGGGGGCTCAGACTACCAAATCTTTATTTATATTACTTAGCCAGTCATATTTCAAAATATGCCCACTGGACTTTAGGTCCATTACCTATAAACCCTTCAGTATATGTACCCAGCTGGCTACAGGTCAAAAGACAATTGATTATGGCAACAGGAATCTCCCCAGAGTCCATGTACTTTGTGTCTCCAAATAGATTACCTCTACAACTGAGATGTACAGTTATAGGCACAGCTGTCAAAGTATATACTCAGCTCTGTAGATCTATGAAATATAAAAATGTGCAGGATGTTTCCCAGCCATTATGCAGAAACCCAAACTTTAAACTTCAGAGTATAACTATTTGTATGCCAGAATTAATGGGGAAACATATCTCTGACCTCACACTGGAGGGGTGAATGCCTGAAAGCCCAACACTACTTCATGGTCTTGGGCTCCCACAATCTCACATTTTTAAGGTGCATCAGATCTGACACATGCTGATAGAGTGGTTTGGGACAGCATATTGGAACACTAATCAGGGAAATGTTCTGTCCCTTGCTTGGTCACCCCTTTCGGTCTCACAGTTAGTAGCCTTTATTTTCCCCTGTATTTATCCTACAATAACTGGTGAATCTTATTATTGGGATAAGGCACTGCCCACACTGCCCAAAGAATGAGACTGCATTTGGCTGCATCTCTACCAATATTTAACTAATGATAGGCAATGCCTTACCCAATTCTATATCCTGCATATTATATATTTTACCCCAATGTACCTACACAAAATGAAAAAACTTCCCACAGCATTATACCATGCTTCCCTAAGGCAAGCAGGGATGGCAGTAAGGCAGACAAAGGCCCAAACTGAGGAAACACTAGCATGAACAGTAAAAGAAGGTGACAAGACTTTCTATAGATACATTAGTGAAAGGAGAAAGTCCAGAGGGGGTATTGCTAAGATCAAAGGGGATAAGGGGGCATGTGAAGAGGGGGACCATGTAAAAGCATCTATCCTAAATAGATACTTTTGCTCAGTATTGACTGAAGAGAAGGTAGGGCAGGGCCCACAGCTCTGCACCATGGACACAGGGGGAGGGAGGCGTGCACTAGTCCCTTCACAAAAGAAAGGATCCTACAAGAGCTCAATAAGTTCAGGGTGGAGAAGGCAATGGGATCTGATGGCATATATCCCAGGGTACTAAAGGAGCTAAGGGTGGAACTAGCAGAGCCATTATCAGAACTGTTTAGTGAGTCTCTGAGCACAGGAGAAGTCCCAGAAGACTGGAGAAGGGCTCATGTGATCCCGCTCCACAAGAGTGGTAGCAGGGAGGAGGCAAGGAACTACAGACCAGTCAGTTTTACCTCAGTAGTGGGCAAGATTATGGAGACACTCCTTAAGGAAAGAATAGTGCAACACCTGGAATCCATAGGAGCACAGGATCCAAGACAGCATGGGTTCACAAAAGGAAGGTCCTTTCAAACTAATCTCATAGATTTCTTTGACTGGGTAACCAGAGTGGTGGACCAAGGGGGAGCAGCTGATGTTGCCTACCTTGACTTCAGCAAAGCTTTCGATACTGTTCCACATAGAAGATTAATAAGCTGAGTAGGCTCGGGGTGGGTCAGACATTGGTTAACTGGGTGGCAAACTGGTTGACGAGCAGAAAACAGAGAGTGGTGGTAAGCGGTATACAGTAAGAAGAGATGCAAGTCACAAATGGGGTAACATTTGGATCAGTCTCTGGGGCCAGTCCTCTTCATACCTTCTTCAGTGACATTGCAGATGGACTGGAGGGTAAGGTTTGTCTGTTTGCAGATGACACCAAGATCTGCAACAGAGTAGATGATCCAGATGGGGTGGGCAGAATGAGAAGAGATCTGGATAAACTAGTAAAATGGTCAGAAGAGTGGCAACTGGGGTTTAATGCAAAGAAGTGCAAGATCATGCACACAGGGAAGAGAAACCCTGAAGCCACCTATAGACTGGGAGGGGAGTTGCTGGCAGTCACAAAGGAAGAAAGAGACTTGGGCATCATCATTACCGATGACCTGAAAACATCCAAGCAGATCTCTAAAGCAGTAGGTAAGGCTAGGGGGATGTTAGGGTGTATTAGTAGGGGTATCACAAGTCATAAGAAAGAGGTAATAATCCCTCTTTACAAGATACTGGTTAGGCCCCATCTGGAGTACTGCACGCAGTACTGGAGGCCACACCTTTACAAGGACATTAGCAAAATTGAGTCAGTCCAGAGAAAGGCAACCAAAATGGTGCAGGGACTGCATCAGAAGACATATGAGGACAGATTAACGGAGTTCAATATGTATACCCTAGAACAAAGGAGGTAGAGAGGTGATATGATCGAAACATTCAAATGCCTCAAGGACATTAACAAGGTGAAAGAGTCTAACATGTTTCTACATAAGAAAAATAGCAGGACAAGAGAACACAGCACGAGATTAAAGGAAGGCCGATTAAGAGGTAATGTGAGGAAGTTCTTTTTCACAGAAAGGGTGGTGGATGCATGGAATGGCCTACCTCAGGAAGTGGTGGCTATGAATACAGTGAAGGGCTTCAAACAGGCATAGGATAGGCATAAGGGAGCAATACAGATGCGTATGAATAGATAGGCCATTGACAGAGCAAAGACTGATTGCACATTCATAAGGTAGAAAAAGAAATGGGCAGACTGTATTTGCCTTGTGGTCCTTATCTGCCATCAACTTCTATGTTTCTAGTAGCAGGGAGAGAACAACTGAGGGGTCCCACAGTTGTTTTAGTACATCCTGTATCTCTAAAATAAAAGGTTTAAGTTTGGGGCATTTCCAAAAAACATGGGCGTGGGATGCAGGCGAGTACCCACAGACCCTCCAGCATTCTGCTCCCCTACCCTGTCCATACCTAGCCTGAATTGCTGTACTGCACAGTGAATTTCCACGAGAACTCTTTCCAAGTTTTAGATGTAATGTTCAACTGCAGGGTGCTAACATATCTCTTCCAAAGTTCATCCGGATTCTGCATTCCCAAATCTTTTTCCCATGCCAGTTATACTGACTCCAATGAGTCTCTACCTATATCTCTGAGTGCGCTATATAGTAGTGAAATCAAATGTGAGGATGGGACTCTTCTCTCCATCGCAGAGTCCTCTTCTCTCCATTGCAGAGTATAAAATTTCTATTATTTGAGGAATTGGCTTCTCTCCCCAAAGGGTCCCCGAAAGTGATTTTATAAAATTTCTAATTTGAAAGTACCTCAATCTGTCCCTAGCGGAAATCCCATATTATTCTAATTCTATCTGGGTCACTATACATCCTTGGTGTATACATTGTCTGACTAGATGTAGTCCTTGCCTTTCTCATCTAAGATATCCCATATCCATCCTAGGGCGGAGGAAAGGATAGTGCAACACCTGGAATCCCTAGGAGCAAAGGATCCAAGACAACATGTGCTTACAACAGTAAGGTCCTATCAAGCTAATCTCACAGATTTCTTTGACTGGGTAACCAGAGTGGTGGACCAAGGGGGTGCAGTTGATGTTGCCTAACTTCACTTCAGCAAAGCTTTTGATATTGTTCTACACAGAAGATTGATTAATAAGCTGGGGAGGCTCGAGTTGGGTCAGAAGTTGGTCAACTGGGTGGCAAACTGGTTGGCGGGCAGAGAACAGAGAGTGGTGGTAAATGGTATACAGTCAGAAGAGATGAAAGTCACAAGTGGGGTACCTCAGGATCAGTCCTGGGGCCAGTCCTCTTCAATATCTTCATCAGGTGTAATGAGTGCTTGCGAGGAGCTGGGGGAATTGGTGCCGGCCTACAACAGGGTGGTCACGTAGGCCCTCAACTGTCAGACTGACTATGTTTGACCCTTCACTTCACACCAGGGCTCCCCTTGGTTGACAGGAGTCTCAGGGAGATGAAGATGAGGGGTCAAAGGTTGGAATGGCGTTGGTGAAGGTCTTGGCCTGATGGGGACATGCTTGTCTTGATGTCTCATTATAGAAACTATTAATCAGCAATCTCCTGTGAGAAGGCAGAGTTTCTGTCCAAGGAGACTGCTGCAGCAATAAACAGACCAGCTCGGCTCCTTTAGACTGTTGATAGGTTGTGTAATTCTGCCTGTCTTTGGTCTCTGAAACCTTTTTCACAACTAAAGTGTGACGAGTTTGCTGTTTTTTTTTAATATGGTATTTCTTTCCTGTCCTTCCCAGCACTCCTAGTACCATTGGCTGTCCTCTCGGTGCCATTCCCCAAGGATCAGGCCCCTTCCTTATGCTCCCATGACTTCCTCTTCATGGCAGGGTGGTGGGGAGTGTCTCAACCCACCCAAAACAGATCCATCCATGGAGGTGCCTTCTCAGGGGCAGCATCTGCTGGGGACCGTGTCATGCTGCATGGCCAGGACCTTTTCCATTTTTCTTTCCTGAGGTGAGACATGCAATGATGCCCACAGTGAGAGCACGTCTGCACCTGCTCCTCCAAGCATCTTCCCCATCTCCTCCCCTTTCTGTAGCATGGCTACAGCACCCCCCAGCCACCCCTAGGGATCAGCAGAATGCCAAACACTGATGACACCCCTCCCCAGAGATGGAGAGCAGTCCATCAGATACTCAATCCTTCTTCTCCCTTGCTGACCCCCGGATATGGGTCACTTGCATAGCGCAAGGCAAGACATCCAGCGCCTCAGCCCTCACCACCACTGGGCCAGCATGATCTGTTTTTTTTGCTGATAAGATTGCCATAATCAGATCTGGGATCCAGTCAACACCCTCTATGAGGCCTTGCAGTGGTGAACCGGAGGTCATAGGTATTCCGTTTGTTTGATCTGACTTCGATCAGTTGTTGGATGAGGATGTTGTGAAGGTCATCTGGGAGTTGAGGCCTTCCTACTGTAGTTTGGACCCAGGCCAAACATGCGTTCTTCTGGGGTGTGTTGAGTCATCAGCCCAGTCCTGTCTGGGATAGTCCAGTGCTCTTTGGAGAGGGTTGTCTTTCCCGAACCTCTGAAGGAGTCCATGGTGAAACCCCTCTTAAAGAAACCATCTCTGGACCTGGACTGTCTAGCCATCTACAGATCTGTCTCTAACCTTCCCGTTGTGGGAAAGGTTATTGAGAAGGTGGTGTATCTCCAATTGGAGGACCATTTGTCAGCTCATGACATCTATGACCCTCTCTCATCTGGTTTCAGGAAAAGGCACAGTACTGAGACTGCCCTGGTTCAGGTGCTTAATGATCTCCTGGTGGTGAGGGATTGAGGAAATTGTTCCATCTAAATATTCCTTGATCTCTCAGCTGCATTTGACACTGTGGACCATGGTGTGCTGTTGGAACACCTGTGGGTTCATTGTGAGCTGACTGGTGCAGTCCTCAAGTGGTTCCATTCATTCTGCACAGGCAGGATGCAGAAGGTGATATTAGGTATGTTTTCCTCTGCACCACTCCCCTTGTCATGTGAGGTCTCACAGGGTTCCATCTTAGCGCCCATGTTGTTTACAGAGTATCTGCTACCACTAGTTGACATTATAAGGTGGTATGGGCTAAGTTTTCACTGCTATGCAGATGATACTCAGCTTTACTTGTCTTTTGTGCCCGAACAGTGGGATGCCATCTCAGAGATCAGTCAGTCTTCAAAGCCGACCGCGAACTGAGGAAATGTTGATAAGCTGTATAATGACATAAATAGATTTTTTTTCAACTTTGGTGCATATCTCAGGCATTTTTTGGAATTTTGGCAAAAATTTTCAAAATGGGGTTTTTGGGACCCACCTCATGAAATCAGCCACGGTCATGGCATTATTCGGTCCTGAAAGATGATTTTGCGGTCACTGCGTGGAATCACCTGTCAGAACCAATTAACGAAATGACAGTGACTGTGTTCATGAGGTGGGCTCTCAAAAAGCCTATGCTGCAAATTTGGTGGAAAAAATTCAAAAAATGACTTTTATGAGCGTGCGTTGCACAGTTGCTACACACACTCATAACTTTGTGAATTTGCAATATTTTGAGGCCAGGTTTTTAACATGCCATTTTTTCACACCTCCTTATGAACAGCACAGCTGTCATTTTTCCCATCCTGGCCAAAATGTGTTTTCGCACTTCTGGCACAGAATAGCATGGTTGCTGTGGGAAATCAGTGTTTGGGACAGATTAAGAAAATGACAGTAACACTGTTCATGAGCAGAGGTCCTAAAATACCTATGTTGAAAATTTGGTGACGATAGTCCATCAAATGACTATGTTACAAGTGTGAGTTGTGCAGTTTCTATGCACCCTTTTAACTTCATAGATTTGTAATATTTTTACGCCACATTTTCAACACTGGAATTTTTTCACACCTCCTTATGAAAAGTGCAGCTGTCATTTTTCACATCCTGGCCAATACATGTTTTTGCACTTCTGACGCAGAATAGCATGGTCACTGCGGGAAATCAGTGTTTGGAACAGTTTAAGATCAAGCGAGTGAGAGGGGGGAGTGACTGAGCTCAACTGAGCTCTATCAGGGCTGCTGCAGATTTCCTTGTGGGCAGAAAAAGGCCTCAACACAGGTAGGAGCCCAGTATAAAAGGGCAGCCTGCAGCACCGGGAGAAACAGAAAGTGCTGCAAATTTCTTTGTGGGCAGAGAAAGGTGCCAGTGCAGTCAGGAGCCCAGTACAAAATGGCAGCCTGCAGCGCTGGGAGAAACAGAATGAGTGAGTGAGGGGGGGAAGTGAGTGACCTCAACGGACCTCTGTCAGGACTGCTGTGGATTTCTTTGTGGGCAGAAAAAGGCACCAATGTAAGCAGGAGCCCAGTACAAAAGCACAGCCTGCAGCGCCGGGAGAAACAGAATGAGGAAGTGAGGGAGGGGGAGTCAGCAAGCTCAACAGAGATCTGTCAGGACTGCTGCAGATTTCTTTGTGGGCAGAAAATGGCACCAACACAGGCAGGAGCCCAGTACAAAAGGGCAGCCTGCAGCACCAGGAGAAGCAGAATGATCGAGTGAGAGAGCGGGAGTGAGCGAGCTCAGTGGAGCTCTGTCAGAACTACTGCAGATTTCTTTGTGGGCAGAAAAAGGCACCAACGCAGGCAGAAGCCCAGTACAAAAAGGCAGCCTGCAGTGCTGCAAGAAATAGAAGGAGTGAGAGAGAGAGAGAGAAAGAGAGGAAGTCAGCAATGTCAACAGAGCTCGGCACAGCTGTGAATGTCTTTGTGTGCAGCAAAAGGCGCCAACGCATGCAGGAGCCCAGTACAAAATGGCAGCCTGAAGCACCAGGAGAAACAGAACAAGTGAGTGAGAAAGAGGGAGTGAGCAAGCTCAGCGGAGCTCAGTTGGGAATGTTACAGATTTCTTTGTGGGAAGAAAAAGATGCCAAAGCATGCAGGAGCACAGTACAAAAGGGCAGCCTGGAGCATCTGAAGAAATAGAGCAAGTGGCAGAGGGGGAGTGAGTGAGCTCAGTGAAGCTCTGTCAGGAGTGCTTCGGATATCTTTGTAGGCAGCAAAAGGCTCCAACATAAGCAGGAGCCCAGTACACAAGGGCAGCTTGCAGCATCTGGAGAAATAGAATGAGTGGGGTCAGAGGAGGGAGTGAGAAAGCTTAATGGAGCTCTGCTGGGACTTTAGAGTTGCCCCACCTTCCGCCCATGGTCCTCCTGTAGTCCTATGTCACAGCACGGTCTCTGGAATGGACACAAAGCAATGGTTGGATACTGTAGGATTGCTGTAGTAATACCCATTTAGTTGTTCTGTTTATTTCTCTAACTGAGTTAATTACTGCGCTATACTGTTATGATTGCTGTAATAATACAGTGCATGTCTTTGGGGGGGAAGAGTGCCATGGCAATTCTTAGGCATGCTACTTTCACTTCCAAATACCAAAACAGCATATATAAGCAAGCAACATTCGGCATTGACAAATGCTTGTTCCTGGCACTGACCCTATAGAATTCACTTCCTCTTACTATCAGAGAGACCCCATCAGTAAATGCCTTCAAAAGGGAGCTGAAGACATTTCTTTTCAGGGAAGCTGTTCCCTCTTATTAATTAACCTGAATTGTTTTTATGGTTGGATAGTGACTGTAATTTAAATTTGTTTTAATGAACTTGCTCATGTGTACAGTGCCTTGAGTCACAATTGAAAAGGTGTTTTATAAATAAATAAATAAAATAAACTAAACATGTTAGTACATCTTTGACAGTAAATACTGTGAACTTTAGAATACAGCATTTGATTTTACTTGGCATTATTCAGAAAGAGATTATGCAGCATGCTGGTAATACCACTTCCGTTAGTGCATCTTATAAAATGGGTAAGGAAAACTGAACATTCTGATTGACCAAAAAGGAAGCGTCAAATGTGTTTTACACAGAGAGTACTGGCAAGTAAATCAATGTGCAATTAGAATGTTCGCGTTTGCAATTCTGCCATTCTTTTTCACCCGCTAACGGCAGCTCATCTCGGACTTCATCCTGTCAGGAAAACCTTGGTGCTGCTCCCTAACTGAACCCTACACATGGAAACATTAAATAACAAAATAATGACTGGTTTAGATGCAGTAATCCTGGAGCTGCTTCCAAGGCTTGCCTGCTCCCATTCATGATCCCGCACTGCGCATTCCACTGTCTCGCACTCAAATCGTGGCTTCTGTCCCATACATTTAACTAAAAAATCTGCATTTGTTCTTCTTCTTTGTTTTTATTGCAAAACTGGCACAACCTGTCGGGGACAACCTGTTACTTCTACTCGCTCCATTCTGGTGCTCGGACTGTCACGGAGTGGAGGAGCTACTTCACTGTTCCCACAGTCAAACAAAAAGTATCTACGTACATACCCTTCATTTCTTTCAATTGCTCTTTAAAAGGACACAGACCTCTCCTTCTAACCACACAGCTCAGCTGCATTGTTCTTCCATTTTGGGGTGAGGGGCTGGCATCGATCCACAGCAGTACAAATGCAAGAGGCATTGACATCATCACCTATTTGGCGGAAGGACTATTTTATATCAAATTAATAGAATGATTTCAGTTTTTTCAGTTAAGTAATATTTTTTAAGGTGAGAAAAATATTTAAAAAAAAGAAACCCATTTTATAAGCACAATAAAACACTCCAGGATATGTGCTGAACAGATATTTCTGCACTTCCAGGGGCTGAAGGCACTCAGCTAGGCCTCATGCCTTACTACGCCCCTGGGCGTGCAGTAATATCTGATCAACACACACTCCGTTGTGTCTTATTGCTTATGTATCAGTATCATGTAGTGTAGGTCTGTTGCCACAACTAGCTCCAGCCTGCCATCTGTTGGCAGCAATCATATGCTACATTCCTTGTTTGTTTTTTTTGTTTGTTTTTATTTTAATAAGAGGGATGTAATGTGCATTTGTTGCCACAGGAGGGAAGCCTTGAGACAGGCAGCTTAAGCAACTAGCTGCTGCCTGCCATCTGGTGGCAGCAATCATATGCTACATCCCTTTTCTTTTTTTTTGCCTGAAATTTATTGTTTCAAATATTTTATTAAAATGCAGCTTTTATAGAAAACAGTACACATGAACAATGATATAAAGTTGTATACTACATAATACAACTGATATTGATTATATAACAATCTGAAAAAGCATTTTATTCTAAGGTAAACCAGAGGAAGAGCAAAGTAATAACTTTGAGGGATGAAAAAAATTATCATTCCACTTACAGAGGAATTAATAAATCCTAAAAACCATAATCTAGTCCATCTCAGAATAACAGCATGAGTATAAAACTGATATCTGCACTTAGTGTTTGCACCGGGGATGGAGACACCGTGCAGGGGTAGACAAGGTCTCCCCACTGTGTGTAATTAGTGGTTTTGCATGCCATTGTTGAATATGATGTGCAGTGCATGGTGCAGTAATACAGTAGCGATGCCCTATCCATGGATCCCAATGCACTGTGTGAGACCTGAATGTGATGCCATCATGGGATGTGCTGGACAGTGCTGCTATGTCTGATGGGTTGGGGTGCCCATCTGGGGAGCACAAGGTCCATGGTCTCTGGTCCTCTCAGGAGTCCTGATGCCTCATCAACCTGGTGGACCTCTGAGCAGTCCAGCTAGCCCTAACCACCTTCACTCTGTTTGTCCAGGGTCAAGTGGTCCAGGTCCAGATGGACAAAACAATGACCATGTACTATCTCAACTGATAGGGCAGGATGCACTCCTTGCCTCTGTGCAAGGAGGCTCTTCACATATGGTCTCCCGTGCTTAGCCTAGAGGTGGATCTCCTAGCCATCCATGTAGCAGGAGCCTCAAACAGTCTGGCCAATGATATCAGCTGGATAGGCGATGCATCTCAAAAGTGGTATCTCCTGGTGGAGGTAGTGCAAGATCTGTTCTCCCAATGGGGCACTCCTCAGGTGGACCTGTTTGCCTCCAAGGAGAATGTGAAGCTGAGGCTCTTCCAAGCCCACCCCCCTCAGCGGGGCTCACTACAGGGGATGGCTTTTCTAGGCCATGGACCCCATGCCTCTTTTACACCTTCCCTCCATTTCCCTTGATCCACAGGGTGCTTTTCAAGGTGAAGAGGGACAATACACAGGTGATCCTGATAGCCCTAGACTGGCCTCGCCAGTTCTGGTATCCAGATCTCCTCAGCCTCAGCTCCAGGCTCCCAAGGCAGCTTCCAGCCTGCCCGGACCTGCTCTCAGTCAAAAAGAGGAAGGTACTCCACCTGGACCTTCAATCCCTGCACCTGACGGCCTGGCTCATGAGCTGCTAGAGTTCCAGGCCCTGGGTCTTTCTGATGAGGTCCTCACCATCGTTGAGGCATCTCGTAAGGAGTCAACCAGAAACTGTTATGTCTTTAAATGGAAGAAACTCTCCATTTGGTGTCAGGGCAAGGGGTTGTACCCCTTGTCCTGCAAATTGGCTAGCATTTTGGGCTACCTGTAGTCCCTATCACAGCAAGGGCTTTGGTTGATGCATCTGAATGAAAATGAAGCTGAATTCTGGTTTGTTCAACACAGACTAGTATTAAATTACAAAAAAAAAAAATCCATGATGTTTGCACACCCCCAAAACAAGAACATAGGACAACCTATGCTCATACTGAACTCCATAAATGACCCCCTGGAGCAGGTTACCTCATTCAAATACCCTGGTATCACCCTAGGCTCTGGGATCATCTACCATGACCACATCCGAATGCTGAGCTCTGCTCTCAATATGCGTATTGGTCTACTTCTCTGGTACAAGCATTGCCTCCCACCAGAAGCTCTCCACCTAGCTGTCTCCGCTTCTATACTTTCACTAATAGACTATGGAATAACCATCTATGGGACAGCCAACAACATGTACCTAAATAAAATTAGACTGGCCCTTAATAAGGCCTGTAGACTTGCTACAGGCTGCGCCAGACTCACACATACCTGCACCCTTTACGCCTCAACAAACTGGCTAAACTTTGACCGGAGGCTCAAATATCAGGCCTGCCTCTTTGCTAAAAAAATAACAGCAGGGCTACACCCTCCTGCACTCTTCCACCTACTGCAGGCACCACTGTGCACCCACCTCACTTGACAATCATTCATAAAGCCCTGGACCGGGGGGAAGGGATTATTTCAAATCACTTTGCTAAAATGGAGGTGTATATAATCTAAATTCAGTACTGAGGTGGGTCTGTATGATTCCGATTTGGTAAGGTCTTTATTCGGTTTCTAAGTAGCCAATATGATGGCAAATTGCCAAGAAGGGAGAGTATCTGCCTCCCGAATAGAAACTGGAACCTTCAACTTCATGATTGTCTCTTCTGCCTTGTACTGATGCAGCCGGAATACCAATAGTTTTGTGGTCATGTACCTACCATTGTAGTACATCTGTTTCAAGTACTGAAGGGCCAATTCCGTTTTTGTATTTCAAATGTTTTGAATTTTATTTTGAGTCAGTTTCACTAGTAGGAGTAAGGAGAAGTCCCCTTGTTCTGTCAATTGTGTAAGTCTTTCCTGGTGGGCCTTTCTGGTTCTGGAGGCATATGCAACAATCCCCCCTTCCCCAGTAATACTGCTTTTAGAGTATCCCAGGTGATTGGTGGAGATCTGTTTGTGGACTGAGTTTGCTGTATAATTCAGATTCTTTCCCTGAGCATTTCTCAAAATGTTGAGTCCTTTAGAAGGCCTGTGTTAAAGGGACACTGTCAGCCCCTTTAGGCCTCAGAGTGTATCTAGTTTAAAAGGCACACGTCATGACTGTTCACATTCTGTAGAGGCTGCTGATGTAGCTGGTAGTTTAATTCAGATTCCTTTTTTCTTTTAAAAAGTGAAAAACAGACTGACTGCCATACTGGTCTTACTGCACAAAGCCATGTTTGTTTACATTTCCTTGATGAACTCCCACTGCATCTTTCCTGGACTTGAAAACACCCTCAACACAGTCTAGCCAATCACATTGCATTGTGAGGAGGGGAGACTACTGCATCATGAGTGGCTGCACTGTTTGGGGATGCTCCTAATGTTCAGCAAGTATGCAATAAGAGTAGATCAAGGATTTGAAACAGAATAAGGCTGAGCATAATTACACCATTAGCATACATTTCAGTTCCACTAAGAAAGGAAGGAGATAAAACAACCAGCAACTCCAGTGAATGTTAGAGACGGTAAGCAGTCAAAATCGGGAGTTTTAACTCAAAATAGTATGATGCAGAAAAGGTTGAGAGTGTCCCTTTAAATCTCCAGTTTCTTTGTTTAGATTGTTGATGTAGTTCCAAAGCCAGTACCGGTGGGGCATGATCTGATGATAGCATTTGCTCAGTATAGCACTATTGTACTTCAAGCATATGTTCTGTGGCCATAAAGAAATAAACACGTCTAGAATACATAGCTTTGGCATGTGGGTAAAACATACATTGTTTCAAATGAGAGTGCTGTGCTAGTCACCCATCTGTCATCAGACCATACCCTTTAAGCAATTTCTATGTTGACTGCACGCATGTGCAAGAAACATGTTGAGGCAGGTTTCTCCACAAGCAGGTTGTGGAGGTGCGGCACTGTTGTGGCCAATGCCCCCACAGCCTGTAAAGGCTTGTCCTGCTTCCCCCAATGCTGTGGCACTCTGCTGCTGACACTAGCTCAGCCAGCATGCCACCAACTTGTAAAAAATCAGCTGCTGCAATCAGGGGCCACCTCATCATTGCAGTGTCAGCCATTAGCTGCAATGAGGGAGCAACCCATCATTGCAGGGCCGGATCTTTTGTTTGTGAACATGGCGGTGGCTTGCCGCCGTGTTTACAAACAATATTAACCTCCACTGCCGAGGTGGTGCCCAATTCCCCTCAGCAGTATGTGCACCCCGACAGTGTTTAGTTGATGATGGGGGCCCCAATCCCCATCGGCTGCAGTGCCCCCAATATTTATGTTACCGAGAGGGGAGCCCACTCCCCGTCGGCATTATGCACTCCCCCGCATTTGTTGTGTGCCGACGAGGTGCCCAACTCGTCAGTTACAGCTGCCCCCCCCAAAAAGGAAGACTCCATTGGCATGCTGGGAGCCCACCTCAGCATGACACATGCCCTTGCAAAATAAAAAACGGTCCTGTGATACCTTTTTTTTTTTGTAACCTGTAACAAAGGAAACCGTCCCACGGCGGTCTCCCTGCCCCCCGCAACCCATGCCCACCCACTGCACACCCTGCCTCCCACCACCCCCTCACCCCATACTTACCTCCAGTGTCCGGCGAAATGATCTTCGGTGGACTTGGAACACTTCTGCATTCTTCAAAGCGGACCGCGAACTGAAGAAATGCCAGTAAGCTGTATAATGGAATAAATAGGGTTTTTTCAACTTTGATGCATATCTGAGGCATTTTTTTTTAATTTTGGTACCAAATTTTCAACATGGGGTTTTTGGGACCCCTCTTCATGAATTGTATCACTGTCATAGTGTTAGTCGGCCCCGAAAGGTGATTTCGCAGTCACTGCACGGAATCACCTTTCGGGACTGATAAATGAAATAACAGTGCCAGTGTCAATGAGGTGGGCTCTCAAAAAGCCTATGTTGCAAATTTGGTGGGAAAAATCCCAAAAATGATTGTTTTATGATCTTGCCTTGCGCAGTTACTACGCACGCTCATAACTTTGCAAATTTGCAATATTTTCACCCCAGATTTTCAACACTGGTATTTTTACAGACCTCCTTATGAACAGTACAGCTGTCATTTTTCTCACCCTGGCCAAAATATGTTTTCGCGCTTCTGGTACAGAATAGCGTGGTCGGTTTGGGAAATCAGTGTTCCGCACATATTAAGGAACTGACAGTGGCACTGTTCATGAACAGAGGTCCTAAAATGCCTATGTTGAAAATTTGGTGATGATACTCCATAAAATGACTGTGTTACGAGTGTGCGTTGAGCAGTGTGCTAGCACTCTCATAAGTTCACAAATTTATAATATTTTCACTCCCGATTTTCAACATTGCCATTCTTCTACACCTCCTTATGAACAGTACAGCTGTCATTTTTCACATCCTGGCCAAAATGTGTTTTAGCAGTTCAGGCGCAGAATAGCATGGTCACTGTGGGAAATCTGTGTTCGGGACATATTATGAAAATGACAGTGACACTGTTCATTAGCAGAGGTCCTAAAATGCCTATGTTGAAAAGCTGGTGATGAAAGACCATAAAATGAGTGTGTTACAAATGTGCATTGCGCAGTTTCTATGCACGCTTGTACCTTCGCAACCTTACAATATTTTGACTCCAAATTTTCAGCATTGTCATTTTGCCACACCTCCTTATGGACAGTGCACCTGTCATTTTTCACATCCTGGCCGAAATGTGTTTTCACTCTTCCGGCGCACAATTGCGCGGTTGCTGTGGGAAATCAGTGTTCAGGACATATTAAAAAAATCACACTGACACTGTTCATGAGCAGAGGTCCTAAAATGCCTCTGTTAAAATATTTGTTATGAAACTCCATAAAATGACTGTGTTACGAGCGTGTGTTTTGCAGGTGCCACGCACCCTTGTAAGTTTGCAAATTAGTAATATTTTCACGCCAGATTTTCAACACTGGCATTTGTTCACACCTCCTTATGAACAGTACAGCTGTCATTTTTCACATCCTGACCGAAATGTGTTTCCGCACTTCTGGTGCAGAATGCCGCAGTCACTGTTGGAAATCAGTGTTTGGGACAGATTAGGATCAAGCGACTGAGTGGGGGGAAGTGACCGAGTTCAACTGAGCTCTGTCAGGACTGCTGCGAATGTCGAAAACCACACTGACACTGTTCGTGAGCAGAGGTCCTAAAATGCCTATGTTAAAAATTTTGTGATGAAACTCCATAAAATGACTGTGTCACGAACGTGTGTTGTGCAGGTGCCATGCACCCTTGTAAGTTTGCAAATTAGTAATATTTTCACGTTAGATTTTCAACACTGGCATTTGTTCACACCTCCTTATGAACAGTACAGCTGTCATTTTTCACATCCTGGCCGAAATGTGTTTCCGCGCTTCCGGTGCAGAATACCCCAGTCACTGTGGGAAATCAGTGTTTGGGACAGATTAGGATCAAGCGACTTGGGGGGAGTGACCGAGCTCAACAGAGCTCTGTTGGGACTGCAGTGGATGTCTTTGTGGGCAGGAAAAGGTGATGATGCAGGCAGGATCCCAGTACAAAAGGGCAGCCTGCAGCACCAGGAGACCCAGAACAAGCCAGTGGGGTAGGGGGAGTGAGTGAGCTCAATGGAGCTCTGTTGGAACTCGTGCAGATTTGTTTGTGGGCAGGAAAAGGCAGCAATGCATGCAGGGCCTGAGTACAAAAGGGCAGCCTGCAGCGGTGAGACAAACAGAATAAGCAAGCAAGAAAGGGGGACTGAGCGAGCTCAACAGAGCTCTATCATTACTGCTGTGGATTTCTTTGTGGGCAGATAAGGGTGGCTATGCTGGCAGAAGACCAGTACAGAAGGGCAGCCTGCAGTGCAGGCAGAAACGGAATGAGCAAGTGAGATGGGGAGTCAGAGAGGCCAATGGAGCTGTGTCGGGACTGCTGCAGATTTCTTTATGGGCAGACAAAAATGCCGACAGAAATAGGATCCCAGTACAAAAGGGAAGCCTGCAGCACCAGGAGAAACAGAATGAGTGAGTGAGGTGAGGGAGTGAGCAAGCGACCTCAACGGAGCTCTGTCAGGACAGCTGCAGATTTCTTTGTAGGCCGCAAAACCTGGCTATGCAGGCAGAAGCCCAGTACAAAAGAGCAGCCTGCAACACCAGGAGAAACAATGAGAGAGTGAGACAGGTGGAGAGAGCAACTTCAACGGAGCTGTGTCGAGACAGCTGCAGATCTCTTTGTGGCCGGAAAAAGGTGCCAACGCAGACAGAAGTCCAGTACAAAAGGGCAGCCAGCAGTGCCGGGACAAACACAATGAGCGAGTGAGAGAGGGGGTGTGAGCGAGCTCAACAGACCTCTATCATGATTGCTGCAGATTGCTTTGTGTGCAGAAAAAGGCAGCAATGCAGACAGGAGCCCTGTACAAAAGGCCAGCCTGCAGCACCGGCAGAAGTGGAACGAGCGAGAAAGGGAGAGTGAGGTAGCTCAATGGACCTGTGTCAGGACTGCTGCACATTTTTTTGTGGGCAGAAAAATCTGCCAATTGAGGTGGGAGCCAGGTACAAAAGGGCAGCCTGCAGTGCCAGCAGAAACAGAATGAATGACTGACAGAGGGTGAGTGACCCACCTCAACACAGCTCTGTCAGGACAGCTGCAGAATTCTTTGTGGGCAGAAAAACCCTGCCATTGCAGCCAGGAACCCTGTACAAAGTTGCAGCCTGCAGCACCAGGAGAAAGAGAACGAGCGACTGACACAGGGCCACTGAGCGAGCTTAACAGACCAATGCAATCAACGTTCAGCATTGGCAAATGCTTGTATAAAATAGCTATGAGGTTGAGGTTTAGCTTGTAAAGATCTGACTTCACGGGCAGAGTCAGAGGATATACCACCCGGGTGGTGGTAGACGCCTAGCTTGAAGGCTTCTGGTGGCTCAGTTGTATTCAGGAAGACTGTCAGAGTGTGGATGTGAATTATTTACCACTAGTAGAAGTACGGTTACAGGTGAGAAATCCATATATCTGTTTCATATGTATTCACTTTTATTTTTATACTATAAACACATCGGTGATTCACTGCTCGAGGGAGGATTGTAGGGGAAGGGGTGTGGTGATTTGGTTTAAATCGAGTTTGCACCTTGCGGCCCTCCCAATGGGAACAATCAGATCTTTTGAATGCGTAGCAGTTCCAGGGTTTGCAGGTTCAGGTTGCAGGATCCTTCTCATTTACCATCCTCCTGGAAATGAGAGGAAATTCCTGCAGGAAGTTGTGGAGATTGTTGCTGAACTAGTGTTAGAGTCACCCAGATGGATTATTCTGGGCGATTCGAGTGCTTGGGTTGACGATGAACTCTCATGATTTGGACAAAACTTCCTCCGGCTGATGAATTCGCTGGGCCTGACACAAATAAATTCTTCTGCAACCCATGTACATGGTCATTCATTTGATCTGGTCTTCTCACTTGGAGTGGAGGTCCTTAACCTGATGGTAGAACCAGTCATTTGGTCGGACCATCATGCCATGAGGTTCTTAATTGAAGCCCTCCTCCCTAAAAGACATTCCCCAGTGGGGATGGTCCAGTACCACCCTTTAAAGGGTTTGACTCCGGAAGGTCTTATGGCGGTGCTGGACCTTTCAGGTATAATGAGTGCCTGCAAGGAGCCAGGGGATTTGTGTCGGCCTACAACAGGGTGGTCACTGAGGGCCTCGACTCAGTAGCGCTGACCATGTTTGACCCCTCACTTCACACCAGGGCTTCCCTTGGTTTGATGCGAGTCTCAGGGAATTGAAGAGGAGGGGGTCCAAGGTTGGAGTGGTGTTGGTGAAGGTCTTGGCCTGATGGAGACATATTTATTTTGATGTCTCATTACAGAGACTATCAATTGGCAATCTCGTATAAGAAGGCAAAGTTCTTGTCCAGGGAGTTTCTGCAGCAATAAACAGACCAGCTCAGCTGTTTTGGACTGTTGGCAGGCTGTGTAATCTGGCCTGTCTTTGGTCTGTGAGAGCTTTTTCACAATTAAATTGTGACGAGTTTGCAATTTTTTTTTTTAATATGGTGTTTCTC